>JAFIRS010000287.1:0-600000 GCA_018342105.1 Gonioctena quinquepunctata
AACTTTTCCAATGAACTTGACATGAACTTGAAGCTATCTATAAACTCATTTTCAAAAAAATTTTCTTAATTTTTTCCTTCTTTACTTTGATAGCTATGTGTGTAGAGATGTTTTGTAAACGAAATGTATTTTTCCTTCAGTTTGGGGAAATAACATCAACCTTTATCCTTTATCCTCATACTAATTCTTTAAATCAACAAAAGGCAGATCAGAACCACACATATTACGACATATAATGGGCATGAAATTTGGCATTTTGAAATTCAAATTACAGGCAGAGTGCACTGCTGATATCTTTTCTCCCCGTGAGATGGCAGTGGTCTCTGACTCTAACATCCCTTCTGTGAAAGGTTTTTCACATATACCACAAGTGGTGGCATTATGAAATTCCTTTCCTCTTCTGGGGTTTGTTTAGTCATTGGTTTGACATACCTCAAATGATTATTATATATATTCCTTAAATCTTCTTCTATTCGCATTGTAGAAAACTTTTGCCGCATCAGCACCTCTATATGAAACAAATTTCGTTAATTTATCATCGGAACATTTTATCAGATAAGCAAATGAGTAAGCTTCGTGTTGGAAGCTGTTCTATTCGTGTACGCGAGTTCGGGATTCGGTTCGGTGGTTTGTATAGGCTTCAGAATCGATTCAAAATTACCGGTAACATTTTCCCAAATTTATTTATTCTGAAATCAGTTTGCGGTACTGTTGTTTTGTCTTTCGAAATTTTCAAACATTAATGTATTACCGGTAACCATTTTCCCAAATTTATTTATTCTGAAATCAGTTTGCGGTACTGTTGTACATACATGATTACAATCGTGCATCTGGTGACGCAACAGTAATCGCTCATTCGAAAAGTACAATAAACATCCATCACAGAAATATTTTTTGTGTTCATGAGCTGAAATTTGACTTGACACCAATCTTGAGAGATCTTTTATCCAACAATAATGACTATTTCCCACCTCATCTGTATAAGCAATAAATTGACATTCTTCTGAGTTTTCTGAGAGTATCGCAAGGGCCAATCACCTCATATTTGACTCTCTTATTCTCAATCTTAGATTCCAAACCATAAACATTGACTGAAATATCATTCAAATACTCAAACATTTTTATATCACGTAATTTTACTGGAAAATCCATACCTGTTACATTCAAGACAGTCTCATAATGTGGATAGGATGACACCTCCGATACATTATTATTAGTGGGGAATAATGCAGATGTCACGGCCCATGCAAAGCAGCATTGGTCTTCATTTTTTTATGTTGACAACACCTTTTCTTCTCTCAATGAATTCGGAAGTTTCATGTATGATGATCCGCCAAGTGGACTGTATTTGTTTATGTTCACCTCAAGGAACATAATTTTCTCGCAACTCCATCCTGAAAAATTACTTTTATTAAACCTTTCATCATTTGCAACAATTATAACTACAAACCTGAATCACGCTCCTCAAACTCCGTACTTTGGGCAATTATAATGTCACGAAACGCATCAAATAATCCATTCAAATCAGTTGATCGATCTGCTATACGATTGGGAGAATTGAACGATTTTATGTCTGTCAATTCCTGAGTTTGAATGATATAACTTCCAAACACTTCCATGTTGACCTTGATGGAGTTCTGCAGTTTGATGTTTTTTTCCAATAGCTCGAGTACTTTATGCTTGATATCATTGAAAAAAGGCGTGCACTCAGTATACATATTCTCACTAGATACTCTGTAGCTAGAAATGCGACATTTGAATGCATTTTTAATGAGGTGTACACCACCACCCAAGTGAACACATGAATTCGTCCTATGTGCGAGTGTTCTATTGTGAGAGTTGACTTGACAATATGGGATTATCACATTACAACAATCACATGTATAGAGTGGTGCAGGTGGTGAGTCATCGCCATTGTTCAATTTAACTCGTTTCACTGAAGGACCTCCCTGGCAAGTTTCCCGTTGATGCCGACGTAGATTATCACTACGAGTGAAATCTTTACCACAATCACACGAATACATTTCAGCAACTTGTTTTCAATAGCTCACTGGAGGAGACACTGATTCGAAATACTCTTCTCCTGGGATATTTCAATGAAATATCCCCACCCTACAACAAGTCCGATGCGATGCGCAATCTGTATTGTAAGGGGATTCTCTTGACATTCAGCGCACTCATCAATACTCGCAGTTCACTCTTAGCTCTCTCACAGGACAAACGCCCTCCTCGCTTGGAGAGTACAAGGATTCATGAACGTCATGACTACACAGAATATGTATGCCTACACCACAACTTTAGTCAAGGTCAAACAAACATCGAGATCAAATCTTTAGGTTGCCGAAACAATCCCAACTCAAGGTCAAATCTCAAAGTCAAAACTTAATGTTATGAATCTCTAGGTCAAACTCAAGGTCAAAACTGAAGTCGAATCTCAAAGTCGACCAAACCCAATGTCAAAACTCAATGACAAATCTCAAAGTCAAATCTCAAGGTCAAACACACACACATTGCACACCTGCAACTATTCAAGGTCACACGTGACGTCATAGTGGTGGGGGGAGAGCCAGAACCGGCTTAAATCTCCTACTAACACTCTTATGTATATCGTTGTCGTTCAAGCTGTCCGAAGTTACAAGCATTAGAAACTCATTACAAAATGAAACTAAAAGTTCATAGCTATTCTGTTTACAATGTACATAATAAAGATATAACATATTACTTATGGCATGAAGGCAATGGGTAGTGATGTACTTTCAAATATAATTATAAAACATAAAGTTGACATTTCACAATAAAAGCCTTCCGAAATATTTATTTGGATGATGGTTGCTGCTACATAATAGGTGTTGTGACCTATCAAATGAGAACTTCCATCATTATAGGACAGAAATATCTAGAGCCAGAACATACATGATTGGAAGTAAACAAAATATATGAAACAAAAATGATAAGTTCATTTTCTTAACATAAGCCCAAAATCACCTTTTTATGAGGATACAATATTATTTTTAAAATGGATTATTCGTGTTATTTGTTACCCATACATCCAGTTAGAGAGGTAATGATGTACGCAGATGTGAAATATGACCCACAGACCCTTATTAGAAGAATAGGATATAGTTAGAGAACAATATTGAGAAGTGTTCAATAATAAAAAGGAAATATATATTCAACCTGTTGAAAATGCATTTAAAACACAATATGATTGTTACAAAGGATCTACGGCATCGGCAAATATATGACATTAGAATAAGGATGAACTAGTTGTAATAAGGACAATGGTATCGTGAGGTTTTCTACTGCTATTCCTCTACTGAGTTGTTTTAGTGATTCTATATAACAATTTACCTAAATTATTTCTATATCACTAAGTCCTTAGAATTGATATTGTTGAGTATTGTTTTACTCCTTTTACCTTAACTAAAAAATATAATTAATAAACTCCGACAGAATGTTCTATGTCTTGTATGAATTGTAATTATTAAATGCAATATGTCATATGTCAATTTAACTAATTTTTAAAAAATGATAAAATTGAATCATAACTATTCAATAGGCGAGATCACAAACTCCCAAATTTGCTTCATATGTGCTTGAAGTTGAAATATAGTGATAAAATATTATGTATGCATACTTTTTCCTAGAAGATATTGTGTAATATTCGAATAAACGCTGCTTTAAAACCCTCAAATTTAGTGAGACATTCAAACACACCGTTATTGCAGCTTCTTTTGACGTCATAAGTCCATTGATTTGGCATTTTCTCGAGTTGCCAGTGTCACTATTTCGAAGAACTTCTGAGGGAATGTTATTCTGTTTCATCCTATGAATAAAACAGAACTTGTGTCAGCATGTGTTATATTGAAATGAAGACTTCGTATTTGATAGCTGTTCTTGCTTTAGTTATTCTTGAATAATATATATATGTATACCGAGTGCTGTCATTATTTTTTTGTCCTGCTAACATTGTAAAGAAGTATTATGAATAACGCTCGGCAACGCTGTAATTCCTGGCACTCTCGGCAATCGGCGAGTTGTCAGTATCACTATTTTGAGGAACTTCTGAGGAAATGTTTTTCTGTTTCATCCTATGAATATTTATGGTTCTTTTGAAAAAAATGTTTTGTGACCTAGCGCAGATTGCAGTATCAACGAAGATATTGGGTAGTGAAACCAAGTCAACAGTGTCAGAATAACTACCAATGATCTACCCATGAGAGATACGATGAACCAGTAACATTTCAAAAGCAAACATCGCTCAGAACGACCAAATAGTAATACAGATGTCTGGTACAGAAGATGTCCAGAGTGCGAAGCAACTGAAGGTCCCAAAATAGGGTACAGGAGTGAAATATAAAGTGCTTCATTCGAACGGATTGCCATTGGACCATTTCCTGTGACAGATAATGGCAAAAAATGCATCCTTGTTTGCCTTGAACTATTTCAGTAGTAGTAGGTGGAAGTATATGCCATTCCAGACCAAGAAGTATCCAAAATAGCAAGATCATTGGTAGATGTGTTCTCAAGATTTGGAGTACCGATGGAGTTACATTCCGACTAAGGAGGCGAAGCTATTCAAGAAAGTTGGTGAGCTAACGGATATCATCAAGACCGGAACTACTGTGCTTCACCCTCAGTCGGATGGCATGGTTGAAGGGTTCAACCGAACTGTGGAGGAACATATTTCCATTTGTTGTGGAAAAACATCAAAAGAAGTGGGCCAGACACCTTCCTCTATTTCTGATGGCATACAAAGCAGCTTTCCATGATCCCGGCTAGCATTATCTTTGGAAGGGAACTTCGATTGCCCTAGACTTGGTTATCAGATCGGAAGAGGTTAGAATTGGCAAACCAAGAGGTATAAGTGCGGGACCAGTCAGAGAAACTGAGGGACAATATGTTGAAAATCCACGAAAGAGTTCGGAAGAGGTTAGAATTGGCAAGTGACAGGATGAAAGCCCGCTATCATTTGAAAGCTAATCCAAGAAGGTAAGCAGGTTTGGCTGTATAATTCTCTTAAAAAGAAAGGTGCATCTCCCAAACTAACACTGTTTCGGGAAGGATCAACGATGTGGTTAACAGAATCCAATGCAGCCCTACTGAGATGAAAGTTGTTCATATGGAAAGACTGAAACCCTACCATGGGGATATGGATTTTGATTGAGATTAGAGGGGGGCAGTCTTACGGAAAGGAATATACCCCGCCACTGCATGCCACCTCACAGAGGGCTTCCCGAAAGTACGGACTGATGGATCGAGAAATCGCCAAGAATTTTATAGGTGTCATTGGCCTATCTAAGGAGCAGCGAATCGCTGATGGAGTAAGTTCTGAGAAATACGAGTTATTTAGAAGATTCAGAAAGCAGTGGAGTACGCGGTACTTTAGTATTTATTTTCGACTGTGTCATATTGTCAAAATTTATTATTGGTTTGTGTTGTGTAGTGTGCATAAACGGAGGATAATCAATTCAATACTATTTTAATAGCCACGAACCTCAGATTTGTAATAATAGCTTTTATTCCATCATCCATTATATCAGGGAATACCTTACTATTTTCCTTTCACTCATTTCACTTTTGGTTCAATGTCGAATGAAAGGTATCATTCAGTTTTTTATTCGTTAATAGAACTAATTAATGAAAACCTTCATTTGTTTTCGAATGCACACATTGCGCTATACTCCTCCTTCTACCAGCAAGATTCATTAAAATCAAAAGAAAACGATAACATTCAAGGAAATTGGTTAAAATGATGATCAAACTTAATTAAAAAAATTTAAAAAACCTCTGAAAAGTAAACAAATAATATGTATTAGCCCTTTAAGTTTAATATAAGTAGTAATACTTTGACCCAAGCGTCGCGCGTTGGCGAATTTTTCGAAGTACATTAATTAAGACTTGACGATTTGATATTGTTGTTTTGATATTAACCTACGTTGCCTAGGTAGCTTACTTGTATTTCAATTTCAAACTTTATTATTTTTAGTTGTATTCTGTTTTTATTTTATTTCCCCCGACACGACGAAGCTTGGATGAATATATTATTACATATTATTTTTGTACATTTTACAGCTTTTTTGTGTCGTGGGTTTTTATATTTTTTTTATTAAAATTGTATTTAATGCTTTTTGAACTTTATATATTAGTAGTAGACATGCTACGATCGACACTATATCCCCACAAATATAGTTATTCTAATCCCAATTGGAACGGCAATAAAAATAAGAGCATAACGAGGAGTGTTCATATGCACTGCGCGGCAAATGGAAAATTTATATACTACCAGTGTTTTTACTTTCAAAGCGTTCCTGGTACAATCATAAAAAAGTTCTGTCGTGTGGAAGAGAATTCCTTCTCGAAACTTTTTATGTCGGTCCAATTGGGATTACAAATACTATACTTTCCGGGACGAAACACGAAATTGCGACACGAGATCTTGCTTTGCCGAAATCTGCATATTCAGAAGTTATAACACAAGTAATGGATATTTTGGTGAGTATACTTTGACATTTTTGTGTCAATATTGTTGTAGAAATTCACGACACCAAATTTCTGGCGGGAGGGAGCGACCAAAAAGCTGGAAGGGTATTTTTTAAAAGAAATTTGGTCGAGTGGTATTTTAGCAACAATATTGGCGGAAAAATATGGAAGTAAACTTCACCAAATATCTATCACAAGAAAATATACACAGCTAGATATTACAAACATACACTTAAAAAATTATGTTACTTTCTCTACGTTTTTTCGAATTTCTTCTATGGAAGTGTTTCCGAAACGGTCGAACATATTTTTTAATTTGACAGTGACTTGGAAATCATTTGACAGTGACTGAATTATTTTGATAGGCTTGGTATAAACAATGGTAAATACCTGTTTTATAGCAAGTAGCGTGTATATTCGCGAATATACAAGCACATGGTCGTATATTCAGTATTTGTATCACAAGTGATCAATATTTTGGTGAGTATAATGTCACGCCGTACTTTGGGAGACCCTGTGAAACCCTGGCCCCCTAACTGTTTAGGGTGCCCACTAATTAACTTGCTTGGCTTGCGAGATGTTAAAACATTTTACATCTGTGATTGTGACCACCCTGGTATAGTGAAATAAAAAAGTGAAGTGAAAACTATTATGGATTATTAAAAATTGTAAAAACGCAAAAAATAACACAATGGTGAATACAAAAATAGTGAAGTGAACAATGACCAAAAGAAGTAAATAAAAGTAACACTTACATTATAATAAAAATCCAGGGAAGGAGCATAAACAGGCACAATAAAAAGAACCGAGCCAAAAACAATCATTTCAATTTATTGCGCTGCATATTGCAGAATCAGTGTTCTTGCCATTCAGTACTCAGGAATTGAATTGAAATCCGATACCTGGTTAATGAACGGTGATAAACTTTAAATATGCAGGAAATACTGTATTTCAATGAATGTGATACTGAATGATGAATTACTAATAAATAAATGAACTATGGAATTTTCAACTCTGGGCTTGATGTTTAAATTTTATCTTCAGGTCTGGTAAATTAATTCTTAATTTTGAAAAAGAAATTATTGCTATATTTCTATCGGGTAATATTTTTCATACTTGACAATATTTTGACATTTTTGTGTCAAAATTCTTGTAGAAATTCACGAGACCAAATTTCTTTAAAAATACCCTGACAGCGAAGCTGGACTGGTATTTTTAAATCTGGTTATTTCCTTGAATTCTCCTGAATTCGTTTTTAAATCATAACGAGCTTTCATCCTGTGACTGCCCAGTATCAACCTCTTCCCTGTTTTGTGGATTTTCAGCAGGCTGTCCCCAGTTCATCTGCGTTGTCGTATACTTCTACCACTTGGCTGCCTGGTGATTCGAACACCAAGTCACAGAGCTATCGAAGTTCCCTTCCGAAGACAATGCCAGCCGGGGTGAGCTTGGTTCAGTCGTGAACGGCTGCTCTGTATGCCATCAAAAAAATTGGAAGATGTCTGTGCCAGTCCTTTTGATGTTTTTCCACTACCTTGGAAAGCTGCTCTTCCATAGTTCGGTTGAATCTTTCAACCATGCCGTCTGACTGGGGGTGAAGCGCCGTGGTTCTGGTCTTGTTGATACCCATCGACTCGCAAACTTTCTCGAATAACTTCGACTCAAAATTCCTACCTTGGTCGGAATGTAGCTCCATCCGAATCTCGAGTGGTTGTCCACCAATGACCTGGCCACTGTGGATGCTTCCCGGTCTGGAATGGCATGGGTTTCCACCCGTTTACTGAAATAGTCCATGGCAACGAGGATGTATTTGTTGTCATCGTCCGTCATAGGAAAGGGACCTACGTTGTATTTCTTCATCTCACCCCTGGACCTTGTCTTAGGACCTTTGGTGGCGCCGCACTCTGGACATCTTCACCAGCTTTCTACATCGTCTCGACATTGAACCCAGTGAAGCTTCTGCCTGATCTTGTCCAGGGTCTTATTGACTCCCAGATGTCCTCCTGATTTTCCTTCGTGAATTTCCTTCAAGACTTCACTCATCCTCTTTCTGGGCAGAACCAATTGGGAAATTGATGACCTCCCATCACCTGATTCCCATACCTGTTCAAGTAATATATTTTCCACAATCAGGGAATATCATTGGGTCCATACTGCCTTGAAAATGGGATCTCTGTCCGAAATATCGCCCCAGGAGGGACTGCCGGTTCCGCCCTCTTTCCAATGTAGGAAGTCCCTAATGTTTGGATCGGTTTCCCGGTCCTGACTCATGTGTGCGGTGGTCCAATTGTCTTCAGGTAATAGTCTTGTTTGTCTGATGCCAGCAACTCCTTCGCGGAACCTTGTTCTGAGATTTCGCTCCGATACTGTAGGATGCGATCCTCTAGACATCTGCATTGCTATTTGGTCATTCCAGGCGATGTCCAGTATTAGCATGATACTGGTTAGTCTTTTCCCTGATGGGCGGATCACCGTTAATTCTTCTGTCTCTGAGGACTTGGATGATCCTGGGAGCTTCGCTCTCACTAGCCTGCGTGCTTCCCGATGACATCATCGGTAACGGCTATTTCTCGAAATTTTCAATGGCGGTTATCGAACATATGGAACAAGACGTCACTCCCAACGGTCGGGCCGACGGTTGTAACAGCACAGGGGTGGACTCAGAGTATTTTCGTGATTTCCGTAACAATAACAATACGGATAGAAAAAATGAATGAAATCAAAATATTTTAAATTCTCAAGATCAAAATTACTGGCAAGTGAATCAGTGGAATATTACCATCGGGGTGCTGCTAATAACGTCTACATAATGATTAGGAATAGGTACTATCCATTCGGGGAAAAACCAGAGAACGAACGCCCTATTTTGTGGGATAAATCAGTTTCTTGTCTTGTTTGCCCACAGAAAAAATCTAGACGTTAAAGAATATTATTTTATATATGAGTTTAAGAAAAACATTCAGAATGTTATATTTCTGGTATATAATGAGTTCTCTATTTTCAGATTGGAAGCTGGTCTTTGTCTTTACGGAAATGATATTACAACGAATACAACTCCCGTTGAAGCTGCTTTAACATGGTTAGTTGCGAAAAGGAGGAGAGAGTTGAAAGATTTTCCTGGTGCAGATATCATCCTGAAACAAATAAAAGGGGGATCACCAGTAAAAAGAATAGGTTTGTCATAAATTGTGGACATCGCATTAATTGAATTGGACTACTAAATCTAATGAAAAATATTTTGAGAATCTTAACAGATGGTGTTCAGTTTGAGTAGCATACATTGTATATTATTTCATGAATTGATTTTTTTTTTATTGTAATCCAGTGTTTCAATTTTTCTCCAAAAGTTTCTTTAAAGATAAATTATAACAAAATCACTTGTGAAATCACCTGGCTGAAAGATAAACTCTAATCACTATCTCATAATTCAATATATAGTCTGTTCAAAAATTCTTGCTAGAGCTCGTAAAGATATGAGTGAGGGCTCATTGGATTCGGAATGACTTCTAAAAAAATGTGCACAAGTTTCAAAACCGCGGATAAACAATTGCAAAAGTTATTAACAATATGAGATAAAAAAAATACTTTTTTGCAAACAACTCGGAAACTATTAAGGGAATAAAAAAAAATAATAAAAATGTCCGACTACCTGAACTTTATCTGTATCATTAATAATTTTAATTCAATGTTGAAAATAGAACTCCGCGCGGCTAGCACGAAGCCGTTACGATGACCCAAAAACCGGCCGTAACAAGTAAAAAAAAGTATACTAATTAATATTAATATAATTTTTTCAAAGAGTATGGTATTATCAAGATACTTGAAAGAACATATCCCGCTGAAAATTATTTTTCACTGATTTTTGAAATGAGCCTATTGTTGAACTGATTTGAAAATGAGCCTATTGTTAAGTTACCATTTTTCCGCGTTTATATTTGAAGTCGGATATAATTGTTAAACAAAAGTCACTAAAATCATTCGCTTCGTGGAGACTACTGTATGAGATTATGACATCTAATCTATTGGTTATTAATTATTGAAGCTAACTAAAACAAAAAATGGAAAAAGAAAGGTTGAACGAAATTTTTTATTCATAATAATTATTTGTATATGAAAAAATACTATTAGATTACATAGAGTTTGAATTTTTAGTGCTATTTGTTTAAAATAAATTCTCAAATAGATTGATTGCATATTTTTGAATTTTTTGCCAAATAAATTTTTAGGAAATATTATGATTAAAAAAATCCTATTTTTGATGGTTTTTAATGTTTTTTTATTTTTTTATTATTGAAACAAATCATCTGCGATTCTCTATCAGTTTGATTTTTTTTGCTTGTAATTTAATTGTTTAATAAATGAACAATTTATTTTAAACAATTACTAAATGTCAATCATATACATTAAAATGCAAAAAAATATGGCAATTCTTTATTTTATAGTCTGCATTAGTCAAAAGGCTTTTTGTTAATTTATTAACTATTACATATACGATAATTAGCTTTCAAGACGTTTTTATAAAGAATGAACTAATCCTTAAAATGAGTAATGAGTAAATATAGACTATGAATTTGAAATTGCGATTAAAAATATATATTTTATTGCGAAATTTCTCCTCCTTATGAATCATTTTCCAGAAATTCCTAAATGTTAATATTTTGAAGTTATTTGCAAAAAACTAAATTCCTTTTTTTTATTCAATTTGAATGAGCCCTCACTCATGTATTCACGAACTTTAGCAAGAATAAACACGATTTTGATTTTGTGAACCAGACTAATTACCAATTTATGCTCATTGTGCATTCGTGGAAATATATTGAAATGGCTTATGTCATTTTTGAGGAATATGAAAATTATCGTGAAGCTCAACGAAGCTCGATCAGAAATAATTAATGCCAACCTAGGTGTTCCACAGGGATCTATACTGGATCCACTATTATTCTTGGATATTGATTACTTGTACTGTGTACCAATGATATATCTATAGAATTTTGTAGTGGCAGTAACCGGCAACTTAATAATAAAGTCAGTGAACTATATAACGGTTTCAGTAACTGGTGTTTCGCTAATAGTTCATCCCAAAAAATCAACTATATTCCATCAAAAACAGCCCCAGAAATCAATATTTATAATGCCACATTGATCAAATCAGAAATCATAAAAAATTTAGGCACATTTTAAGGCTGGAATATATCATCCAAATCATTCAAATATTACATGTACCATAACAGTGGATTCTACGCTATTCTACAATGAAATATATATATATTTCCGGGTTTTCCTCCAACTGAAACCGCAAATGCGCCATCACTTCGAGTCCCGGGCTTCAATCAAGATTTTCATCTTGAGATTATTTTATATTTAAAACTTCGCTTTTGTATTTTTAAATTAATTTTTATATGTATGTATTATTATGGGTAGGAAACGGAAAGATAAACAACGCGAGTTTAGTGTGACGTCACGCGACCAATTTTTATTGGTGTAAATCAGTCTTTGGATGTCAACAAAGCGTATTATAATCCCATAATAATGTATGAGTATATTGCTATAAGGGCTTAAATATCTCCAGAATTATTTATATAAAATTTATGGATGAAGTGCTGTGTTAACAAAATACCTGTTACGGTTTGTTTGCATCTAAAGACTGACAAACACAACAAAAAAATGCGGTCATGACATATTCACTAAACGCACGTATTCGACAGGTGTAGCCGAACGATAGGAAAAAAATCGTAAACGGCAATTTACATGATGTATTTTCATAGGAAAAACTGTTCATAAACTCTAAATTTGCGGAAACTGAATAATAAAAAAACCATTGCGACACTGTATATACCTATATTAAATTATTCAACGAATGGCAATCAAAGGTATGTATAAAAAACCATATACCTACCCCACAGAGGACCTACATAAGGATACCAAAATTATGGACATAAGGCAACAACTCTATTTCTTCCAAACAGTAACTAGACAACACCTTAATAAACACGAATTAATACCAATTAACCACACTCATGCTACTCAACACAGAATTAACTCAGTATGTGTACCAAAACCTGAAAAAATATCTTAAGACGGTCATATGTTTACTTGAGACCAAAACTATATAACTCTATACCACCAGAATTGAAAGAAATTAACTCTACTTCACTCTTTAAAAGACACTTGAGGAATTGGGTGACACAAACAGGCAGACTGAAAATCCATCAACTTCTTGACCTGACTTTAAGGTTAACATTCTGAAAAGAAATTGGCAATTTTCTGAATACAGTGATAAAATTGTATAGTATATATGTTTGTATTTCATATTGTATTATTTTAATATTATGTGTATATTTATATGTATATAATTTTTATGTAAATATTTGCTAATTAATGTATTCTCTGATTATTATTGCTATTATCATCATTAATTTCAAAATAAGTTATCCCATGTCAAATTTTTCTTCTCTTAAATATTCCTGTACTATTCCATAAACACAGTTATTATTATAATTCCACCATGTACCCACCCCCATACCCATGTTCGAGGGAAACCTTTCATGGGTTAACTATATATATTATGAACAAATGTATATCACTACAGAAGGGAAATATATATATTATTATTATTATTATCATATTATATATTATTAACGGCGAGACTGTTTATATCACCACTTTATCTATAAAATGTATTCTAATATTGTGTCTCTGTGATGTAAGATATTTTCAATAGTGTTGTATATATGTACAATGCGGTCCATAGGTATGGAATAAATTCATTTTTAGCGTTATTTTGTATTTGTTTGAAAAGACCTGAAACTGGTCGATTTCTATTGTCAATTTACAGTATGAAAATATTACCCCTTTCTTCCACCCCCTCTGAAGACCAGTATTGCAAGTATGGAGACCTAATTGTTGCCCTAGAATTAAGGTACGGCAAAAAACATCGAGAACACCTGAACACGAGTGCAGAAGTTGGATGAAAGCCTACAGGAGTTAGAAGCGGAGGTGCAGAGGCTGTATCAATTGAAAAGCTGATATTCAACAGAATACTGGAAAAACTGAAACCCTAAATTCATAGCGCCAATCACCAATCAAAAGGAAACTGTTTCAGATGTGGTAGGAGCGGTCATTTCAAGGGAGATTGCAGAGTGAAGTTGGCCAGCACCTTCGTCATCACCTGCAAGGACACTTAAACGTTATTACTCACCTACGAGGACAGAATCATCTTACCAATCAAAAGGAAACTGTTTTAGATGTGGTAGAAGCGGATATTTCAAGGGAGCTTACAGGGTAAAGTTGCTTGCACGCTCGTAATCATCTGCGAGAACATGTCCACGTGCTTAGTTATCGAAGAGGACACATCATCTAATTAGTTCTCGGGCAGGTACCAAAAAACCAGATCAGCCAATACACCGGGAAGCATATCGTTATTGATAGTGCTATCGGTGCTGAGCCAATACACCGTTAGGTATATTCAAAATTATACGTCTATAGACAGCAAAATGTTCCATTCCAACTACCAATTGAAATGAATAAGCACGTGACAATACGATATATAATAATAATAATAATCATTTATTTTCCATAAGATAATTTACAAAATCATATATAGTCTAGTTAACAAGTGCTTCTTGGACCAACTTTTTTCAGCAGTTTCCGAAAATTATGATCGAGGTGTCATTCGATTCGGAATGACATCTAGATGATTTTTGAAAAAAATGAAGTTCCTCTTGCGAAAATTGTAAAAGTTATTAACAATTAACTAAAAAAAAAGGGGGCTTTGGTTTTTTGCAAATATCTCAAAAACTAATAAAGATTTTTCAAATCTGAAAAAGATTCAAAAAGAGGAAATTTCCTAAAAAAGTATTGATTCCCGGAATTGTAGGATCAATATTTATAATTTTCCCAGAGGGATGAAAATACGGCCGAAAACGGGTACTCTGGCTTGGGCATTTTTCAGTTTTTTATTAATAATTTTCGTTGTTGCAAAATTAAATACTTAAATTAATCATTGAAAAAAATGTTTTTTTTCAAATATTATTAACGATCCGTTTTTATGTTATCAGAAACTGCATAGAAATAATTTTTTTTTTCATCTATAATTGTTTAAAAAGTTGTTATAAACAAATGCGTTGTTTATAAGATAATTGATTTTTTTTTATGGAATTTCAATCTTTGATACATATAATGATTTTTAAAAGAAAAATTGTTCCATAAAAATATTGCTTGAAAACGCATTTGTTAATTAACAATTATTTTCTCGAACTTCTAATTAATATTAAGGAACCATTTTTTCTTTAAAAATAATTATTTGTTTTTCTTTTTGATATAAAAAAAATAATTTTCATTTCATTTAATTTTTCATTGTTTATGCAATAAACAATTTGTTATAAACAAATACATTTTTACCTTATTTTTTTTTTCTATTCTACTTTCTGTCACAAAAACCATTCATACCGAGTGTATTACCAAGTTCAATATTGGCTTGGTAAAAACGATCTCAATCCGGAAAATTGGGGGTGGATTAAGACAGTAACAATGTTTTTGCCAGTTCGAACAACCGATAAATTCGCTCCTAATGAACTCTTAAAATTAGTTCACTGTAATTGCCTCAAAAATTGTTCAAAAAGATGCGGATGCAGGAAGGCTGGTCTTCCATGTTCGTCTCTCTGCAAGCATTGCAAAGGAGAGAGTTGCGATAATTGCAAAAAGATAGCGATGGAAGATGATAATGACGAATTCGGCGATGTTGATGAAGAAAACGCTTTACAAAATGAGAATGAAGACGATAGTGCCTGTGCTGATTATGCCGTCTCTATTGGACAACTTGTAGAAACTTTGCTGGGGGACGAAGAGAACGATGAAAACATAAGACAATAAGAAACTGTAGACTACGAGCCACCATCAAAGAAACGTTCAAAAAAATAAACGGAATGTAAAATAAAATGTAAAAAAAAATATTATAAATGTTAATAACTACTTATAAATAAATTTTGTTAAATGAAAAACAATGTAAAGATCATTCTTCCTTTCTAATACGCTTGGAAAAAAAAATTTTGTTTACATAGTAATATTCAGAGTTCGAAGTATAATTAAGTGATATTAAAATGTAAAAGGTAAAAATGTTGAGTAATGAACAATAATTGATAAAATACTTGAATGAGGTAGTCATATTTTTAATAGTTAATAAGATTTTTAAGCATTAAAGCAAAAAAAAAATTATCCCTAAGCATTTTTCATCAACAATTGCTATAAATTTAATAAATAAATAAGTAACAACTAAACTTTTCAGCTAAATTTGATCTTTATCTAATGGAGAATAAATAGGTCTCGATTATTTTCATCGTATCTCGATTAGTTTATAAATTATAATAATTTTAAGGATGAAAAACCAGGTAAGAATGACGAAGTTACAGAGAACTTATATTTAAAAATAAAAAAATAATATAAAAAAAAAATAAAATATGTCTTTTTTAAAAAAAAAAAAAAAGGAAAAATTTTTTGTTTATAACAAATTGTTTATTGCATAAACAATGAAAAATTAAATAAAATGTTTTTTTTTTAATAAAAAAAAAAAAAATTTAAAAATCATTATTTGTATCAAAGATTGGAATTCCATAAAAGAAATGTCAATTATCTTATAAACAACGCATTTGTTTATAACAATTTTTTAAACAATTAGAGATAACAAACTTTAAAAATTATTTCTATACAGTTTCTGATAACATAAAAACGGGATCGTTAATGATATTTGAAAAAAAACATTTTTTTAATGATTAATTTGAGTATTTAATTTTGCAGCAACGAAAATTATTAATAAAAAACTGAAAAATGAAATTTTTTCAATTTTTCCAACGGGGTTCTATTCTGAAGCCTTTCAAGAATTGCTCCAAGAGAGGAAAAAAATCTTAAATTTATAGTTTAACAATTATCATACTTGCAATGTTCATGTTCAAGCAGAAAAAAATTATTAATTAACTATTGAATAACTAATTGAAAAATTGTGATAAAAATTTTTTTCAAGCGGATTATTGTTCATGCATCTGTTCAGTTAGTGTTTGAATTTTTTCAATTTTTTATTTTCATATTTAGTATGCTTAAATAATTTTTATTTTTAAAGTGTCCAAAGTGGGCGCGGCTTGCCCAAGCCAGAGTACCCGTTTTTGGCCGTATTTTCATCCCTCTGGGAAAATTATAAATATTGATCCTACAATTCCGGGAATCAAGACTTTTTTTGGGAAATTTCCTCCTCTTTTTGAATCTTTGATTTGAAAAATCTTTATTAGTTTTTGCAAAAAACCAAAGCCCCCCCTTTTTTTAGTTAATTGTTAATAACTTCTACAATTTTTGCAAGCGGAACTTCATTTTTTTCAAAAATCATCTAGATGTCATTCCGAATCGAATGACACCTCGATCATAATTTTCGGAGACTGCTGAAAAAAGTTGGTCCAAAAAGCACTTGTTAACTAGACTAATAGGATTAGTCAAGTTGATGAAGACAAAAGTATGAAGAGAAAAATTCTCCCACACTATAAAAACATTTTTCTTGTAAAAAGGATGTAAGTCTACTTTTGAACACAGGAATATTATTACTGTTTTTGATCAAATCTGGTAAACATTTTAGGGCCAAGATAGTTTGGGGGAGTCGGAAGTTATTTTGAATCTTGCGTATGGAACATGTAATAATTCTCGGTTCCTTGTGTTCAAATTATGAATATTGGCATTCAGTAGAAAATTATTTTTGTTCTGGAATACATATACACATATTTCATATATGAGAATACAAGGCAATGGCAGAATATGGTATTGGATAAATATTGCTCTACATGAGAACGTGTTTGCCACCCTAGTTGTCTATGTCAACATTGTAATGCTGTAATCGCCACTAACTATTGGTAATATTCTACTGGCTCGGAGTTCGAGATGACAAAATAAACAATTTCATATGAAATATAGATGATTCCTGTAGTATAAAACGAATGGAAATATTACGAATCATTAGTTCTTCATTCAATAACAAATCAAAGTGTGCTTCGTGAGGACCAATCACGTCAGTGTAATTCCCACTGACTCAGAGTTCGAGATGACAAAATGAACAATTTCATATGAAATATAGATAATTTCTGTAGTATAAAACGAATGGAAATATTACGAATCATTAGTTCTTCATTTTTCAGACTATCTCATTCAATAACAAATCAAAGTGTTCGTCGTGAGGACCAATCACGTCAGTTTGATTCCCACTGACTCGGAGTTCGAGATGACAAAATAAACAATTTCATATGAAATATTGATCATTTCTGTAGTATAGAACGAATGAAAATATTACGAATCCTTGGTTCTTAATTTTTCAGACTATCTCAATCAATAACATATCAAAGTGTGCGTCGTGAGGAACAATCAAGTCAGTTAAATTCCCACGGGCTCAGAGTTCAAGATGACAAAATAAACAATTTCATATGGAATTTAAAAAAAATATTACGAATCATTGGTTCTTCATTTTTCAGTCTAAGTATCTCATTCAATAACAAATCAAAGTGTGAGCAAACTACCTGAAGTTGAGAATATCTGACAACACTCTTATGTATATCGTTGTCGTTCAAGCTGTCCGAAGTTACAAGCATCAGAAACATTACAAAATGAAACTAAAAGTTCATAGATATACTGTTTACAATGTACATAATAAAGATATAACTTATTACTTATTGCACGAAGGCAATGGAGGACTTGGGTAGTGATGTACTTTCAAGTATAATTATAAAACATAAAGTTGACATTTCACAATAAAAGCCGTCCACAATAATTATTTGGATGATGGTTGCTGCAACATAATAGGTGTTGTGACCTGTCAAATGAGAACTTCCATCATCATAGGGCAGAAATACCTAGAGCCAGAACATACATAAATGGACTTCCATTTATGTATGAAACAAAAATGAAAAGTTCATTTTCTTAACATAAGCCCAAAGTCACCTTTTTATGAGGATACATTATTATTTTTAAAATGGACTATTCGTGTTATTTGTTACCCATTCATCCAGTTAGAGGGGCAAGGATGTACGCAGATATGAAATATGATTTTCAGACCCTTATTAGAAGAATAGGATATAGTTAGGGAACAATATTGAGAAGTGTTCAATTATAAAAAGGAAGTATATATTCAACCTGTTGAAAAATTTATTTAAATTGTCAAATTGACAATAGAAATCGACCTGTTTCAGGTTTTTTTAAACAAACACATAACAACGCTAAAAATGAATGTATTCTATACCTATGGACCGCACTGTATACAATGTCCACTATTTTATATTGACTGTTTCAATATCATATAATAATGATGTCACTGGAATTAATGAGTTTCATTATTATTATTTTATTATTATTAATCTCGGATTTATTTCCTACTGGATACACAAAATACTGTTGTTGAATGAATTACCGAAAGTTACAATTGATCACTTAAATGTAACCCTTTTTTCAGGTTTGATATCTCAATCAGGCCCACCAGCAAGGCAAGGGGCCGCTATCTTATCCGAAGATGGTCGTGAGTTGGGGAAAGTTACATCTGGATGTCCCTCACCTAGCCTTGCGAAAAATTTAGCAATGGGTTATGTTTCAACTGATTATAGTAAAATTGGCACCAAAGTTAATTTGAATATTAGGGATAAACTTTATGAAGCAGTCATCAGTAAAATGCCGTTTGTTAAAGCAAATTATTATACGAAGCCGAAATAAAATTCACACCTATCCTTCATCCTGATCCGAAGGAAAAAATTTAAAAATTTTTAGGATAAGAAAATAATTGGTAATATCAGTGTCTAAAGCCTTTATCGATCCGAATGTTCAGTCATCCAATTCTAAATTCATACATTTGCTCAGTTCCTTTGAGTACTCGCATCCATCTTCGTTATCTGAAATGAAGTAGGAAATGTGTGTGTATTATATAAATTTCACTAAAATCCATAGTTGTTGAACGAAAAGTATATATACCATAAGACGTAATGGAAGTAATGGAATAATCTTGACGCTCTCAACTTATAGAATTGAACTGCCAAAACACATTTATGATTTTAATACTTGTGTTGTCACACGGAGAAATGTAAAAAATGTTCAATCTTGTCAAAACTCATCTTTTTGCGTCGCACCTTCTTCCTTCTAAATCTGTCAAGGCTGAGGATATTGCAATTACCAACTATCTCGAAGTGCGATTCTAATTAATCATCGATAATATTGGAATTAATTTTTTGTTCATTTTTTTGAAACATTTGCTTCTATGGAACGAAAAAGCATGTTTAAATAATGTTACAGAGTTGTAATTGCTCTTTTGGATAATAACCGATGATCATCGAAAGAATGAAGTTTCTTTATCAAATAACTAGCACTTTACTCGTCACGGTTTCGATCACTTTCTGAAAAAACAGTACATCATTGGATCACCTCCCGTTTGTTACTTTTGGGAGTTTACTTCTTTCAATCCCCTTCATTGCATGATCGTTGCAAACACAATTTTTTCTACGACCAAAAAATAATAAAATCAAGAATTTCTTGTGGTGTACAAGATAATTCTTCACTGCTCGACATACTTATAGTACTTTTGACGCGTTGTAATTGTATGTCGATTAAAATTAAATGTCAAACGAGTATGTAGAAACATACCACTTGATTATCCCCAAGTACGTTTTTCTATAGGCCGAAAATTCGTTTCATGATGAAAAGTACGTGTTTTTATGGGCTAAAATCTGTTTCGAAATGAAAATCCGTGTTAAAATGGACAATATTAATGAATCGGTAGCAGATATTCAATTCGGGTATTATAATACCGACTCTATAAAAGCTTACTTTGGAAACTGAAACGAGTCCGCAAAATGCCACTCTTATAGCAACACTTTAGCAGACTCTTATTGTTTATTCAGAAAACTAAATATCCTGAAAATGTTTCAGGGGACACAATAAACTATAGATTAATTGAATGTTTTTCTTCGAAATCTTCTTTTGTAATAATTATTTCTGGAACAATAAATACTAATATTTCAAGTATTTGACAAACGTGACAATATTAAACAATCGCTTGCTAGATTTTTGCACAACTTCCTCATATTACCGTATTGGGTGGCAACTGATAAATGCAAGATTTTCCCTGTGCCGGGACCACTAACTCATTGGCAGACACAAGGGCTTTGTGTTCTTCATCTTTCAGAGACCTCAGTAGTCCGTCCATGACCAGGTTCTACAGAACTGGAGAAAGTACTCCTCTGACTGCCCGGGTCACCACGCTCACCTCCATTTCTCAGCATTGAGTCCATCCAGGCCACACATGGTAATGATAAAATTTAAGAAGTGCTATGAAGGCCTTTCTATGTCCAGTAGTTCCTTACTGGAAAAGGTTTGCTTTGTCTGCCCGAAAATACTGCGTTCCTAATACTTCATATTCAAATATGATGTAGGAGGCCATTTCCTCCTCTTCAAGTCAATGCAGAAATGTTCTTCTCTTGGAATTATAGGTCGTTATATATGATCGGTTTATTTTCCATGTAATCGCTATTCAATAGTAGATAGATAGATAGATATCTGCAAATCCTTCCACAAAATGGCGCTGATAAGTGCCCAGGTCTAGAAAGCTTCACAACTTTCTTCTGGTCTCGGGCAGTCTCGACTAGCCTGTATTTTAGATTTGTTTGCTTGAATTATTTCTGAGGAAAATTTGTGGCCAAGAAATCCACTTGCTTCTGGAATAGGGGCCACTTCTGAAGAATTATTCTGAGGTTGGTGCCCCTTCCTGCAGATTGACCAGATTTTCCTCAAAATATTTTTTCATAATCATGACATCATCGAGATACACCAGGCAAGTTTTTCGAGTGAGTCAAAGCGATATCAACTCCATTAATCTCTCGAAGGTTGCCGTGGCATTGAGAAGACCATGAGGCATAACAGTGAACTGACACGGTCCGTTACCCATGATAAACGCAGTATTCTTCTCATCGTCTTCATGTATACCCAAATGCCGATATCCACTTTTCAAGTTCACCGTTGAAAACCATTGTGAGCCTGTTACTGTGGTCAATGTGCCATAGATTCGGAGTGATGGATAACGTGACGTCATTAAGTGTCCTATAATTCACACATAATCTTGTAGATCCTTCTTGAACAGCAGTACCACCCTGGTGTGGACTCTGGACTCGGTGATTCTTCGATTATGCAATCTTTTTCACCTTTTGGTTTGGCAATAGTCTTCTTGGTTGTTGAATTGGGTGGGCTCGATTGATGTCTATCTAGACCAATAGAGATTTTTATCGTGACAAAAATTCTACCAGGAAACCAACTATGCTATCATACGGAAGACGGTTCGTAGTTATATCCTGTTATGTTTCCTACTCCCAACTGTCATTGCTTAATTTGTTATAAACATTTAAAAGCATTTTTTAATTTTTTTATCATTTTTGACTTCTAACTTGAAAACTAATGGACGAATTGTAGAGAGTTAAAATGCAAAGAAAATGAGCCCAAGCACGACTCGATCGGATTATTAGTTACGCAGAAAAACCTGAAAAAATCTGCGTATTTTTTTTTATTCAAACATTGCCATTTTTCAAGTTCTGAAGCAGGCTCTCCACGACATAGTAGTAATTGATATGTACTTTATGTGTGAAAAACTCAGGCACTGTTGGATTATTAGTTTTGGCATAATTGATATTTGATTTTTTTTAATGCATTTTATTGCAGCAGACCTGGATGCGTCATAGGTAGTACGATTTAAATAATCCTAAAAGATTTTGAGAGTTAGAATGCTGCGAAATAGGTGGGAAATATTTGCAAACATTACTGAAAACCGGCGTGTGTATGAAAGCAGCTCATGAGTGGGGGTAGAGCAACAGATTCATAACGGTCACACCGCGCTTGTGTTAATGTACATGCGCTTCCCCGCGTCGCTGCTCTACCCCCACTACTCAGCCGCTTTCACGCCCTCGCCCATTTTTGGTCAAGTAGTTTTCACCTATTTTGCAGCATTTTAACGCAAAATCAGAATATTCTTTTTGTAGTACTATACTTCCACTCTCGAAATATTTTTGGAAAATAGGAATCATACCACCTATGACGCATCCAAGTCTGCTGCAATAAAGTGCATTAAAAAATTCAGATTACAATTATGCCAAAACTAATAATGCGACAATGCGACAATGCGACAATGAGTTTTTCACACATAAAGTACATATTAAACACTACTATGTCGTGAAAAGGCTGCACTACAAATTAAAAAGTGGCGAAGTTAAGAATTTTTTTAAAAAAGCTGATTTTTTTCGGTTTTTTAGGTTTTTCTCCGTTACTAATAATCCGATCGAGTCGCTTTAAGGCTCATTTTTTTTGCATTTCAATTCTCTACTCTGAGAGCATGGACATTGCTTCATTGGTCTTCAAGTTACAAGTCAAAAACAATAAAAAATGCCTTCAAATGTTCATAACAAATTAAGCAATGACAGTTGGGAGTAGAAAACATAACAGGATATAACTAAGAACCGGCTTCCGTATGATGGCATAGTCGGTTTCCTGGTAGTATTTTTGTTACAGAATCAATAGAACAGAAAATCTTTATTGATTGGCCTACTCCTGTGGTGTACTAGTTTGGTTTATCCTGTTGGTGACCCTGCGTCACTTTTAGCAATGAATTACATGGCATCTTCGTATATCTTCGGAGACAAATGATTCATTGATTTCCCGATGATTCTTAGTATGTCACCAGCCGTGTGTCTTCTAACCGGATATCCGCTCTTTTTGCAGTCTGCTTCTCACACATCTGGCTCGCATACTCCTATGATGTCTCTTTTCCGGACTGTTATTCCATTGAGAAATACATTAGCAATTCTGACAGTGATATTGGTTCAACTTTCCTGTGATGGTTAAATTATCGGTGGTTTTTCTTATTCTGTTGACGTAAATGACACCGGGGACGTGATCACTAGCCAACCTGCTCCCTGATATGTTGGCTAATTTATGTTTTCCTGGTACCTATCTGATGACTCACTAGATGATCCTGTGATTGAGAACATGGGGGTGCCCTGGAGGGTGATGACGAGCGTGGTGGCACCCTCACCCTGAAATCTCTCTTGAAATGTCCGCTCCTACCACACCTGAAACAGTTTTCTTTTGATTGGTTATTAGCTCTGTTATTCCTGGATTTCACTTCTTCTAATATTCCGAGCATCTGTGTACCTTCCTTAAGCGGTTCTTCAATATATACTGACTCTCGGTCTTGAAATGTTGCAGGCCGCTTCGAGTTATTTATCTCAAATTTCTTTGTATTTCAATATCTCTCAACTCATATCAATGAATATCTGCCCTAATATGTATGAATACCTATGACATGTGTTACATTTGAAAGACACAGTGATTGTACGGTATAGCTTAGTTAGCTCAATGTTAGACAACAGGAATAGTTTTTGATCAACAATTTCAAAGACCTTCAGATAAATTAAATAAGTTTAGTGTTACTAATGAACTGCCTCACTCCACTGCATTCTTATATAAAGCCCATTATCACCCAGAAACTCCTCGGCACTTGTTTCTTGATTTATGGACTGTTGGAAGGCCGGCGTGACATCAGCGGGCTCGCGATTACATGCAGTGGCGTAGTGTATCCGTATTCGTAACAATAGTTAAGAAAGTTGACTTACATTGATTAATACAGAATCAGAAAATTCAGGGTTGGACTAACATCATGAAATATAAATCCCTTTATTCTATTTTTTTTTGTCACGCCGACTTTTTAACTAAATATTAATCTCGTATCGAACACTGAACGATTATCATACTGGCAATCATAGGCCTTAGGAGTTTTGTGGAACGTTTTCCTTCTGGCTCTTAATAATTATGAGAAACCTTATACGATGCATAGTTTATGAGCCATCTTTCGATAAGATATTGAATTACAGTTGGATTTGAAAATAATATTTTGCCTTCCATATATATTTTATATACATTTTTGGTGATCGCTAATATTCGTGAGTGAACATAATAAAAAACGTACCAGAACTGGATAATTTTCCAAAACATTTCCTGATTTCTCTCAGACTCGTTATTCTTTTCATGTCATCGTCTGTGATATGATCTTGCACCCATTTGATAACCAAAGTTTCTGAAGGTATCTGATCATCGTCTAACTGAAAAAGAAAAGTGAAAAAAACACTTTATGGACATTTTTAAAGCAGCACCAACTCACCAATTCCATGTGACCGAAAATACATTGGCTCGTGCACTGTAAATGGAATACATATAAAAAATATGATAATGAATCTTTCTTGTGTAACTATCGCAAAAAAACAATATATTTATATTTTTTTGTTTGTCTTTGTCATGGATATGAATTGAATTTTTGTTCTGTTTTGGCGCAATAAGTTGTTTAACTATTCATATTTTGGAAGCAATGAAACCATTTTTTGGGATCAACTGAGGAGTTTGAATTTTTAACAAAAATAATCCAAAGGTACATTTTGAAAATATTTCCTTAATGATAGTGAAATGGTGAAAGCCTTTTTGACAGTACTCATTCAAATGTTTCAATTCAAAGGATTTTGTGCGATCAATACATCGGGAGATGGGTGGCAGATTCTTTCCTATTCATCTGGCCATGAGAATACAAATAAATAAATCGCCTAATAAGAGAAAAACTCATAGGACATATTTTACTACCCACTAATAAAAGCTTGTCTTTAAAAGGTTTTTGATTAATTATTTTATTTGGGCTTTTTAGTACTTAACTACGTCTCAATCTATGCATTTTTGTTAAAGCCTCGTTATTATTCCTGTAAGTTCTGAACTATCTGGTATGAGGAGACCATCTAAAGATCAGTTCACCCGCCATTTTGGAGTTGTCATCTTCAATTTATGAATATGAATATGAAAAGTCATAATCTCCGACCCCAAAAACCCCGACATACCAATTTTGAATCGAATCGTGCCATAATTACAAAACTCGTCCGCCATCTTGAATTGGTGAATTTCGATAATCTCCGACCCCGAAAACTTCCACATACTAATTTTGAATCGAATCGGACCATAAACACAGAGATCATCGGCCATCTTAGGACCGCCATTTTATTCTTTGGATTTAGAAGAGAAATTAATAATATTTGACCCTGGAAACCCCCACATACCAATTTG
The DNA here is from genome assembly GCA_018342105.1 of Gonioctena quinquepunctata. NCBI lineage: Eukaryota > Metazoa > Arthropoda > Insecta > Coleoptera > Chrysomelidae > Gonioctena > Gonioctena quinquepunctata. Next base: position 25,627 of record JAFIRS010000287.1, read on the forward strand.
GAATCGAATCGGACCATGAACCTAAATCTCGTGCGCCATCTTAGAGCGCCATTTTGTTTTTTCTCCAACACAAATTCCAAGAGTCTCAATTTTGAAAAATTCATAATCTCCGACTCCGAAAACCCCCACATTTTGAATAGAATCTTTTAAAACCTCATATTCAATCAACCACTCGTCCGCCATTTTGTTTTTTTCTCTAACAAAAATATCATAATGCATTGTCACCGGAATTAAGAACACCTATCAAATTCCTGCTCAATCGGATGTCGGCAAGTGCTCCAAAATGGATTAAAAATTTTGACCGGAAAGAATGACAGAATCACATACGAACGAAGCAAGTTAAATAAAAGCTTGGAATAAAAAAAGAACTATCAGCAATGAATCTGCTATATTAGCACCGAGACACTGCTTCAACTACAAAGGTCGATCTGAGACATGAAGAAACACCTCAACTGTTCAGTTTAATTGTGTTATAAATGTTTAAAATAAATAAATGTAATTTAGTGAGAAAGCAACTTTTAATTTGTGAACTAGTGAATCACTTTTGAGCGTTAATGAGGAACTGAGGTGTGAGATATTATATTTTTGTTATCTCCATGGAATAGATCCTAATGAAATTTTCTCAAAACTTTTGATAGAGACTTCCTGGATAATCTTAGCGTGGATCGACTTTGCATATCATGCATGGGAGAAAGATCGGTTCATATTATTCCGTAAATGTTGTTCTATAATATACTATTTATTATATCGCGGATGGTACACTATCATTTTATCGACTCAAAACTCGTTGTGAAAGTAACAGTTTATTTAAAATAAAGAAATCAAAAGATTTTACCCACTCATATGTCAGTTTTACCCACTCTTTTTCATACTTTAGACGCGATTTCTGCGGCAATTAACTGTTCACCGCATCTGCAGCTTCAATTTCTACATCTTCTGGCAAATAATCTTCATCACTATTTTCGTTGTTTATTAATAACGTACATTTTTTAGGATAATTTCCAACAACATATTCCACTCATAGGTAAAGCATTTTTTACCGCCTTATATAATAAATAACTAATACCTGATTTTCATTTTCCTTGCTGTAACTATTACTTCGTCTCATGCGTGATCCATAAGGATAACCAGATGATCCCCGGTTCATGCCAGAACTGTAGTAGTTATCGTTATTATAACCATCTGGAAGTATAGATAAAAATATGATTCAGTTAGAATTGAGTACTGAGAGAGCTTCAAGGAATGTGTAAAATAGTGAACTCGTGAAATCATTAGAAACAACAACAAAATGTCAGAACATTGTTGTTATATTTTTATGAAGAAGAAAAACTCGAAGTCGTCTCCACAATATAATATTAACAATCGATTAGATAAATACCATCGATTAGGTGAACATGTTTCGAACCTCTATAGGTTCATCATCAGCGGATAATAAAAGTTTTCTACAATATAATAAAAGTTTTCTACAAAAAGAAGAACAAACATGGGTAATGTGATACAATAAGTGCTACTTACATGGAGATGAAAAAATATTTTGTAGGTTAATGATATAAAATTATTTTAATTCCAATGTTCATAACTTGGACCATATGGAAAGTTGGGATTTCCCTTTCAACTTTCAACTTTCCATATGGTCCAAGTTATGAACATGATAAAATAATTATATCATAACTACAATTTCATCTCATAATACACTATTATCAATCTTAAATCTTGTTCTTCTTTATTGTGAAAACTTTTATTATCCTGATGATGAACCTATAGAGGTTCGAAACATGTTCACCTAATCGATGGTATTTATCTAATCGATTGTTAATATTATATTGTGGAGACGACTTCGAGTTTTTCTTCTTCATAAAATTATACCACTCCACTTCGAGATACAATGGACTTCTACCACAGGTTTATTGTTGTTATAGGTGATACGTTATCGTTTAATCAACTACATTCGGGTACATGACGTCATTCCCTTCGTTAAAAAAAATAAGGCGCAGTCACTCGGAAAGGTAGATTCCATAATTCTTTTCTGACAAATGGATAACGTTCAGATGTTTTTTGACTTCGTATTCAGAACAAGGATGTATTCTCGAACTACTATACTCTTGCATTATTTTCACATTTTTGTTCTCCATGTGTAATGAACGAGAGAAAGAAGTTGAGGCATCTGCAATAGGTAAAAGGTGGTATTTCTATGAAATCTACCTAATAAATAGGAAATCTGTTCATTCTATGTCTGGAATGGGTTTGGAAGGGTAGTCGCTTGAAGAAACCTTTTTATTTCCGCACTGTTTTTATATGACCAAAACCAAACTTAATTTATATTCGCACTGCTACAAGATAAATATGTCCTGGGAAGTGTCAAAACAAGAGATTATTTCCTTTGTCTCGTCTTGTCCAGTTCGAGACAAGAGGGGGGGGGGGGAGAGTTCTCTAAAAAAAATCAAGACAAGACGGTCCTCTTGTATCGTCTTGTCTTGATTTTTTCGATTAGGTCACTTCATACGAGACAATACAGGACAAAAAAGCCTTCTCTCGACAAGAGAAACACAATAATTCGAAAGTATGACACAGGGAGAATAACAATTGGTGACGGTTTTTTTTTGTAGAGTAGAGTAGAGTTTAGAGTAGGGTAGAGTAGAGTTTATTTGGTGCAGCTGATTATAAAAATCTTTACACAAGTCATTGAAAAAAAATACATGTCTAAGACGCACAGTCATATGTCCATACAAGTCAATGTGACACATATACACTTACATACACATACTAGAAAACACAAAAAAAAACATGTACACAATAATATATAACACAATGAGGTCTGAATAAATATATGAAAGTATAATAACACAAATAGTTAAAATCTATGTGAGGAAAAGGGAGTTTGGTAAACTGAAGTAGTCATGTAGATTATATATAGTATTCGTGGAAAGTACTTTGTTCATTATTTTTTGAATTTATAAATTGAGAGGTTTCTGGTTTCCTCTGGCAGTTTATTATAAAGTTTTATGTCCAAGCTATTTTTAGCTGAAATTTCCAATCTATATAATTTATCAACAAGGTTGTTGTTGTTTCTTGTTTGATAGCAATGAATATCTCTGTGAGTCTGACATTGTTGATTCTTTTTGTGTATTTCTACGAGAGACTGATAGATGTACACGGCTGGAAGAGTCATAATAAGTAGGCTTGAAAATAGGGGTCTGCAAGAGTCCTTATAATTTGCATTTGCAACTATCCTAATTGCCCGTTTCTGCATCAGGAAAACCCGATTTGAGAAAGGGGAGTTGCCCCATAGATATGTACCATATGATAGGTGAGGATGAAATAGTATCCCAGGACTTTTGTAAGAGCTGATTTGCCTTAATAGAAAAGTTTGTGTCGACAATTTTTTAGACAGCACTTCGGTATGATTTGACCATTTCAAGGATTGATGCCAAGGAGTTTAACTGATTTCTCATGAGTAACAATTTTTTTTTTTCGTTACACTTTAGGGTATTATGAGTTAGCCACTGCTTGATTGCGGGACAGATCTGAGCTGATACTTGATTCAAATCGTTCAGATTACTGTCTGAGTGATGAAAAGTTGCATCGTCAGCAAACAGTATGCAGTTGATAAAGTTCATATGATCAAATATATCATTTATATAGATAACAAACAGGAGTAGACCTAATACAGAACCCTGCAGTACCCCATGCGCGATTTGAGCAGTGTATGAATTTTTATTATTATAGTATACTGACATGTATACTATAGGATTTGAAAAAGTCTAAGGCTACTTCTCGAATATCATAGTGCTCCAGCTTATCAAATAATACCTGATGTGAGATGCAGTCAGAAGTTTTGCTTAGATCTATTAGTGTTGCACATGTGTGATTTCCGTTTTCAAAACCATCCACTATATCCTTCATCATCGTATAGATCGCCTCAATAGTGGAACGACTTTTACGGAATCCAAATTGTCTCGTGTTCAGGAGTTGATTTACCTCAAAATACCTAATTATTCTATTTTTGACAATATATTCAATTATGTTTCCTAGTATTGGTATGATGAAATTGGCCTGAAGTTTACAGGTGGTTCAGTGTCACCACTCTAGTAAATAGGTATAACTTTGGAAATATCCGGGAAAACTCCTTGAAGGAAACACATATTGCAAAGCTCAGTAAGTGGTTCGGCAATTTTGGTTTTGATTTCCTTAATTATTGTACTGTTTAGATCAAACATGTCAAAAGTTTTGTTTTTTGGGTAGACTATCAATAATAACCTTCGCCACAGTAGAAAAATATGAAACGAAATCATCAGCTGAAATATTGCTGGATTTTTGGTGCATTTGTGTTAATCCCCGTTCTCTCTTTATCAGTTTCCAAGTATCTCTACATTTATTTTCGGAGTTTATTATATAATTGTCGTAAGCATTCCTTTTAGCCTCGATCAGGGCCTTTTTGTATGATTTATAATAATTTTTAAAAATATTCTTATCATCAATCGAATTTGAGGATTCACTGATGGTTTTTAAAATTGTAAGATTATTTCTCATGAATTTAAAATGGTCGTTGAAAAAATTGATACCACTAGTTTTTTGTGATTTAATTTTTTTTTTAGAGGAAAGTGTTTGTCAATATAGTGACCTAAAGTGTTAGTTAGGTATTCGGACAGTAATCTAACATTTTCTTTGTCATCGGTTGCCATTACAGTTTGCCAGTTTGTGATATCGAAGTCATGTTTGAAATTATATAAATTATCTGCGCAGATATGGCGTGCAATGGAATGTGTTTGAGTCTTAAATTGTTTGCAGAGTTTGATGAACTGTGCACGATGATCAGATATACAAATATCTATCACTCCATAATCGCTAGTATATTGTCAATGCAAGAACCTCTACCACTCACCGAGTCAATTCTGGTGATTTCATTTATTAAATTTGTGTAACTATATATAAACTTCAAAAATCTGAAAAAAAAAAACAAGAAAAACTATTCATTTGTTTGATAACATGAACATGATATTCATAAAATCAGATGTGGAACCATCTGCGACTGAAAGATAAACTTCAGTCACTATCTTCCATCGTTCAAGATAACCTCCAGATATCATGGAGACGAGTAGAACCTCTAAGATAACCAGGTGTTTGAATTTCCTTCTCTGCATGGTCCGCGCATGGTCGGTTTCATTGTGACTGAAACCGAGCTCGAATCTGTTCAACAGAAAGCTCACGTGAAAGCCGCAGAAACAGCTAAAACTCCACAGGGATAATTCATTGCATGAATTCTACAAGAACGATGAAGATTTTCCGACAGGCTGACCTTGTCTTCCACAATTCAGGTGGACAGAAATCGGAGCGTGGAGGATTCGTAAAATCTTACCGAAATGGTTTATCTCCATGATCCAACAAATGGGGTATGTGCCCCGCAAAGAAACGAATATTGTGAGAAAAGAGAAGGAACAACACGATAGTTTGACAAGAAAAAACTTCAAGAGAACGACCAACACCAAATGAACTTTGTTCATCGAATATTATATCTGTATTGACTGTCCAATAATATTCCTTCAAATTCAAGAGATATTAAAATTTCGTGAAATTCATAATTGAAGAACCAAATGATTCAAATATCATCTTTATATTTTTTTTAAAGCTGATTTTTATTGTCAGATTAATAAAATGCTCCATCTGAAATGTATCGTTTCAATTGGGTTAAGGAACAAATATAATAATTTGATAGTTTTTTAGATATGTTTTCATAAAAAAAAGGATAAGATCCCTAATAATGCAAAAACTTTAAATGAACAGTTTTTTAAATCGTTTTAGTCAGGTTATCACCACACATTTGATTGCACAATATTGCTATGTCAATAACGATACGGAATACGATGGTCAAATTAGACGAAAGTTGTAGTACATTTTGGTGTTATTGAAATGGCGTTAAAAATATGAAATATCATAGGCAGTTTGTAGCATGTGAAATTTCTTGACTGTAGTTTTTTCTTTTTTCATCTTTATTCGGAAATTGCCATAATTCCGCCGGATTACTTATATCTAGGAATTATCAGAATTCAGTTGAACTAGCACAGTAAGCAATCTCAGGATACATCGACTTGTCTCGTATGGATAATTTCTTCGGAAATTATCTGGTGCTAACCCACAGGGCTATTTCATTAGTGGTCAGGTACCATAATGGCCGACGTTTTCGTAGACTCGACCTAAACCCTACATCGAAGGATTTTAAGGAGGATCTTATTTTATGGAGGACCTAATTTTCAAGGAGGACCTAGTTTTTTGTAGAATTTTCCCATGGGTAATATTCTGTCTGAAATATTTTCGTTTCCGATATTAATTTGGGGATATAATGGTTTTGGACATCTTGATTCAAGAGCTTTTCCTGCCAGAATCGATTTGGACTGTCGTGTTTATTTCAACGTTCCTGTGATTGTCTACCCTACGAAAAGTCCCGTTCCGGTATTTTGAAGTGTCCATTTTCTTAAATTAATAATTACGTGGCGCCCAAACAAATAAAAAAAAATATTTTTGACCTAATTTAAATTGTTTTCAAAACTTGTAATAACTTTGTGTTTGTCATTTTTTACTTTATACATCATTACTGAAACTCAACCAACGAACTACTAGTGCTCACCGGCGAACAATTGCCGTCCGCTATGACTGGACCTTGGCCTTGGCTTTTCATAAAAAGGTAGGTTATAATTTCTTGAAATAATAAACTCCTTAAGAGGATTGCTTTGCTGATGTATGAAACCAATCGACTTTACATTTTTCATAGGCTATTGAAAAGAACATACTATTTTAAGAGACCCTGTATAATGCGTGAACTTTGATGATGGCAATTCTCATCAGTTTTTAAACAGAGCTATATTCTTTATCAAATTCTCAGGTACAGAATACTTCTAGGCGAACCATATGAGAAGTGGAAGTTAAGATTATGACTAAACATTTCAATTTGAAGTGAATTATATTCGATCTACTTACAGAAATTGCCTTTTACATTTCCTATAATCATTCTCATGTTGATAGTTCAATATTAAAAATTGCATACGAATATTATATTTTAAATAATGAAGGATACGTACACGATTATTTCTAGATTTTTCATTACCATTCAGTTGTCCCTAATAACCTACTTATAATTTCTGATAACGTTGATTGAATTAAACTTTTGTGTCAATGTCACGGTTTTGAGTCTTGAGAACTAATCAGCGAGTTCAGTGGGTTTTTATATACTTTTCATTATGGTAATGAGTACTACGAAATATTAAAAAAAAATGAAAACAGTCACCATGAAATCGAGAAAACAACATATATACAACATACAGGGTGATTCAAAAATACTTTGACAAACTTCAGGAGGTGATTCCTCACAATATTCTAATATGAATTGTCCAAATAAATATTTGTCCGGAAACGCTTCGTTTCCAAGATACAGGGTGTTAAAGTTTTATTTTCGTTTTTTTTAAAAACCTCTCGAAATACTGACCTTAATTAAACGAAAATTGGTATTGAGAGGTTTTTTGAGGTGTCAAATTTGAACCTGATGTTATTATTGCTCTTACTTGTAGGGGGCACCACCTATCCTTGTTACAAGTCGCTATGAGCAACCGTTTTCTAGATATTTGGACTTGAAAATTTCAAGTCGATTATTTGATAATCGATGCGTGTTGAAGTTATTACCATTATTTTGCATATTTCACAAGAATGCTTAGGAAATGAATTTGACGTTTAAGTAAGTAGTTTTGGTAATTACATATTATGTGACAGTTAAACGTTTTGTTGTTTTGTTGAAGTTTCTGTAAGTTTATAAACACTAGTTTTGAAAAAATGGATTATTTAAACAATAATGCTCATTTAGCCGATATGCATTTCGTTTATGGCCATGCGGATGGCAATGCGCGCGAGGTAAGACGTATTCACCAGGAGCGATTTCCTAATCGAGTACTGCCTTCAGCTCCAACATTTACCAGTCTCCACCGTCGTTTGGCAGAAACAGGTAGCTTCAAGAGGGCACAAGAAGAGAATCCAGAAAAAAGTACAAGAATAATTGCTCAATTCTACTCAGTCCACAGTTTGGAGAATTATCCACGATCAATAATTTTATCCATACCATATTCAAAGGGTACAAGCTCTTTTGCCACGAGACTTTCCCCAACGCATTACTATGTGTCAGTGGTTTTTGAGAAAATTGGCTGGAAATCATCAATTTTTAGGATATGTACTCTTCACGGACGAGGCTAAAACCTTAAATTTATCAATTTTCTGTAAATGTATGGGCGGCAATAATTGATAATTACTTGATAGGTCCTTTCTTTCTTCCGTTCCGACTTACAGAGACTTTTTAGAAAATGTGCCATTAGAAATTCGTAACCGCATGTGGTTTGTGCATGATGGGGCTCCGGCCCATTTTAGCGTTGTAGCCAGGGAATTCCTTAACACTGTCTTTCCAAATCAATGGATCGGTAGGGGTGTAGAAGAACCTAACCAGGCGTGGGCACTAAGGTCCCCAGATCTGAATCCGCTAGATTTTTATTTTTGGGGACATTTGAAGTCACTAGTTTATGAAACTCCAGTAGCGAACGAGGAAGATCTAAGAAACCGAATAGTAGACGCCTGTGAAACAATAAGAAACACACCAATAATTTTTGAGCGGGTACGAGATTCAATGACTAGAAGACTGAATGCCTGTATCTTCGCTGAAGATGGGCACTTTGAACAATTTATTTGAATACAATTTAGTTTCCTTTATTTTATTTTATTCTACATATTCAAAATTTTTCGAAATGAAATGTTGATATTTCTTGCAAATTTTATTAAAACAAATACAGATATTGCACCCTTGATACAAAAATAAGTATTTCAAACGAGTAAAAATAAATAGAATAGGTGGCGCCCCTAAAAAAAAACAATTACTAAACGTCATTCATTTCTAAGCTTCTTGTGAAAATGCAAAATAATGGTAACTTGAACGCATCGATTATCCAATAATCGACTTTCGAAGTTCAAATATCTAGAGAACGGTTGTTATAGCGACTTGTAACAAGGTAGCTGTTACTAGATATGATAGAGGATTGTTTTCACTGAAAAGCTTTAGAAGTCCTCAAAGTTATGGATCTTCAAGGAAAGACGTTAGTGCCCTACGAGTAGACATAATAGATGAGGTTCAAATTTGACACCTCAAACCTCATACCAATCTTATAGGTCAGTATTTCGAAGATTGAAAAAAGAAAATAAAAAAGCCTTTCCCTTGTATCTTGAGACAAGCGTTTCGACTATTCTGACAATTCATATTATGAGTCACCCTGAGTTTGTCAGTCTTTAAATCACTGTATAGGGTCAACCAAATGTCATGTTTCCTTTGAAATGTACCTTTAATACCGACTTATATACCCTTTTTCAGTATTTACTAAGTCAATAATACTCACTTTGCTGTCCCGTATGATATTCTCGTTAGAACCATAATTACTGGTTGATGTTTGGCCCGACGATCAATTTTGATTTCAACTCTTGTGAACATCCATCTCGACTTGCCCCCCTGTGCCGTAGTTATGACTGTTACATTCGGATCATTATTATTGTTATTATTACTGTTGCCTCCATAAGAATCACTGTTGCAGTTCCTATCATTATTATCATTACTACTACTGCTGCCGTAGTTATGACTGTTACCATTATTCATGTTTTTGTTTGAATTCCTGTTGTTACCGTGAGAATTATCTCTATTATTTCTCGTATGATCGTTGCCGTTAGAATTTCGATCTCCTCTCTGTTTGTCATCTTTTATTTTTTTTTTTTTATTTTCGAACTGCATTTTTCTAAATATTTCGTGACTTCCTCTTTGAAACTGTTTTCTTCGTCATTGTCGTAAGCAGTTTTATTATTATTGCCAGATCTTGACGAATTTCTCAGTACATTTTTTAACTTCGAATTTTCAGCAACATATACTTTCAACAAAAGTAATGAAAATATTATAACGTTCAGGGGATGTGATCTCTTTTGTCGCATCTTTCAGAAGACTAACGAATTCAACTGTGGCGACGGTTCATTTATAGAAATAATACAATCATGAAATAATTACTCTTTCATAAAATTGAATGACGGAAGAGGTCAGATGGAAAAATCTGAATCATTCACAAATTATGTCAAATAGGAAGAATCAATCAAAATGCCTATGAATAATATAAAACAATAATGGCTTTGAAAAGGACAAATTTGTTCAAGCAATTTTAGGGTTTTCAGAGATACATTATCTATTTTTGTAACAATAACATAATTCACCCAATTAGTCAGTCATGATGAGCATTTATTCACTCGAAGTGAACAAACAAAATCGTATCAGCTGAAATTAGTGAATAAATAAATTTTATATATACGGGGTGTCCCAGGACTTCCTCTTCTCCTCTCGGGAATGTATAGATGGGGTCAAAATATCACCAGTACTTCCTATAACTTTTTGGAAGCATCTTCACGAAATTTTCACAGGTGCTTCAAAACATGATAAAAACAGTATAGCAATCGAAAATTTTGCGCGGAAAAGAAAATTTTAGGAGATATGGGTAGGTCCATAAAGAGAGGTTATGGGATGTCACTTTTGAAAATTGTAAACTAATATAAACAATTTCTTTTTACACTAAAATACTATCTGCACACTCATTTAACGTTTTAGTAATATTAAAATCACTTAATTTTAGATAAGGTAATGAAAAAACTCCGATTACTTTTCATATAATTTTACACAAGAAATGTCAAAAATCAAACGTTGGTGATTGTGTTACGTTTATCCGAATCTCATGGATCTTGAGGTTTATTGATATGCGACGTTGCCTATGTCTCCAAAGGAAAAAAAATACTGAAATTCAATGATAACTATTACAGCATGAAAAGACGATCTGATAGTTCTATGGATATATGTATCAATAGAAGTTTAAAATGCAAATAATATTTCACCACGCTTCTTTGGAGTGTCGAATAGCTTTTGGAAATTATGCATGCAGTTGATGTGTCGCATTTAGAAAGTTACCAAACCTATCAAAATATTGCGACGTCAGTACATTTTGTTTTAAGTCACTATAAAGCAGACCAAAACACGCGTTTGGTGTATTTATCGCGATATACTCAAAATGATTAACGTTTTCTTATAAGATTCCATGGGACTTCAACTACTTGAATCCCAACGTGAATATATTCAGAAAATCCTGAAACCCATATTCATTGTGCAAGTTCTGAAGCTGATTATTTATTTATGTCGTGCACTAACAATCGATACCGGAGGCTGCTCATCAGTAAGTAGTAACACAAAGTAAGATTCGAAGCTAAAAAACATCATGAGTCTATACACCAAGGTAGCCGGAAGAACTTAACTGGCGGTATGTCAGAAGCTCGAAAATTACCTCTAGTTCAAATAAGCTCGACGCTAGTATGTATCCTTTTTCGATTAAAGGGCTTAAAAAGCAAGAACCAAAAATGTTCCGATCCCAAGCAAAGTTGAATGATATTCCTGAAATCACATACTCATATAAAGACATGATCAAGGAACTACGGTTACTAAATATACTTTGGGGCCCTATAAATTACGAAACAACCTGGCTGACAGACACTAAAACAAACATACGAGTCTATAACACCTTAACCGTGCTATCCAAGTTGAATGCAAGCTAATCAGTCTTACAAAGCGCTCATCAACCTTACCTACAAACGACGCTTTGCTCCGCTCGCGAACATTTCGATCCAAGCAAAGTGAGTGAATGAATACCAAGTTCAAGGAATACATACATATATAAAACGAAAACCGGTACACTCATGAGAAATTGTGAGTAAAAAAGGCATACCTATCAAACTATGGCCAGGGAAATTACCTGGAAGTATCTTCTATCAGCGAAAAAGGACCAGCGCATTTTGGACATATACAGGGTAAGTCAGAATAAGACCGACAAACTCCGACTACAGATTCCTCGCCTCATTTCGAGGGGAAAAAACGCTATCAAGGTATGTCCTAAAATGCATCCCCTCTGAGATACAGGATATCGAACGTACGAAAAAAAATAAGATTTAAATTGTTTTCTCCAAAATTTCTGAAGAAAAATATTTGAAACTTTGTACACTAATCAAGGTTTATCAACCTGTTAATTTGAAGTTATAATTTTTTATTTTCGCAAACCAGTGGCGTAGTTATGATGGTATGTGATCTTAGGTTCCTTCATATTTTCTTGGGACAAGTGAATGGACGAATGAGCGTTTGACATCAGTTCGGCTATCGATACTCAACCCAAAAGTCAACATTCCATGTGCTTAAAAGTGGAGTTTCTGAGATAATTGAGAAAACTGAGATATGTCCTTAGTAGAGACATATTTTCCTATGTGCAATAATCGCATAATGCTAATTTCTTACAACATATCGGAATATGTATCAACCTCCTGAACATTTTTTAAAGTTGAGAGAATCGGAAACATAGTACGGGTGAGTCAGATTGAGACCGATAACTCCAATTTTTCATTCATCATATTATTTGATCGAATCGATGTCGCGGATTCACTGATATGTTACCATACTTTATTGCATATGATTGTTTGACAGATCAACTGACACACAAAACCAACCTCAAATTCATAATACCCCACTTAGATAAGAGTTAAGGTCTAAAATAATGTTTGCAAAAACTGAAGATGAGTACTCTTAATTTGTTGAAGTTCATGTTGGAGTATCATTATCAAAACCATTTCTGATTGAATTATCTAGGGAATTATTATCCAATCAAGATGTTTTTGATGAAGAGAAACAGTTATTGTGTATTAATATCTACTTAAATGATTTCTTTCGATTCGTGATAACTAGTTGCAAAGTCGAGCCTTTCATGCTAGTTTGTGGTAGGCTGTTCAGTACACCACTGATCAACGCATAAAACATACACGAAATTTGAAACAAAGAAGAAACATAACCTTTTTTCATTATTCTCGGTAGAAACACACTGATATATCGATACTTACTGTCCAGACTAGTCAGTCCTACTGTGAGATATTTTCTATAGCTTAAAGTCGAAATAAACTATTGAAATACACTTTTTGTGAACTTTTTTACTTTTCGTCAAAATTACACGTCACTGTCAAAAATCTCTTTTTTTCCAATCATAAATAACAAAATCAACACACTTTCATAAATATATACAGAGATATCAAAATAACTATAACATTCTCCCCCTCTCGATGAAATAACTTCTTCTCGTGTTTTCCTCTAGTCTTTCATTCAGTTCAGTCATCGTTGTGGAGTAATTTACATATTTTGGCAACCGGTCGTTTGTAAATTCCAAATTGAGTTTTCACTTCAACTACTCGAACCTTTCCATCTTTTCCTTCATAAATCTTCTGAATTTTTCCAAGCGGCCACAAATTTCTTTGCAAAGTGTCATCCACAACCAGAACGATATCATTTAGTGCGATACAGTCTTTTCCTTCAAACCATTTCGTTTGTTTATTCAAGTTGAGTAAATACTCTTTCTGCCATCTTCTCCAATAGATGTCAGCTAGTGCCTGGGAGGCCCTCTATTGTTTTCTAGAGCTCACTTCTATTTCTTCAAATTTTCCGTTAGATGGTGCAGCTCCGTTGGAACAGTTGAGTAAAAAATGATTGGGTGTAAGACTTTCAGGGTCCAAGGGATCACTTGATACATATGTAAGTGGTCTACTATTCACCATGTTTTCGGCTTCGGCTATAAGAGTTTTGAGAACTTCTTCTTTTGTATATCTTTCTTTCAGTGTTACTCTCAAGACATTTTTCACTGATCTCACTAACCTTTCCCAACTTCCCCCCATATGTGGAGAGGCTGGCGGAATGAATTTCCATGTTATTCCTTTGGGGGACAAAAAATCATTAATCCGTGTAGGGTTCAGGTTCTGTGCAGCTTCTCTCAATTCTCAGTCTGCAGAACGCATATTTGTGCCATTATCAGAGTATATCTCTCTTGGGCATCCTCGTTGACTCACAAATCTTCTAATTGCCATGACAGCAGAATCGGTATCAAGAGAATTCGCGATCTCTAGATGAATGGCTCGTATGCTCATACAGGTGAATAAAACTATATAGCGTTTTTCATGTCTTCTACCGATTGTAACTGAGACTGGTCCAAAATAATCCATTCCGGTGATGGTGAATGGCCTAACAAAGCTCTTAAGTCTGCTCTCTGGTAGCTGACCCATTGCAGGGACATGCGGCTGGGCATTCCTTTTCCTACAGAAGAAACATTCAATCTTGCATTTGCGAACGGCGTTCCTCATTTTCAATATCCAAAATTTCTGACGAAGTTCGTTCATTATCATTTCTTGTCCCTGGTGTCCAAGTTTATTGTGATAGTTTTCTATAACGAGTCTAGTAAAACGATGCTTTGGATCAAGAATTGCTGGATGTTTTTGGAAATAATTCAAATCTTCGGATTGTACCAGTCTACCTCAATTTCTTCTGAGAATATAATCGAAACATCCAAGCAGTAATCTCACTAATTTACTGTATTTCGAAAATCTCTGATAAATTTATTAAATACGGTATGCTTTTTTTATTTTTTCTACAGTTTTCTATGAATCGAAATATTAAATACGGTATGCTTTTTTTATTTTTTCTACAGTTTTCTATGAATCGAAACATCCAAGCAGTAGATCTCACTAATTTACTGTATTTCGAAAATCTCTCGATATTTGGTAAATAATTCTCTCTAATTGCAATCATCAATATATTTTCATTCTTTGTTTCCAATTCGATTTCTTCTATTTCCTCTTGGGTTTCCCTTGGCCAGTGTTGTCGAGGAAATCTCAAGAAATTTGGTCCATTTAGCCATTCCCTACTTAATGAATTTATGTCTCTTGTGCTCTCATCTGCTACATTATTTTTCCAGTAACCCAGTACCAATCAGATATGTTTGTGATTTCTGTTATTTCCCCAACTCTTACAGATACGAATGTTTTATACCTTTTAGACTCAGATCGAATCCAGTGCAGAACAATCTTCGAATCTGTCCATAGAAAGATTTCACCAATGTGGATTTCAAGGTTTTCTTTAATGGTTTTCACAAGTCTACTCAACATTACTGCGGCCTGGAGTTCTAGTCTAGGAATTGTGATTGGTTTCATAGGAGCGACTCGGGTTTTGGCGCTCACAAATGAAATTCGAAATGTGTCTCCATGAACAAATCGCAGATAAACAACAGCTGAGAATGCCTTTTCACTACTATCGCAGAAGCCATGAAGTTCTACTTTTCTGCTTACAAATAATTGTGAACCATAACATCTGGGTATAAATATTTCATTTATTTTCTTTAATTCTTCCAACAGTTCTATCCATCTCGTATTCATCTCCTCAGATATTTCATCATCCCAGTCTATTCCATTTTTCCATAAGTTTTGCATAAGAATTTTGAATTTTACTACCATTGGTGACAAAAATCCAGAGGGTCAAACACGGACATCACAATTTTGAGAACATCTCTTTTCGTCGGTATTTTTGATCCATTCATAATTTCAGAATCCATTTTTTCATAATTTAGTGAAAACGTCAAGTTGTCTGCCTCAGGATTCCACCAAAGTCCCAATACTCGCTCTGTAGATTGATGGAGAAAATAATTGAGATTTTTCTGATTTTGTGATCTGAGATTGACTGGAATTTGTTGTATAACTCTTGGAGAATTACTTATCCAGTTACGAATTTCAAAACCTGCCCTTCTGTGGATCTCAATAACTTCTGAAATCAGTTGAATTGCTTCTTCTTCTGTATCTGTGCTGTCTAGGTAGTCGTCTACATAGTGCTTTTCGATTATTGCCTTTGCCGCTTTGGGATACTTTTGAAAGTGCTCTTCTGCATTTCTATTCTTGACGAACTGGGCCATTGATGACGAAAATGTTGCTCCAAATGTCATCGCTTTCATTTCATAAACATCTGGCATTTTCGATCTGTCCATTCCACGCCAAAAGAAGCGTTGTGCTGAACAATCTTCGTCTCGAATCACAACCTGATGGAACATTTCACGGATGTCTGAGCAAAATGCGATTTTTTTCTGTCGAAATTTGCATAAGATTGAAGTCAAATTTTGCAATAGGTCTGGCCCTTGTAAAAGTTGATCATTTAAACTAACTCCATTCGATTTAGCTGCCGCATCGAACACCAATCTCAGCTTTCCTGGCTTATTTGGGTTAACCACACCGAAATGGGGTAAATACCAAGTTTTTGAAACTTCTTCTTGTGCTTCAGTGGTACTTAGCTTCCGAATGTAACCTTTTTTTAAATATTCCTCAATTTTACTACAATAGTCTTTTGCAAAAACATCATTTCTGTCCATTTTTCTCTCCATACATTTGAGACGGTTTAGTTCTACAGCTTTACTATCTGGTAATGTCACAATTTCGTTCTTCCACAAAAGTCCCATTTCGAAATGATTTCCAACTCGTTTAATAGTATTTTCCATTATGTTCACAGCTTTATCGTCTTTTTTAGATCTACCGTTTTCCTCTGAACATTTCATGCCAAAATTTTCTATCTTGAATGAATCTTTCACTAACTTATCGATTTTTTCGTAGACTTCCTCATGAGACTTTGAACAAACGTGGAATATTAGAGAATTTTCAGAAGCCTCTTTTCCTTGAGGATATCTACCATGTACTACCCAGCCTAATAGTGTTTTCGAAACAAATGGTGCATTCCAAAAACTCTGAAAGATTTACCTAGCAATTGTTAAAGCACATTGATCCTGGCCAATGAGAATTGTTGGTTGTGCATCGAAAAAGGAACATACAGGCGTTTCTTTGATATATGGATATGATTCACTCATTTTTTTCACATCCAAAGTTTGCTTAGGTAGTGACAGTCCATTGACAGTTCTGACGTCTTTTATTCTATATTTTTTGGAATTTTCCTCAATTCCGGATATTTCCAAGGATACTTTTCTCGAGTTCTCTTCACTTTTTATGACATTATTGAGCCACTGGTAACAGAGTGGTTCCAGAGGTCCATCAAGTCCTATTTCCTGAGCAATACGGCTGTCGATCATTGTCGTCGTAGCAGCTTCATCAAGTAAGGCAAAAGTTGAAATTTCCTTTTTTCTTCCTCTCAGTTTCACGGGAATTATCCGCAATAGGATTGTAGGGCTTTCTTCTTGAAAGAAATTGATTCTTTCTATGTGGTCGTCTTGATCTAGAACGATATCTGGGGTATTTTCTACTTGTGGTTCATCCCGTTTTTTATAGTCAAGATTGTATAGAATATTATTATGAAATTTTTGAACACCATCTATACCGCACCTTTGCTTCAATCTACATGAGTATATATTATGTGCTGGCTTCAAACAGTAAAAACAGAGCTTGTTCGAGGTAACTTATTTCCATTTTTCATCAATTCCCATTTTCCTGAACTTTTGACAATCAGTCAAAAGGTGACTTTTCTGACAACATGGGCATTTATCGAATTTTTTGGTTGAAAATATATTGGCATTCCTTTTAGTTTGGTATTTATCATTTTCGTAGACCCGTTTTTCGTGGAAGTTGTGAGTGTTGATGTCTGCACAACTTGAAGCAGCTATAGCAATTTTTCTCATCCACGCGGAAAATATTTTCAATGTGACATTTTCTTCCACCAAAGATTCTTCGACCCATTTCAGACGCAGAAATGGTGGCAATTTCATTACAATTTCACTTAGTATCGATGGGTTTGTCATATGCCCAGTGTTATTGAAAAGTTCCATGGTAGTCACTAAATTCTCGATCACATTAGAAAAAGGTAAATACGTTTCGAATCGTCCTTCTTTTGGAGGAGTAGCTCGTCGAACTTTATCTACTAAATTCGAAATTATGAGTTCAGGTCTTCCAAAGTAATTTTCAGGGTTTCTATGATTTTTTCGACGTTTCTTGGTGCTACAAGAAGCGGTTGTACTGCCTCTCTGGCTTTCCCTTTTAAACACCTTTGAAGTCGTATTATATTCTATTCCTCACATATATTGAAAATTTTGGTGGAATGTTCAAATTGGCTGTGAAATATGGGCCAGTCTTCTGGATTTCCATCGAAAAATGTTAGTTTGGATTTGACACTTCTCGTTCTTTCGTTGTAACTCACTTTATCAGAGTTTATTTTGAAAGTTTCACAAATCTGATTAAAATTATCACTGGTCATTGTTATGAAATTATTTGTCGTTGGAGGTACATAGTTGTCTGTTTCTTCGGTTTTCCAGTTATCCACCTTTTCTTGAAAAGTCATTTCTCTCAAGTCAAAAATACTTTCAGCACCAGAAATTGTTGACTTTTTAGATGAACCTTCCTGAATAATTTCTCGTCTCAGTTGAGCTTCTTTTATTATCATTTCAGCATCTATTTCTGCTTTCCTTCTTTCTATTTCTGCTAATTTTCTTGCTTCTTCTATTTCTATTTCTAAGAGCTTTCGCCTCGAATTCGATGATTTCGTTATTTTAGATTCAACTCTTGAAATAGATTTATCGTGGGTACATGATGGATGAGTGGATTTTCGTGACTCTGTGGCTTGTTTCAAATTATCGGGTGCATCTTCATATCTTTCTGGAGGGATTCCTTTGGTCTTTCTCTCACTTCTTCTCGGTATGGACATGTTCCAGATAGGGTTTTTTCTCGTTTTTAGCTCGAAGGACCAATGTTCAGACTAGTCAGTCCTACTGTGAGATATTTTCTATAGCTTAAAGTCGAAATAAACTATTGAAATACACTTTTTGTGAACTTTTTAACTTTTCGTCAAAATTACACGTCACTGTCAAAAATCTCTTTTTTTCCAATCATAAATAACAAAATCAACACACTTTCATAAATATATACAGAGATATCAAAATAACTATAACACTTACATTAGACATAATTGACAGTAACCCAAAACAGTTTGTTTTATTGTCAAGTCATCTGTCATCATTTCAGTCAGTCAACATCGTTTCAAAATGGATTATTCATTTGAAGAATATACAACAGATATGCATTTCGTTTATGGTGAAACAGGGGGAAATGCCAGAGCCGCTGCTGAATTATATCAACATAGATATCCAAACAAACAACTTAAATCTTAATTTTTTTCGTATTTTCGACATCCTGTATCTCAGAGGGATGCATTTTAGGACATACCTCGATACTTAATTTTTTTCGTATTTTCGACATCCTGTATCTCAGAGGGAAGCATTTTAGGACATACCTCGATACTAACTTTTCACCTCCAGATGAGATTTAGAAATACCTGATAGTATCAAGGAGTTTGTCGGATTCTGTCTCTACTCTGTATAATCCATCTTGAGGTATCAATTTAATCAGCAATTTTTTCTTATTTTTTTCTTATTTTCACAAAGTTAATATAAACGTACCACACATTCATTGTCGTTTCGGCAAATGAGGTTTGGATTTGAAACATCAGTTTTGTTGGGTATCTAGATAGACATAAAAAAATTTAATGTACATTTTATTGTCTAAATCAAGAATATTTTGCGAAAAATAAAAATGTATGGTCGAACGAATACGCAATTATGCTGCTAAAGGATAAGTTGGAACCCATTTACACATTCTAATATTGAAGAAGCGAAACCACACTTTTTGGAATTTGAAAAAGCCATAATTTCCAAAATATCCGCGCTTAAATTTTGATTGCTGAAGTGTTTTTATCGAGTTTTGAAGCACCTGTGATAATTATTTCGTGAAAATTTCATTATCATTTTGCGAAAATCCAGATTGGCCCAATTCACTTGAATAGTTGACAACATGGCATGTCCATAAAACGCCAATGCACAATGCAACACCCAATATTTGATTTGAGTTTATTCATGACTTTATCGAACATTAAGTGATTGTCATATTGCTGGAACGTTGGATGAGTGTACAGTTACTATTTTAGTGTAAACATATATTCTTTATATCAGTTTACAGTTTCCAAAAGTGACATTCCATAACCTTTCTTTGTAAAAACTATTCAAAAACCAGGTCGAAATGTTGAATTGGAAGAGGAAAAAAGTTAGATGTACTGTTAGCGATTGAGAAAATCCGCATATGACAAGTAACAACTTACCGCCGATAATGATGCAAGTAAATCATCGATATTGAGAGCTTTATATAAAGAAAAATTCCATTCTTATAAAGTTCAGTTGGTTCAGGAGTTAAATGAGGATGATCCTGATAGAAGGCAACAATTCTGTGAACTGATGATGGACAGACTGGAAGCAGATTTGCAATTATATTTAAACGGTACTATTTCAAAATACCTTATGCACTTTATTACTTTCATAGGACAAGGACAGTCGTCAAATGAATATAAAGTTAAAATATTTTATTTTATCATGGCAATCCTCGATGGAATAGTAGAAAATGGAACCTAATGGTAGCATTTTGTTATTTGAAAGTGGAACGAAAATTTATTAGTGAATTATAGTTAATATTAACAATTATTAAAAATTTAAATATTCCGACGCTTTATTATATGTAGATTAAAAAAATATGAAGATAATCCCGGTTGATATAATTTCCAGTCGTACCGGAGTAAATGAAAATGTTACAATTGATGTATTCAATATCATTCATGGACCCTATAAGTCCTGAACAAAAAATTAATCGATTTTTCAATGAGAAAAATAGAAAGTGGTTATTACACCCTCATAAATCTGACTTTCGTCGTCGAGATTCGCCATTGTTTGTTAAAGTTGCAATTCATTCATATATTTTTTGAATATTGAAGACTGAAATTGTACCGCTCAATTCTGATATATATATATATATATATATATGTATATATATATTTTATTCTCTGTCAAATGTTTAGTTTTATTTTATTTTTAAGTATATTGAATTGTTTATCTGAGGTTTATTTTCTAATATTTGTTTCCTCGGTCAGCATTTTTCGAAAAATTGCAAGTGTAAACTACCCGTACAACGTAGCTGATATGAGTTTTCCTATAGTGGTACGTATAATATGTTTTGTGCCATGATATTCAGCGTTTCAATAAAATATATGTATTCATTGGATACCCCCGGCCAGCAAAGTTCTTCCAAAAATCTCAAGTATTAACTATCCCCATGAGGGGACTGATTTGAAGTTATTCATGGTGGCACAAATAATATGTTTTATGCAATTATTTTGTATAATTTCAATAAAATATATTCGGAAACAAAGTTTCTCGAAAAATCGTAGGTATAACTACCCTTGCGAGGAGACTGATTTGAATATTTTTATGGTGCAAAAAAATATGTTTTGTGCAATCTCTATTTCAGCGTTTCAATTGAATGTCTTAGCTGGAACCCCCATGGACGTTCAGTTTACTGTCAAACTGAACTGCTAAGTGTCAAATAGTCCATTGAGCGCCTAAATCCTTTTATGAAAAGTGTAATCATGGCTCGTCTTTTCTTTTGTTTGATTTACCTGAATTGTTTTTACTTGTATCTCTTACAATATGAAATATAATTATTATTATTATTAGTATTCCAAAGTATTTAGGATGGTTTCCTCTATTATTGTCTTGCCTTGTAGGTAGAAGGTAGTAGTAAACAAATATTATCAGTTTTCCAAAGTATTTAGGATTAATTCTTATTGAAACGTGGATGTTTATCGAAATCATATTGTGAATTGAAACAACAGCTTGATAATTGAGAAAATAGCTACACCAATGGGAAATTAATTATGATGAGCGTCCCATGCTTTTATTTTATTTTTATTTATAAATATTTTGGATCACAATTGGGTGGAACTTTTCAGTCTTGTTTATATTCAATTTTATTTAATTTCAGAGCTGTTACTGACTTATCTACTAGTGATTTTTCAACTCCTCGCAAGGCCAGAAGAAATATTCAGAAGCATGAAAAAAACTGTACTATGCCAAAAAACCAAAATAAAAACTTTACAACAGTCAGTGCGAAGGCTGAGGTCTAAAGTGACAAATTTGAATTCACTGATAAACCATTTGAAAAGTAAACCTTTGGTGCATGAAGATTGTGAAACTTCATTGAGGGTAAGTTTTCTACCTAGTCTATGCTGATTAGAATATAATAAAATTCATTTTATTCCAACAAGACATAACAAATTTTATGTACATTAATTCTGAAATATAAAGTTATGGTAGAATCAAAATTTTCAGATCTTCAAAAAGTCCCTGCATATGGTCAGTGTGAAAGCAGCCACGAGTTTCAACCATGAATCTGTCGCGGCGATACGAAGTGTTCTCGGCCGCCAGCGGTCCCCAAAATGTGTTGGAATTTCATGGCCAGAGCCATTTATTTACAAGATCTATATATCGAAATATTTTGTCGCACAGAAATTTGGCCCTTACAACGAATTAAATTAATTTAAAAAAAAATCCCAAAACTCCTTCAAAGTTTTCGTGGATGATGATTTTTTGCATAAACCTGTGCTACTTGGAGTGCTCTACAAGACCTATATTTCGAAATATTTTGTCGCACAAAAATTTGGCCCCCACAACAAATTAAATTAATTTAAAAAAAAATCCAAAACTTCAAAGTTTTCGTGGATGGGGATTTTTTTGCATAAACCTGTGCTACTCAAAGTGCTTTATAAGATCTATATATCGAAATATTTTGTCGCACAAAAATATGCCCCCCCTATCCACGAAAATTTTGATAATGAATAAAACAAAATCCGAAACTTTTTCCAAGTTGTCTTGGATGAGGATTTTTTTGCATAAACGTGTGCTACTTAAAGTGCTCTACAAGACCTATATTTCGAAATATTTTGTCGCACAAAAATATCCCCTATCCCTATCCACGAAAATTTTGATGGAGTTTTAGAATGTTTTTGAAAATTAATTTAATTCGTTGTAAGGGCCAATTTTCTGTGCAACAAAATATTTCGATATATAGATCTTGTAGAGCACTTTAAGTAACACAGGTTTATGCAAAATAATCCCCATCCACGAAAACTTTGAAGGAGTTTTTGGATTTTTTTTTATTAATTTAATTCGTTGTGGGGGCCAAATTTTTGTGCGACAAAATATTTCGAAAAAGAGGTCTTGTAGAGCACTTTAAGTAGCACAGGTTTATGCAAAAAAATCCCCATCCACGAAAACTTTCCAATCAAATAGTAAATTAATGGCTCTGGCCATGAAATTCCAACACATTTTAGGGACCGCTGGCGGCCGAGAACACTTCGTATCGCCGCGACAGATTCATGGTTGAAACTCGTGGCTGCTTTCACACTGATTTTTCAAGTCCCAACATTGAGCTAATAATCTGTATTACATTTTCAATGAACATTGTGGAAATATCATTATTTTCATGATTTATACAACCACTCAAATAATATATTTGTTCCAGGCGTCTATATCAGAATCAACATCTGAACTTTTCAAAAGGATGCTTAAGGGATCCAGAACTCAAAAGTATACACCAGCGCTCAGATCATTTGCTCTAACTCTGAGCTTCTACTCGACCAAGGCATGTAATTATGTCAGAAAGACATTCAATAATTCTCTACCTCACCCAACAACTATATCAAAATGGTACCAGTCAGCTGATGGTACTCCTGGATGGACACAGGAGGCATTCAGAGCATTGAAACTGAAGGCGGATGCAGCTAAACAAGAAAACAAAAGTGTTATTTGCAATTTAATTTTCGATTAAATGTCTATTTGAAAACAAGTCGAATGGACTGGCAAAAAGTTTTGTGGGTATGTGGATTTGGATGATGATGATGATGATGGACGATTTGGATAGCGATCAACTTCCTGAAGCAAAAGAAGTACTGGTGTTTATGCTGGTTAGTTTGAACAGTTCCTGGAAGATACCTGTTGGATATTTTCTTTTAGATGGTCTTTGTGGATCTGACAAAGCTGGGCTTGTTAAGAAATGTGGTTGGTTGATGAAACTGGAGTGCTTGTATCCTCTATGATATTTCAATATTTCACCAATGAAAACTTATTTCAGTCATCCTGTTACGAAGGAAAAAGTATATTTATTTCTGGATCCATGCCATATGATAAAATTAGTTTGAAATTGTTTAGGATCATATAAGAACTTGACAGATTCTCATAACAAGCAAGTGAGTTGGGATTATATTGATAAATTAGTTGACATTCAATATAATGAGGGGTTAAATGCTGCAACAAAACTGCGAAAGCGTCACATCATGTGGACTAAAGAAAAAATGAAGGTGAAGATTGCGACTCAAACGCTAAGTAAAAGTGTAGCAGATTCTTTGATATATCTGTGTAAAGATTTATTGTTGATTGAATTCAAAGGAGCTGAGGCAACTGCATTATTCATTCGTTATTTTAACGATCTGTTTGACATTTTCAACTCAAAAAATAGATTCGCGAAATATATTTATAAAAAGCCATTGTCTTCAGTAACAAGTAAAACAGTTTTTGATCACCTAGACGTTATTAAGGAATATATATTGCATCTGTCTGCTGGAAGTGTTAGTGTTTTGAAGTAAAAAAAAAAACTGGTTTCTTAGGATTTCTTATTTGTATTGAAAGCCTCAAAGGTCTTTACGATTCTTATGTCAAAACCAATAAACTCAAATATATTCTTACTTACAAATTGTCACAAGATCACATTGAACTATTTTTTGGAGCTGTAAGAAGTCGTGGAGGATTCAATAACAACCCGACTGCTAGACAATTTGAGGCAGCATATAAGAGGTTGATAGTTCATTCAGAAATAAAAGCTGGAGAAACTGGAAATTCTATTAACTTAGATGCAACCTCAATATTATTTTGCAGCAGTGGTAGAGTAACCATCAATGAGAATGGTCAAGATCTTTCTTTGATGGCTGAGCAGGTATCATTTGAAAATAAATTGAGTGAAGATATACAAGCTTTAGATTTTCTCCACTCTTCTGCTTGGTGTTTAACAGATTATGTTAATGATATTGTTTGTTATATAGCTGGTTGTGTGTCGAAGAGCTTGAAGAGAATTGTTACATGCTTTAGATGCCAGCCACTTTTATTTGATGAAAATGATGAAACTACTTGTACACTACTTACAAGGAAAGAATATAAAAACCTCACAAAAACATCAAAATTGGTAGTAGAAACTTGTAAAATTGCTGAAATATATTTCAGATTTCTTAATAAAACAACAAATATATTTAATAAGAAAATTAAAAACCTAATGAATATCTTGGTGAATAACACTCTACAAAACCTGACGCCAAAACTCTATGAACATTTTGGTGATCACTTGTATGACGAAGATCCCATTGGTGGTCACTCAATAGAGCTGTTGAAGCTGATTTTGAATAAATATTTCAAAATTAGAATCCATCATGAGACATCTAGTAAATTAGATTCATCAACAATACGAGTCAGGAGCATTTTAACAAAAACAGTTTCATTTCGTAATCAATCAAATATATGTGTTTTCCATTCCGAATCTTCCTGAGTTTCAAATATATGTTGCCTTAGATTATCATAATTTAGTTCGCAATATTTTTATTCCTATTTTGAATTGGAAATATCAAATAATACAAGCCTACTTATAAACTATTTTGTTCCAGAGATATGAGCATGGCCCTAGTTTCATGATCACCCAGTATATTGTTGATATTTGGATGATCCATAAACGAGTGCAACTTTGGAGATCATTCCCTTTATCTTCCATTCGTATTGCTAATGTGAAATGAAATAACTAATAAAAAACCTTTTTAAAGACATGCTTTTATTTAAACCGTGTACTAAAACGTATAAAATAATTTTTAGTCATTGCTGACAATGATTTAATTATTTTTTGTTGAATTATTTGGTTTCAAAAAGCTTCTCACGCGAATTGTAATAAAATTAATTCTTCGACAAGTTGTTACTTACCAACCAATCATTGTCCAATGAAATTAATTGGTACCTACTTTTATAAACACTTCCCGCGACAAGCTTTCTGAAACCAAATAATTCAACAAAAAACAATTAAATCATTGTCAGCGATAGCTTGAACTTATTTTATACGTTTCAGTACACGGCTTAAATAAAAGCTTGTCTTTAAAAAGGTTTTTTATTTTTTGCTTTTCAGTTATTTCACCTTAATCTGTTCATTTCTAATAGAGCCGTGTTATTACAATGTCATGATCTTCGACCCCAAAATTTCCCACACACCAATTTTGACTAGAACCTGGCCATAATCACAAAATTCGTCCGCCATCCTGAAGTCGCCATCTTAGATTTATAGATTTTGACAAAAAATTCACGCATAATCTCTAAACCTGAAAACCCCCACATACCAATTTTGAATGAAATATGACCATTATCAGAAAACTCGTCCCCCATCTTGGGGCCGCCATCTTGAATTCATAAATTTTGACAAAAAATTCAAAATATCCGAGAAAACCACCGCATACCGATTTTGAATCGAATTGTACCATAATCACAAAACTCGTCGTCCATCTTGGGGGGCGCCATCTTGAATTAATTAATTTTGACGAAAATTTCATAATTTCCGACCTTGAAAACTCCCTCATACCAGTTTCGAATCGAATCGGACCACAATCACAGAACTCGTCCGCCATCTTGAATTTATGAATTTTGACAAAAAATTCAAAATATCCGAGAAAACCGCCGCATACGAATTTTGAATCAAATCGGACCATAATCACAAAACTCGTCCTAATCTTGGGGACACCATCTTGAATTTATGAATATTGACGAAAATTTCATAATCTCCAACCCCGCATACCAATTTTGAATCGAATTGGACCATAATCACAAAACTCGTCGTCCATCTTGAGGGACACCATCTTGACTTCATTAATTTTGACAAAAATTTCATAATCTCTGACCTCGAAAATCCCCTCATACCAATTTCGAATCGAATCGGACCACAATCACAGAACTCGTCCGCCATCTTGAATTTATGAATTTTGACAAAAAATTCAAAATATCCGAGAAAACGGCCGCATACGAATTTTGAATCAAATCGGACCATAATCACAAAACTCGTCCCAATCTTGGGGACACCATCTTGAATTTATGAATATTGACAAAAATTTCATAATCTCCAACCCGAAAACCCCCGCATACCAATTTTGAATCGAATTGGACCATAATCACAAAAGCGTCCATCTTGGGGGGCGCCATCTTGAATTTATTAATTTTGACAAAAAATTCATAATCTCCGACCTCGAAAACCCCTCATACCAATTTCGAATCGAATCGGACCACAATCACAGAACTCGTCCGCCATCTTAAATTTATGAATTTTGACAAAAAATTCATAATTTCTGTTCCCGAAAACCCCCACATACCAATTTTGAATCGGATCATAATTACAAATATCGTCCGCCATCTTGGAGCCGCCATTTTGTTTTTTTCTCTAACAAAAATTCCATAATGCATTGCCACCGGAATTATATATAACAAGTGAAACTAAATAAAATCTTGTAATAAAAAGTATAATCTTCAATAATATAATATATAATATGTATATTAATCTAAAAATATATTCAATAAAATACTAGAATCGAAAGTTGTTTTATTGTTCCTCTTATCTTTTTCAGTTCTGTTTCTTATATTAAAAGTGCAGTGTAAATTTTTCATTGCTTCAAATGTAGAAATAATAATTATTTTTCTTTTAGAATCGACCTATTTAATGAAGACGAACACATATTTTATGAACACATCAGATCTGTATATCACAAGTTTTGCCAAAGTTTTCATAATCATATGAAACTCTACATATTTTTCTTTTAATCAATACCTATATTAATTAAATTGCGTGCGCCACTGTCGTTGGAGGAAAGGTTACAGTCTATCGCAGGTCTCCTCCTTCCTCGCAACCCGCGCGCCCACAAACTGAGCGACTTCAAAACAATCTATGTTGCTAGTATTGGATTGCTGAGTCCATTATATATTTATACGTCCATGGGAACCCCCCGGTCAGTAGAGTTATAAGAAAAATCACAAGTACGAACTACTCCTAAATGAGGGTGAAATGGAATTTTTAATATGGTGGCACGAAGGCATTCCTTCATAGATGTCAATTTTGCATTATGATCTTGATAATCGCATTACAAGTTATTATATCAAAATAGCTTATTACATGACAAGAAATAGAGAGTTTCGATTACACCCTGTATCAACGAATGCAATTGCTATCGTGGTCGCGTAGAATTAATATAATATACCTTAGGTGTAACATACTAACAGCAAATTCTATCGATACCTAAAACCCCCTTAAATCTGTGCCTAGTCCTTCACAAACATCAGTTTTATGCTGTCGCCTCAGAAGTTTTAACGATTTGTTTCAATTTTTATTTATCTTATGAATCACAGATAAACAATGATCCTTGAATGAAGATCATTCTGAGAATACTAGACTTATATATGGGATTTCATTTTCAATCACGAAATACAGATAAACGGTATCTCAGTATTATCTTATCCACGGATAAAAATGACTGAAATAGTTTGCAAAACGTCAGAAATATATTTTTCCAGTCTATATATGATTCAGATCTCTAAACAATGTGAATTTTTCGAAAATGAACAAAACAACTTGGCTTCAAAAACAATTGAGAAATAGAAAAGACGAAGAAAACAAATTTTACGTGAACTGGAAACTGAAATGCAAACTATACGGAGATAAGATTTTTGGTTGGGCATTCCTCGTCTTATTCGCCTTCTTAATCCCAATTCTAGTTTACTACTTTGTAGTGGATCGAGGTACGTACACAGAATTGGATACGTACACTTGTTTGGTGAACGAAACGTTCAGAGTGAGTTGTGGAAAAGTGAATATAACAGCGAATGAGTGTTACGAGGTGAACTGTTGTTACGACAAGAAAACAGAAGCATGTTACCATTTCCTCCCATCTAGATATTCCTACGACTCTGATGAAGGCGAATATGTGGTATCATATCCAAAAACACCTTTGGGTACAAAATCGATTAACAAAATGAAACTGTCTGTGGAGGAAATCAATAGTAATAAGGTAAGGATAATTCTCCATGACCAGAACACACCAGTAGAAACTCAAACTTTAACGGAGACGAAAAATTATGTAGTGAAGCAGGCGCAAGAGAAACTCATTATTGAAATTTTTCGAGAGGAAGGCAAGGAATGCATTCTTTCCACAGCAAAAGGGCCTTTAATAGCTTCAGAAAACTATTGGGAATGGACCCTCTACTTGACAGACGACTTCTTGTTCGGCCTAAACCAAACTTTGATAACACTGACTGAAAATTCCAACTTCAGTACTGTTATTTACAAAAACAAAAACGATCACCATTCTCTTCCGATTTTTTGGGCGTATAACAAAGGAAAATTTCACGGAGTTGTAATAAAACATGATGGACCGCTGGAAATCAAGATTCTTCCGTCGTATTTGATAGTTCTCAGAAGTATCACTGGGGGTAATATTGAGTTGGAGCTATCTGTTGGACCCACACCGAAAGAAGTGCACGACCAGCAAGTTGGTGTTTCCAGTTTGCCTCCTTATTGGACGTTGGGAATACACTTGTGCAGGTAGGCGAACTACTCCAGTCAATGCATCTACCCTACAAAAGGTGGGGTAGAAATGATTTTGATGTAAGTTAGCTAGTTTCAAACTCTGATGAAAAATGTTTGACTTTGGGGGTCGGCGCGGTATCTTGGATTGAAGGTACAAAAACAACACACCAACAACACACCAACAACACACGAACAAAACACGAACAACACACGAACAACACACGAACAACACACGAACAACACACGAACAACACACCAACAACACACCAACAACACACAAACAACACACCAACAACACACCAACAACACACAAACAACACACAAACAACACACGAACAACACACGAACAACACACAAACAACACACAACAACACACCAACAACACACAACAACACACGAACAACACACGAACAACACACAAACATTACACCAACAACACACCAACAACACACAAACAACACACCAACAACACACCAACAACACACAAAAACACACAATCAACACACCAACAACACACGAACAACACACAAATAACACACGAACATCACACGAACAACACACGAACAACACACGAACAACACACAAACATCACACCAACAACACACCAACAACACACAACAACACACCAACAACACACCAACACACACCAACAACACCAACAACACACGAACAACACACGAACAATACACAAACATCACAACAACAACAGCACACCAACAACACACCAACAACACACCAACTTTTTTTTCGACATAATTCCTCAACGGTTAATCCTACGACAAAAATATCCAATACAAATTTGTAGAAGACTAAATTCCCTATATTTTTCATTGATATTTTTTTTGTAAGTCTAATATATAACGTGTTACAGCGGCGGAAACGTGAACATTCTTCCAAAAGATCGTCCAACTAAATCCTTTCACAATAACATTATAATATAGCGAAATCTTCTTCAAAATGAAGTGATTTTTCTTGTCGCTTATAATTTTTTTTTAATGCCACTGTGGCATGAATTTATAACTCGGAGATTACAAAATCAATGTTGTGGATCGGTGGTATTTTTTACATAAAGTTATATATGGCATCGTTATGATTCTTTCGGGTCAATTTGTGAGATGTACGTTTAATACGAGGTATAATCTAACCTTCTGCACACCCGTGGATGACGAGTGTATAAACCCATTTTATAACAAATTACAATGGATGAAAAACCTGAAAAAAAAATTGAAAAAATGTTTTGATCTTTGTAAAATTTGACAAAATTTTGAGTGGCTCCTCCTGCCTAATTTCAGGTAACCTGCTCAGAGGAAAACTTCGACAATAAAAAAAAGAGGGTTAATTGTCCAAACAGGGGTCAAGCCCCAATTGCAGGACAGCAATACATAATAGTTACAGTTTGTGGTTGTAAGCAATATATAATAGTTACAATTTGTGGTTGTGAGCTATAGCTAGGATTAGGAATGTTCACTCTAAGTCATGTATACTATCCCGACACTAAGTTCATTTGAAAAGTACCTACACTTGGAGAGGAGATGGATTAGCTGCAACTTTAGTTTGATCAGAAAGGCCTGGTTTGGAATGACATATAGCAACCATATCTATTTGTTTAACAAATACTGAATTGTCATTTTGCAATCATTGCATATGTTAAGTTCTCAATGAAATCATCAATTATTGAAAAAATCGTTATATTCAATACACAAAATATGGCGCGACTCGATGGAACCAAATGAATTGAAACGAGAAAGACGCGACCAAAGGGGACTTCCACATATCGCAGGAATTGATGAAAATAGAATCTGTTTGACATGCAACCAATCGATTATTCAAGAGATTCACCACCTTCAAGAAGATCCAGGATGTTTGAGATTGAATATTTTAACACAATCCTCAAGGCACACGTGTCTCATTTGCAATTGTGTAGCTGATCCTCAAAGACTCACAATAGAATGCAGATTCAACGTGTTCATAAATCAGAACATCTATATACCAGACCCTACGCTCTGAAAGGTCAGGAACTTCAATCATTTTTAAACGAACTCAGAACTGCCGCTAAGACATATTTCTGAAAAAGATTTATTGGCATTCTTATGCAAACTCCGACAAAGTATTTCTGATGAATTTTTAACCATCATATTCAATCATTCAAGCCGCCAGGCAACAAGTTTAGTGATAACTAAAGTGTGCGAGAATCTTTGATGACTCCTTCCGTACCCGATAATATAGGATTTAACGCAATAGCAAGAGAACAATTTATAGAACGACATGTTAGTATTTTTGTAAATCAATTATACAATCCACAACCCAATGAATCAAAAGCAATAGTTTATATAGATGGTACTTATTGGTACATCGAGAAAAGTTGCAACTTTCGGGTATTACGACAATCATATTCTCAACACAAAGGGAGACATTTAATCGAACCAGTCCTAATTGTGGGTACTGATGGTTATATTTTGGATATTCAAGGCCCATATTTAGCAGATTTGGGAAATAATGATGCACGCATACTGCAGAATGAATTGAGTATAGATGTCAACCAAATGAGAAGATGGTTTCATCCAGGTTATATTTTCATTGTAGATAGTGGCTACCGAGATGCTCTTCCTTTTCTTCAGAATAACGGCATTCATTGTGAAATGCCTTCAGTTCTACGAAGACAAATACACCTACCAACTGACGAAGCCAACAAGTCCAGAATCATAACGAAAACTAGATGGATAGTTGAGGCACGGAATGGTCATTTGAAGACAATGTTCAAATTTTTTATCACCAAATTGATACACATCATATTAAAAATATAAAATGTTTCCTACAAATAGCAGGTGCGATAATAAATAAGTACCATCCGCTTACTCAAATGAGAGATACCAACCTAGAATTAGCCAATATAATGTTGGAAATGGCTGATAGAGTCAACCTAGTTCAAGCCAGAGTTGAAGCAGAAAATCTAAATATGAGACGTGGTCAGTGGACATTACTCAGACAGGATCATTTCAATGAATTCTCAAGATTAGATTTACAATTGGTACGAGATATAACTGTTGGTATATACCAGGTAGAATTGGCAGCATCGTATATACAAGATACTGTTCATCATCATGATGAAAATGAATTTCAAATGGATGCAAATACGAATGAGCGTGGATTTCATGAGAGTTCATTCAAGATTCCGTAATGCCATGCATAGCATTCGAAGCAAATGTAGAGGATATTGAACAAATCAATAGTGTTGGCGATGTTATATTTGGATATTATTGCACTTGTAAAACTAGAGCCAGGACCCTTGGATGTTGTGTCCATGTGTCCAGTGTTATCTGGTACCTTGGCTACGCACGTCATGCACAGTATATAAGGTATCCACCAAGTGCCCTTCTCATCCATATAGAGGATTCTGAACATAGAGAGGGACAAGTTAATCAGGTGTTCTGACTCTATCATCCTTTTCTGTAAGTTGTTCATGTCATCATTCGTTTTAGTTCACTGGTACCCTGTTATATATTGTTTCTCCGTTCAAAGAATTCCACAGTTTTGATATTGAAATAGGTAATATAATACATCATCAATCAAGATCAATTGACAGTTGTCCGGCGGTTAGCCCAAGGTTTGCAACAGAATGTCATCTGAACACTGAAACTTGAATAATTCTGGATTTCCTGTCGTTCTTCATTAGCAACCTATACATTCCAAATAGGTACGTCTTTTTAATGGAATATGAGCATATTTCGTTTTCTATTTCGTTGTAAATCAATGTTTCTGTTTTAATTATTTGTAATATTTCTCGAGATTCTTCTACCGTCATTCGAGTTGTTCTACTAATCGTAGTAGATAAAGTTTTATTTACTAATAATATTGTTCAAAATCTTTCGGTAGAATGTATTTCTGAAAATGCTTCATTGACATCAATATCAATCATAAATACTTCAAGGAAATTATCAGTAAAGGACACTAGTTTTTGATCCGCCCTTTATATTTTATGTATCTGCAGAGTGAACTTTCACCGTGAACGATCGAGTTTGTAACCGACTTTTCCGGAATTTCAGGCATTTGGATATATCAATAAGCAGGACTGGTGCAGTTTCATGAGAAATACATAATTGATATGTCAGTTTAATTCGGGAGATGCTGATATCATCAATCGCAATTGATAATGGTATCCTACAAAGTATCTGAAAATGAATGAAATTCCACCTCTCAATTTTTGGAAATCACTGAAAAACTTGCTATCTTTAGACTCACCCTGTATATCGTCTGTAAGTGCAGGAATCATTATTCTCTATAGTGTATTCAAATCGGCGTATGAACAATCGATGCATACTCGATTTGGTTTATATATTCGAAAAAGTCTCTTCACAATGGCCATTTGAAATTTTGGAAAAGTTATCTTTAGCACCCTATATAATCTAAACTGTTGAATTTAGAGCGGTGGTGCAATGGAGACATTTGATCAGCATCACGAATTCTGCAATATATAAAAAAATCGAGCAAATTCACCGAAAGCCAATTTCTCATTTATGCAGTGCGTGGTCCTTTGTTGCACATTGCATATATCGGTGATTTGTCAAAAACATTTATTCTATGTGTATGAAGGTAGAAAAAAAATGAATTTCTGCTATTTATATGGGGTACGTGACAATTTTACTGTGATAATAGCTCAGGACAGTATATCTGATAGTTTATAAGTTTGTACACAAATATACATGAGTGGTATGTTCTACGATCATTGAGTGATAGGAGGTTGAATTGTCGATACCTTGTTCAGGATATTATCCGTCCAGTTTGTAGGCCATATATGAAGGCACGTTGAACAGACTCGAGCTGTTGAACTTGAGTTTCGTAATACGGAGTCCAGATCAGGCATCCGTTTTCAAGACATGTTCGTACATAATATGATGTATATGAAGAGAGGTATCATTATTTGTTTGTGAAGTCTCTGCAGTTTCTAGAACTTTTATGAAACTTCCAAAAAAGTGTTCTAAGATATCTGTTGTACAAATAGAACCAGAAGCCCCTTCGGAATAAAAGCCGCATTTACCAAATTTCAGCTATAAACTTTAGTTGTTGACGTCTTGTTGACATATGATGTTACCGAACAATTTCTACTTTGAAACTCTATTTTTAGCTCTCAGACCCTGTAAGGTGGCTAAAAGGCATATCAGTTTGAAGAGAAAAATGTATTATTTTATTTGATATACGGGAATAGTGAAGAAATATAATTAGAAGATTACTACAGGATCTCTTTGAAGATGAAGTATCATTTCTAACATAACGTTTCTAGATTTTGCTTTTGCTTCAGATTTGATTTGATACTTACCAGCTTTTTTAAAAAAGTGTATTCTTACATTTAGGATTAATTTAAAAAATCATAAAGTTCCTAGAGTTGTTTTTCTATCTCCCAAGTTACTATTATTTTGATCAGTTTAATTATTAGGATGTTGTTTCAGTAGAGAAATATTATTGGAACATTACAGGGTATTGTTGAAGTTGTGTCGAACATCCCCATCTTTATAATGTTCATAGATTTGTTTCTGTTGTCTCCAAAAGTGATATTACCCCACCAGTTTATCAACTGAAGTGTGTTTTTCCATTGTGGATGTTGAATTGCTTGGATAATGTGATTGGGGAATAGCAGGATAGAAGTGTAGTGCTGAAGTTGAAACGTAGGATGTACATACAGCGTTACCTTTGGAACGTATGACCTCATACACATAAAGTATAGAAAATGTTCCTACTCACCTTGTCCTCTTCAATACTGTAATGTACGTTTTTAAAAAAAATCTGTTAGGTTCTAGTCATCGGAAACCTTCCGTTGTGGGGCAGATGATGATTTTTATAACCTGCTTTAGATTCTCTTCTTCTAAATGTTATTTGAATCCTCAGTCAATGCTCTGATGTTTTTCATAGTGGACCATTTGGTCTTTTTTCCGTTGAAGACTTTATACGAGTAGTGCCTTCATGAAACTTTCAAAAACATCTTTTGAAAATTATTCTATAGTCCCTGAGAATTACGCACCAGATAGAAAAATTCCTCCTCTCCTTGGGCCTGATAATAGGTCGTTTGATTGAGCTTCATGAGCTGTACAACCGAAAAGTTTTTCTCTAAGATGAATCAATATTTTATTATCTCCCCTTTAAAAAGCTACTGTATAGCGAAACATGTGTCGTGGTTTTGTAAACCGAGTGTGGTGAAAATCATTTAGTGAAGTGAGTGTCTCTTGTTTACTTTAATATGGATTTTCGTCAAGTATCGGCCGCTACAATTCAAAATTTAATATTTTGTGTTTGCCCTATATGTCCCTCTTATTTGAGGTTCTTTCGATCGTGTCAATCAACTTTACATGTCAGGTCAGAACGTCATTGGATTTTTCTGGAATTTAAATAATAAATAATTATTAGTTATTATTTTTCTATATCTTTGTGTGCTTTTGTTCGATAGCTGAGTGAACTCTTGTATCTTTAGTTAGAAGTGTTGAATGCTATAGTTAAATTGAACCGAAAAAAAAAACAGGTTTTGTTATACTTCTTTCTTTTGATTTGAGTCCGTTTACGTAGAAGCGTTCAGAGAGATTTGAATCCTCCAACTTTTGATCGTAGAGTTTAGAGTTTATACAAAAATAGATGTGCTGTTTGCTTTCCAAAATATATCTTATTTTCTCTGACATATGATTTGTTAGTTTAATTGATGATAATTTCAGAATGAATGAATACATTCTGAAATTTACCTTTCCGACTGGCTGCTTCATCGTTTTGTTTTAATATTCATTAGGGTAGACTTTTTTATAATTACAAAACTTTCTTTAATTCTTCGGAGGTAAAAATTAGTATTTTTGCTATTCTTAACAGTTTCATCCGATTTCAGGAAGACGAATACGCTCGATGTTGATGAAATGATTGAACAATTCACTCTGGACCAAGAAGCTCAAAGTAATTGTATAAATGAAAACCTACTGATGGCCCTCATGAAAAACAATTCAAAAAATATTGCCACCCTCAAGAATACCTTCGAGCGACTGAGAGAAAAAGGAACGAAATTCCTACTATCCGTTCCACCGCAAGTATGTATAATTATTC
Source organism: Gonioctena quinquepunctata (assembly GCA_018342105.1). Classification (NCBI taxonomy): domain Eukaryota; kingdom Metazoa; phylum Arthropoda; class Insecta; order Coleoptera; family Chrysomelidae; genus Gonioctena; species Gonioctena quinquepunctata. Next base: position 62,092 of record JAFIRS010000287.1, read on the forward strand.
GTTTTATGAATCCAGATGGGTGTGAGTTGACGGTGTTGAAATATACGAAGCTCTGGAAGGGACAACCAAAATAAAATTTTCGCTATTTCTAAAATTCCGACTTATAACTCGGAATTTTACACCAAAATTCCGACTTATAACTCAGAATTTTAAACTTCCGAGTTATAACTCGGAATTTTGCTTCAAAATTCCGGCTTATAAGTCGAAATTTTAAAATTCCGAGTTGTAACTCGGAATTTCAAAATTCCGACTTAAAACTCGGAATTTTAAAATTCCGACTTATAACTCGGAATTTTAACTTCAAAATTCCGACTTATAACTCGGAATTTTAAAATTCCGACTTATAAGTCGGAATTTTGAAGCAAAATTTATTATACGGAGTTTAAAATCCGATTATAAGTCGGAATTTTAGGAATGCGAATTTATTTTGGGTGTCCCTTCCAGAGCTTCGTAGAAATATGATGTAATTGCATTTCGTCTGAAATGCACCAGAAAACATGAAGTTTCCAATTTTACTAACACGTTTCATGAACCTTTTCTACGGGTCTTTTATAATGTTTTCAAGTAGTCAACTGAATTTCAAAATGACGTACTGTTACACACCAGGGCTTGAGAGTGAAATATGAAAATAAAGCATTTCGTACTACACTTATTCATTAACAACATTGAAACCAGAATGAATTAAATTATCATACTGAATATTGTCATGGTAGATAGAAAGGTGAGTTTGGACTGAATATTAGCACAGTATTGATAATCATGGAATGATCACGTCAGAACAATAACAAAATTACCCTAATTTTTTTTTAAATAGGCTGTTGCTAAGAATCAATCCACGCCTCAACAAAGCTCAGATTCACCATGTTCTAGGATATTAAATCATATCTAAAAAACACAAAATTACAAAAAGTTTTAAAAAAAATTTAGGACCCATACTTTCCACAATATATATATAATATATATATATATATATATATATATATATATATATATATATATATATATACATTATTATCTATGCAAACTGAAGGCGAAATAATAAGTTTTGCGGACGACACGATACTATTTTATTCATCAAACTCATGGACGGAACTTAGACAAACTATCGAAACAGATTTCAATAAAATAGTAGATTGGTTTAACTGTAAATCATTAACCATAAATTTTGAAAAAACCATGTACTTACCTATAACTAGTTATAAAAATAATCTACCAAAATAATAACCTTTCCTGGGAAAATCACGTGAGGTCCATTGCCAAAAGTGCATCCCAAAAACTTGGTTTTTTGTTTCGTGCCAAGAGCTATTTCACCCCCAGTCAGCTGCTTATGATCTATAAGGCACAGATCCGACCTGTCCTGGAATACTGTTCCCATATTTGGAGTGCGGCACCTAAACATATCCTGAGGCTATTGGATTCTGTCCAAAAAAGGGCAATTCGTCTCGTCGGTGATGCCTCGCTTACAAACTCGCTCACCGTAGAAAAGTTGGCGATTTGTCTCTATTTTATAGATATTTTCATGGGCGATGCTCTTCTGAAATATCAACAATCGTTCCTGCTTTGGCAGTCTCTTCGAGATTAACCCGTCAAGTTCAGTCATCACACCCCTTCGTGGTCACTTTGGAGACCTGCAGAACATCACTTTCCAAAGACTCGTTCATCCAACGAACAGCGAGGCTTTGGAACTCATTGCCTAGGAGGTGTTCCCGAGGCATACAACCTTCAGAAATTTAAGAAGAACACCAACTCCTACCTTCTTTCCCTTGGTTCCCACGATGTTCTCTGAACATTACAGGATATCCCTTTTCGTGGGAACCAGAACAAAAAAAAAAAAAAAAAAAAATTAATAATATTTCAAATACATTACGCTCCCTATTAGGTAGATTTAAATATTTAAGTAAAATACTCAATTTACTTTGAAAATCCTTTATTATGCACAGATAGAATCTCGATTATCATATGGATTAATTGGCTGGGGTGGGGTGTCCAATACATACCTGGAAAAACTTCATATGATACAAAAAATAGTCTTGAAAATAATACTACAGAAAGAGAAGACTTACCCATCCGATCGACTATTCAAAGACATTAAAATCATGGACCTGAGACAACTGTGCTTCACTGAAATGGTCATATTCATGTTTAAAAACAAAACCACTCAAAAACTCGAATTGCTCACTCATAACTATGCAACAAGGGCTAAAGAACTAAACAAATTCAAGATAGACGTCGCCAAAAAAACAATTGGTCAAAAATGTATGTCTTTTCTTAGGCCACGTTTTCTGAATTTTCTGCCACAGGAAATTATCACTTCAGACTCATTGAGTTATTTCAAGAAAAACATAAAAAAAAATGTAATAAACAGAAACAGGAGTGAAATTATTTGAATTTATATAAGTAATATTAAGATAATTTTTATATACCATGGAATATTTATTATGTATAACAATTTAAAGAACATGTTATATAAATGAACAAAACAAATGTGTGTAAAACACTATTCTACCGGCTTACTAGTACTACTTACAAATGTCACCACGGACAGCTTCGGCTTTGTGGATATTTTGTCTATTGATAGTAACTATCCAATATATAAATTACAATATATACAAATTTGATCGATACACGACTTTTAATGCTACTGAATGAACATTATTATTATTATGGCACATGGACTAATTGTCTAACAACATATACTTTTATGGTAGATGTTCCTCCGAAATCACATCTCTTATGCCACGTAGAGTAGTTTCTATCAGACAAACTGGACAGACTCAGTCAGCTCACCCTAACAGTGTTATGCTCGAAATTCAGCGAACATCGTCTCATAAGGACTGTCGCACGTCAAAATTTCAGACTACCCTTCGACTACCATCTCCAAAAATTGCAGAATAAAATTATAAATAAATCATTTACATACACATTATGGGGTGCATCGTGTATCCTTCCTTACCCCGCCAATTTGATGATTTTTCAAGAACCTTATAGGGCTTAATAGAAACATAATTAAACATGAACAAGCATTTCAATATTCGTTTTCATATCCGAAATGATTTTTATTTGTACACGCTCCACAAAATGCCTACTTTGGATACCGAAAAGAGTCCGCAAAATGCTTAAACTTAAAGTCGTTATGGCAACACTCTAGTGGACTCTTTTTGTTAACCGTCGAAACCAATAACAAAAAATTAAACCGACGAAATACAGAACTGAGAAGTAAAAAATAAAATAAACCTTCTTAGTCTCAATAACTAAGCTCCTAAACTAACGTAAGTAACTAATTTTGAGTCGGCGCCAAACAAACAAACAAACAAACAAATTAGATAAGACGTAAAATGATGGCATCGAGTTGCGCGGTGACATTCTGATAATTTTTTTGAAGTAATTTAATGATCTTCGTTGATTGTTCGTTTGGACCCGACTCAAAATTAGTTACTTACATTAGTTTAGGAGCTTAGTTATTGAGACTAAGAAGGTTTATTTTATTTTTTACTTTTCAGTTCCGTATTTCGTCGGTTAAATTTTATGTTAAAAAGTTTTTATTTTTTAATTTTTTGTGGCTGAAATCTACTAATTACTACCTACTTGTTTTTTGATTATTTCCAAAATACTTACTTACCCACCTTACTTCAGCCATTACCAGTTAAATAATATGATTATCTACTTTCACTATTTGTTGTAATATAAATTATTTTGTTGTTCTGGTTAGTTTATTTCATTACTTTGTATATCATTCCATCCTCTCATAGAATATAATGATTGTGACGGATGTAGGAGAACAAAAATAATGACAGTAGCGATCTGTCATTATCAACTACATATGTGTGCCAATGTTCACAAGTGAAAAATCAATTATCCCCTATTTTTCTATCCGTAAGGGTGGATTTCATCTTTTAAATTCAAATGGGACCAACTTCGAAGTACACCCTATCCACTGAAAAATCATACATAAAAAAAATACGCGTCGACTAGAGAACCTCCTCCTTTTCGGTTTCGTCGGTTGAAAAGGAGGAGGTTCTCCAATCAGTGGATAGGGTGTACTTCGAAGTTGGTCCCATTTGAATATAAAAGATGGAATCCACCCTTAAGGGTAGCAAAATGAAGGATATTGATCCCTCACCCTCTGAATTCTGGTCCGTTAACCGATTCTATCAGGCATAACTTTGTACTGGGTTCTTCGATTTGGATGATTCTTCCTTTATTAGATAGGGTATACCTCATAGTTGATCATATTCAGATTTCGAATGAAATTATCCACCCTTACGGGTAGAAAAATAGGGGATGATTGATTTTTCACTTGTGAACATTGGCACACATATGTAGTTGACAATGACAGATCGCTATTGTCATTATGTTTGTTCTCTTACATCCGTCATAATCATTATATTCTCTGAGAGGACGGAATGATATACAAAGTTATGAAATAAACTAACCAGAAAAACAAAAATCATTTTCATTACAACAAATAGTAAAAGTAGATAATCAAATTATTTAACTGGTAATAGTGAAGTAAGGTGGGTAAGTAAGTATTTTGGAAGTAATCAAAAAACAAGTAGGTAGTAATTAGTAGATTTCAGCCACAAAAAATTTAAAAATAAAAACTTTTTAACAAAAAATTAAACCGACGAAATACGGAACTGAAAAGTAAAAAATAAAATAAACCTTCTTAGTCTCAATAACTGAGCTCCTCAACTGATGTAAGTAACTAATTAGGAGTCGGCGCCAAACAAACAATCAACGGAGATCATTAAATTACTTCAAAAAAATTATCAGAATATCACCGCGCAACTCGAAGCCATTATTTTACGCCTAACCTAATTCATTTGCTTGTTTGTTTGGCGCCGACTCAAAATTAGTTACTTAAATTAGTTTAGGAGCTTAGTTATTGAGACTAAGAAGGTTTATTTTATTTTTTACTTTTCAGTTCCGTATTTAGTTGGTTTAATTTTTTGTTAAAAAGTTTTTATTTATTCAGAAAACTTATAATAAATATCCTGAAAACGTCTCAGAAGCCGCAATAAACTATAGATTATTTGAAACTTTGTAGTGACGCACACGTTTTCTTCGGAATATTCTTTTGGATAACTCATTTCAAGTATTTGACAAACTTGTCATTGATAAACAATCGCTTACAACATTTTTTCAATTTCTAAGTTTGTTGCTGAAATCAAAATATTCTGGAAAAGTAGCACATGCGTGTTCCCTATTAACACCTGGCTTCTTTGTTACTCTTTAAAGATTACCGAAATTGTGAAACAGTGTGAAATATCTTCGACCTATACTATACAGAATTTTGGTTTTCAGTTGATTGTTGACTCGGAGTTATACGAAGCAGCATCGAAGTTGGGACTTTTGTACAAGTACAATAACTCGCTGTATACCGGTACCTATTTGAAGGAAAATGTATCTTATCCCGATTACAGTACTAGCAGTATCCAAATGTATATGGAAAAATTCGACAATTTCATTAAGAAGTACATACCAATCGATATAGATGGATATATTTTGAATGACAATTGGCCAGTGGAGGAAACTTACAAAATGGACAAGAATACTAGTTTCCCCTATTTTCCCGAAGTAAGTTGAATATTTTCACATAATTCTTTCGTTACTATCAAGAACCATGTATTTCAGCTGAGATCAGTTTGCACTGGTGCGATAGTTTATCTCGCTCCATAGCAGCCGTTTCACACTCTCAACAATGGATGGTGACGTAGTAATCAAAGTCAGTTCCGTATTACGGCATTCGTCAACGCTAAGACTGCTTCCACACTAATGCGGGATACTTAAAATTTCTAACCAATTGAAAACATTTAATCATAAATTACAGATCATAAGAAGGTTTTTATCTTTTTTTTTTTCGGGAGGTAGACAAAATCTTTTATGGATACCTCTCGGTAGTATATGTGCCCTTGTGGCAGATGCATCCACTGAAAACTCCACCCCGTAGGCTCGTCCCGATGACACTTGTGTCTTTTGGTTCATTTTATCTCACTGTTTTTTTTTTCTCACAGTACCCACTCCAGTAAAGCCTTGGTTTTCCAAAAGTGGCAGTCACGACCCGACCCCACGTATTTTCCTCGGCCTCGCCAGTCGCCATTATATATCTCCGTATGTAACCTAATATATGAAATGCAGTGCATAAAGTAAACAAAGTCGTCTTCATCAAGGATTCAATATAAATTTGAACTCAATTTGTAGGCGAAAAATAACTACTTTCCTAGCAAATACCACGCAGAACGTTGAATGATATTCACCTGACAATCCATGCAAACTTCCATATAAATGGAAATTGTTCGCAAATGTTTCTTTCTGATAAGCTCGATTATGTTTAATTCATGTCGTGTCCGCCTAACAATCCGCATACCGCTTTCAGGCTTTCTGGCCCTCATCAGTACGGAGTAGTCACCAGCCAGAGATCCGGAGAGCTCTGGCCGAAGCGAGACACAACATAAATGAAATCACCATCAAGCTTACAACATCTTTAGGTACGTCGGAAAAGATAACTTTTAACCGGCGGCACCTAGTGACAGAAAGAAACACTCCATTCATTTCTCCTACCTCGATAGGATTCTAATGAAAGATTCCTTCTCAGTAGGAGTGGCTTAGGTTGCCCGACTGGCATATATTTAATGAAATCTTTTCCGACGTACCTAAATATGTTGTAAGCTTGATGGTGATTTTATTTATGTTGTGTCCCGCTTCGGCCAGAGCTCTCCGGATCTCTGGCTGGTGACTACTCCGTACTGATGAGGGCCAAAAAGCCTGAAACCGATATGTGGATTGTTAGGCGGACACGACATGAAATAAACATAATCGAGCTTATCAGAAAGAAACATTTGCGAACAATTTCCATTCATATGGAAATTTGCATGGATTGTCAGGTGAATATCATTCAACGTTCTGCGTGGTATGTGCTAGGAAAGTAGTTGTTTTTCGCCTGTGGTCTACCAATTGAGTTTCAATTTATATTGAATCCTTGGTGAAGACGACTTTGTGTACTTTATGCACTGCATTTCATATTTTATCTCCCTTCACTTGGCTTTTCTTTCATAACTTAATATGACTCGTTTTTCGGATCATACAGTACTGGGAACTTGGATATGTGATGCACCAGTTGTTCATCATCTATTGAACCCATATCTTCCGTTTCTTATAAAAAATTAAAGTGTAATTAGTATTGTTATAACTGACAAGTACAAACTATTACATACCTGTCATAACTAAAGAAATTTTTTCACTCTGCTGTGGAAAAAATACAGTAAAAGACACTTGTCACAGCGCAAAACCATCTGTTTCACCGTCAAATTCGTTACGAAATAGAATTGCGTCTGCTCCCGGAGCGGTCAAGTGAACGGCAACTAAACGAACGGCGACAGTAGTTAATAGTAACGACTCGGCAGCAGCTAGGAAAACATGAGCATTTAAAATGCTTTGGAGACATCTCAACGACCTGGTCGCAGTTACCCGGTCGTAGTAGTCAGCGACTGCGACTTTTGGAGGAAACCAAGACTTAATGTGCATTGCACTAGTTTGTACAAGTCTGTTACTGGGTGTATGCTGTATAGTTTTGGTTCACCAATTGGTTGTCTTCTGTGTTCCGAAACTCCGCAGTAGGACAGTATGTGTGATACTGTTTCTGGTTCCTTGCTGGATAGTCTGCAGGTTTGGTCGCCGTTGTACAGACCCACTTCGATAAGGGTCTCTTTTACTGGCGCATATCCAGTTATTAGCCCGGCGTGATTTTCAGTTGCTTTCTGCTTAGAGTTAACATGTCTGCCGTTTTTTTTTCTGGCACGGGAATTTGATATATTCTCTCCCACATCTATTTCCTAGAATATTGTGTCAGAAATATTGGTGTTTTTTCCGGATCCAGTCTCCACAGACGCTCATGCTGTACTCCAAGAGTCTATTGGGGATCTGGTTTGTTTTACGTCCTCTTTTGACGATTTCTCGGTTTTTTCGTTGCCTTCAAATCCCTGATGTTCTGGCACCGAAATCAGCTAGACTCTGTTTCATTCCGCAAGTCCATACTAATTGAGACGTCACTTCTGGCTACTTTAGTATCGCCTGGCTGTCTGGAAGAATATGGATCTGTTCCTCTTTTATTGCTCCCCTATTATTTTTCTTGGCACACTGAAGTATTGCGTAGACCTCTGCCTAAAACACAGAGGTGAAATTACCAGTAAGTAGCTGAAACCAGTCCTTGACCTTAAAGAGAAAACCCCTGTTTCTGCTCCATTATCCATCCTGAATCCATTTGTGTACTAGATCTTTCCCTATAGAATGATGTTGGGTTCTGCGTTATTCATTTAAGTTCTGACTGTTATTGATACCATGAATGATTAGTTGAAGGAGAATAGTTTCGCAATGTGATCTGATCTCATGTCTAGCACATCTCTGGTCACAATGCTTACGATGCTCAAGTGTCCTATTCCAACATCTACAAATTAATTCACAACTTTCCTTCTGCGAGATTAGTTCCATTTATTTTTTTTAGTCGGTTTCAATTCTCGAATATTGTTTGGCCTATTCAGTAAGGCTTAAATTCTCAAACATCCCCATGAGAAATAGTCCAATGGTATCAAATCTGGACACCTTTTTGGCCATTCAATAGCTCCCCTTCTTCCAATCCAACGGTTTGGAAATATATTATTCATGAAGTCACGAACACCACGTAAATAATGAGGGGGAACTCCATTCCCTGGAACAAAAAAATTGGAAATTGTCTGGCTCGTTCTGGAATCAATTTTTATTCTAAAAATGGCCAATATTGCTCCTCTGTCAGAGTACTGTCCATTAATTCGATTATTGCAAATTCCTGTCCATACAATACTTTTCTGTGAGTACTGCGTATGTGACTCATCATCCAATGAGGATTTACTCTCGACCGGTATCTTCGCAAAACTGCATCCTAAGGTCTGGATCATCTTCGTTCAACTTTTGCAAAGTCACTTTGAAACGATGCCATTTTTCTTTTATAAGGTTCTTGGACGTTTGACTAATTAAATAATTCTTGTTGGTTTGAGGATATTCAACCTTAGAATTTTTTTATTTGTGCTTCCTCTAGAGTAGAAGGTCGAGCACTTTTTAGACGATCTCGTGCAGAACCACCCTCCTTAAATTTGTTCAGAATCTTCGAGACCGTACCACGTATAATATAAGTTTTACCTCCATACTTGTAATTGAATATCTTACACGTCTCCTCATGTGTTCGTATCCTACAACAAACTCACATTGAAAACTTGAACAAATTATATAAGCCTTCAATTTCACATGTTGGGCCAATCAATAGAGAATTTCTGCTCTATTGATTCTGTGACAAAAATACTACCCGGAAACCGACTGTGCCATCATACAAAAGACGGTAGTTATATCCTGTTATGTTTCCTACTCCCAACTGTCTTTTTATTTTTATCGTTTTTGACTTGTAACTTGAAAACTAATAAAGCAATCTCGATACTCTCAATGGAATTGTAGAGAATCAAAATGCAAAGAAAATGAGCCCTAGCAACTCGATCGGATTATTAGTAACGGAGAAAAACCAGAAAACCTGAAAAAAATCGGAGTTTTTTTTAATTCATAACACCACCATTTTTCAAGTATTGAAGCAGGCGACAAATTGTAGAAAATCAAAATGCAAAGAAAATCAAATTGCAATTATGCCATAACTTATAATCCAACAGTGCCTGAGTTTTTTCACCCATAAAGTACATATCAATCATCACTATGTCGTAGAGAGCCTGGTTCAAAACTTGAAATATTGTTTTTCTCCGTTTTCTCCGTTTCTCTCCGTTACTAATAATCCAATCGAGTTGTGCTAGGGCTCATTATCTTCGCATTTTGACTCTCTTCAATTCGTCCCTGAGATTGCTTTATTAGTTTTCAAGTTACGTCAAAAACGATAAAAAAATATAAAAAATGCATTTGAATGTTTATAACAAATTTAGCAATGACAGTTTGGAATAGGAAACATAACAGGATATAACTACGGACCTTCTTTCGTATGATGCCACAGTCGGTTACCTGGTAGTATTTTTGTCACGAAAAAATCTCTATTGATTGGTATACAGTGCTTCTCAGAAGTCCGCTTCCCCCCTCTTATTTTCGGAACGATTATACATAAACAAGGGAAATTTGGAAACTGAATATTAAAGGTTGTAAACTTCCCTACTGGTGATGATAGATGACGAAATCGTCAAAGATGACGTCACAAGGCCATTGTGACCAATAATTTTGAATGGAACCCTACTGCAAGCGACACCTCTTTCAAAAGGTATTGAAAAAACCTATTCAATGATACTAATTTTGTTTGTGTTTATGGCAGTTTTAATGGCTCATTAGTAAACATTAAAATTTAAATTCCATTCAGTATGATATTAATTACAGATTTAAGAATCAGTATCTACTTAAAGAAATTGCTCGAAGTGACCGCCATTTACTTCCTGACAGTGAAATATCCTATTTTTAAACTCTTCTCGTACTTTTGCAAATGCCTCACATTCTGCAACAATACGTTGTTTTGAAACGTTAATATTGTCAGGTTCAAGGTACCCCCACAGAAAAAAATCCAAAGGTGTGAGGTCCGGTGATCGAGCTGGCCATTCCGTTGAACCTCGTCGTCCAATCCATCTACCACGATACTCCTCATCCAAATACCGTCTTACTGCACCGTAATAGTGTGGAGGAGCACCATCCTGTTGGAATGTTATTTCCAAATTGCCGAATTCATCTGGATTATATTCCAAAATTTCAAGGATTAAGGGTTCTATTGCGTTTTGCAACAGCTCCAGATAAACCTCACCAGTTAAATTAGTATTTAAAAAAAGAGGCCCAATGATGTGGTTTCCCAGGATACCTGCCCAAACATTCACCTTCTGGGGAAATTGGGTATGTGTTTCACGAAACAGGTGAGGATTTGCGTCACTCCAATACCTCACATTCTATGTATTTACATTTCCATTTAGATAGAAAGTACTTTCGTCACTGAAACAAATTGTTTGGATATAGTCTGGCTGTTGGTTAATTTTAGTTTCCATATTTTCACAAAATTCTAGTCTTCAGTCTGGGTCGTCGTCTGAGAGTTGATGAACCATTTTTAATATGTATGGATGAAATTTATTTTTTTCAATACCCTGTGTACTGTACTTCGCCTGACTTCACAGGTAGATGCAACGTGAGTTGTTGAAGAAGTAGGATTAACTATTACTTCTGCCAGTATATCAATTTTTTTCTCATCAGAAATGTGTGGTCTGGTTTCAAACTTACGAAGAAGCTTCCTTAAATAAGTCCTCGAAACGGGGCGATCGGGAAACCTCTCATTAAAAATGCGTACTGCTGCAGGAATATTTTGTCCAGTTTCACCAAGAATTAGGATCGCTGCTACTTTATCACCTAAAGCACGTACCATTTCGCTTCTTGAAGCACTTAAACGTTCGGCTCACAACAATTCAACAAATTATTAAAATGTACAAAAATATTAAAAGTACCAAAAGCTGCTGAAACAGTTCAACGTTCGATCAACAATACACAAATTATTAAATGTACAAAAACTTGGATAATTACGAAAACGTCGAATTAGGGAAACTAACAAAAACGTCAGCTTATTTGACAACTGTCCAGAGGCGGAGCTTGAATTTGGAATTTTAGTATTAACTGATTTAATTCATCACAGCTTTGCGTTTTTAAAAGCGAGTTGCCAAAACTTCCGTAAAGACAAACAAAATTAGTATCATTGTATAGGTTTTTTCAATACCTTCTAAAAGAGGTGTCGCTTGCCGTAGGGTTCCATTCAAAATTATTGGTCACAATGGCTTTGTGACGTCATCTTTGACGATTTTGTCATCTATCGTCACTAGTAGGGAAGTTTACAACCTTTAATATTCAGTTTCCAAATTTAACTTCTTTATGTATAATCGTTCCAAAAATAAGAGGGGGGGGAGCGGACTTTTGAGAAGCACTGTATGTCAATACATCCCTTCATTGTCAAAACTTCTATTCTTTGACGTTCTGTTGAATATGCCAGGATTGTGATTTATTTCATGACTTTCTCCACTGATTCAGATCTATTTCAATAAACTATTTGATTCGACTGAGAATGAACTGTTTTCGTTTGACATTTCTGCTGTTTTTTCCATGGCATTCAAATATTTTTTATGTCAGATGTATTTATTACCTTCATTTGATCGAAAACAAAAGACTCTAGTAGATATTACCCTAACTTGAAAACTAACGGAACCCCCATACAAACTTTCACCCCTTTACTGGTTGAATTTCTTTAAAAACACCAAAATACGTATTTTTTCTATTTCAAATACCAATTTTTATGACCCCAACTTGAAAACTAATGGATTTCCAATCCCAATTTAACCTCCATTTTACCCCTTTAGGGGTTGAATTTCCAAAAACACCGAAACACTTATTTTTTATTTGTAAAACCCCCAAATACCAATTTTTATGATCCCAACTTTAAAACTAACTATACAGACTTTCATTCCCCATTTTACCCCTTTAGGGTTGAATTTTCAAAAACCCTGAAACACATTTATCTTTATTTCTGAAGAAGAGCCCAAATACTAATTTCCATGACTCTAATTTCAAAACCTACTATACTTTCACTTTCACCCCCCCTTCTCACCCATCTTTTCACACCTTTAGGGATGGAATATCAAAAAATGTGCTGTTCTTAGGTCCAGCGGTTTGGTCTGGGCGTTGATCAGTCAATCAATGAGTCAGTCAGTCAGGACATATAGTTATATATGTACATATTACCTCAAAGACGAGGTAGCTGCTGTGAACCGTTGAGGAGATCCATCGACTGTCTTTCGTCTCCATCATCAGATTAACTGCGGGCCTCCATTATTTTGTACTGTCATCAGAACTACATATGTGTGCCAAGTATCAACAGAATCGGTTCACAGGTGTAAAATCAATAAATCATCCCTTATTTTTCTACCCTCAGGGGTGCAATTTTTTTTCAAATTCAAATGGGACCAACTTCGAAGCATACCCTATGCAATAAAAGGAAACATTTAAAGGAACCCAAAAAAAAGGGTCTTATCCATAGGAGTGATTTTTTTTTCAAATTCAAATGGTCACACACAAAAGAAATATACGCGTCGACTAGAGAACCTCCTCATCTTTTTTTTTCGTCGGTTAAAAAACCATTCGCATTCAAATGAAAAACAGATTGTCGAACGCATTCCATTAATAATGGTGATATCCAGAATTATACTTTTTACATTTTTTGAGTCATATGATGTAGTAGTAAACTACAACAATATTACACTACCTTAACAACATTAATTTTGATTTCCAGATATTTCAAGAGGCTATGTCTTACACCATACCTTGGAACGCAACCACCACTGAAAATATATCGCATATACAGGTGCACAACTCTTACGGACCTTACCAAATGGCAGCATTCGAACAATATTATAGAACTAACAATTCAAAGCTTCTAATTTTATCTGCTACAAAAGGTATCGCGCAGACACAACCTAATCTCATCGAAAACATCGAGACGTCTTGGACTAATTTAAAAAATTACTTGGACAATATTTTATTCGATAGTATATCTGGAAATCATCTGGTGAGTCTGCCAGTATGCGGCGACACTACCAAATACAACGCCAGCTTTCAAGAAACTCTCTGCATACGCTGGTACCTCATTGCATCGACGATGCCCATTTTCAGGATAACTTCCCCGAAGCCTTGGAGAGAACCAGGTAGTTTGAACTCCATATACGCGGAACAAGCTGCCGAGGAGGCGATCCGTAAACGGCAAATGCTTCTGCCTTATTATTACACCATTCTAAGTCGCAACGAACCTTTGATCAGGCCAATGTTCTACGATTACTACGAAAGCACGACTGCTTTTTCTCTACGAAACCAGTACATGATTGGTGAAAGGATTTTGGTGTCGCAACCGCTCACACCTGGTAAACAAAGGCTGCAAGTTTATCTTCCGAGTAGAATGGCGATATGGTATGAGCTTTGGGGAGGTGGAGTGTATACTACCAACGGAACGCACCCTTGGGTGAATCTCGATTTGAGGGAATCGGATTTCGTTGCTTTCATTGCTCAGGGCACCATAGTACCATTGCTGGTAAGTTCAGAATGACAATCGTTTTCATATATAAAATAAAGTTTTACTAGAAAGCGATGTTCAAAGTGAAGAGCGCTACAGCACTGTTCTTCCATTGAATTAGAAAAATAAAAATTAAGAAAAAGTTCATGGGAAAAAATTATTAAACATTTTTTTTAAAGACAAGCTTTTATTTATACAAATGTTTGTGTTTCCATATAGCAAGCGGTGCTCTTAGCTGTCACGAATCGAGAATTAACAAGAAGATAAAATATGTGTATTCTTCGTGAGGGGAGGCAATTTGAACACTAACTAAAATAATTAATGTTATCAATTAATTTTTTTCGTAATGATCATGTTGATCGAGTAGTTGAAAGTAAAATATGTTTTTGTTAATTTGAAACATTTGCTTCAGTTTGTATTTGTCTGCGATTATACAGTAACACACAATTAGACGATATTGAACAGGAAATACAATTATAACTGGTAGATCAATTAAACTTTTATTTGGACATATTCATGGCCATCTTTATAATATGCAATAAAATTGCCGTTTTCCATCAGTATTCAAGGAAAACTATGAGTGTACTATATCGCTGAATTCAGAATTCAATACAGAATCCAAAAAAACGTTGAGAAATCTATATGTGTTTTCTGGTGATCCCGTTTTCGCGTTATCCTGTTTCCCCATTATCTCGTTATCCCGTTATCCCATTATTCCGTTATTGATAGCGCGAAAACATATGTTGGCGATCGGTTGAACGGTGTAGGTTATGGGCTACAGCGCCGTCTAGTGGCGAGTTCACGTAAAAGGGATAATATAGAAACCTTATCCATGCAAGAACACTTACTTTCAAATAAAGAATCACCAGATATGTCGTTCCTATCGGCAGTTATATCGAGTGTACATACAAAAATTATAATTTTTGCAGTTTGTCCGAATTATCCGACTTTCCTTTGTCATTGTCCCGAAGTTTTTTGTCCTGAAAACTTTTCCAGGACCATGCCTAACGGATGGCGCCTAGTGATGTATCTCTACGTAAATAAGAGGACCCTTTGACATCGAAATCATCTGCTTCCACGAAATATGGATATTCTCTTTCATTTTCCAGATATTTACCCGAGGAGTTTTATATGGGACACCCTGTATACTATTAAATTCTAACATGACTTATTTATTTTTGGGTAAATCGTAACATCTGCACTTTGGAGTCTCTTCACAAAAAATTCAATATAAATTGAAACAAGGCAGAACGTTGAATGATATTCACCTGAGAATCTATGCAAACTTCCATTGACAATAAAAATGGATTGCAAATGTTATTTTCTGATAAACTTGATTATGCTCAATTTATGCCGGGTCCGCCTAACAATCCGCATACTGGTTTCAGGCTTTTGGCCCTTATCAGTACGGAGTAGTCATCAGTCAGAGATCCGAAATCTTTGGCCCTTTGTGAAGAGACTCCAAAGTTCCTTGTTTTCTAATATTACACTTCACATGGCTCTCTTGTTTGATGTATACGCCTTGTCGGGCATACAGCCACTCCTATCAAGATAGAATCCTATTGAGATAGGTGAATAGTATGAAGTGTATCTTTCTGTTACTAGGTACCGCCAGTTAAAAGTAACCTTTTCCGGCGTACCTACAGGTGATTTAAGCGTGATGATGTTTACATTTGTGTTGGGTTTCGGCAGTGTTGCCAGTCCTAATACGTTCGTATCAGATCTAGTACTATTTTATGAATTCTGGTACGTTAGTACGCCGCCAGCAATTCTAATACGTTTTCAAATAAATTTTATTTGCCCAAAATTTGAGATGTATAAAAACCCTGGTGCTTGCACTTATACCTGTAGAAGTTTGGGATCGACTTGGCGACAATTGGCCTACTTGATAATAGAGATTACTAGTGTTTCAGATGGCGCCAATTTCGTTTTAGTTTCAATTCAGTAACAGGGTATATTTATTTACTCAGATTTCTTTTTGAGGCGAACTGTGCGCGGGTTCTAATTCTAGCTTTGCTATTGGTTTAAAAGAGACATCTGTCAAACTTCACCAATAGCAAAGCTAGAAGTAGAAGCCCCCGAACATTGCACAAAGAAAGCACTGTCGTGTTGTTTTTCGTATTTTGTACGATTTGAATTTGAGGTTAACTGCATTTTGACAGACGGAGAATTGGGAATGGAATTGTCATTAAATTGCAGAAAATATTAAATTCAATGCATACAATATTATGAACTATGGAAATATCATCATTAGTCAATTCGTCAAGAGTTGTACTTGCTTTTGGTACTAAATACAGGCGGAAATTCGAATCTGCGGCTTTATACTGTTCACCCAAAATGCAAATGTGGCCCATTCTACAAAAAGTATCCTTACACACTACACTACCTGAAAATAAACAATTCCTCACGCACTAATGAACGAGTGGTTTTTTTAAAGAACAAACTCAGGAATAAGCTAAGCAAGATTTTATATCAAAGAGATGGAAAACGCATAGATACCGACAAAACACTGAAAATAATTTCATATAAGATGCTGCAGATGTCAGAAATTAAGTTCCGACATTAAGCGAGAATATAGACAAACATTTTTGGACGGCGCCATCTACCACAGAGAGAGAAGCTCTGTTGAAGTAACAGGTGGTGTCCCCTCAAAAATCTAAACAATATCGAATCAGTTCATTCACCAGGATTTTTAGACATCTTACCAAAATTACAACAATAACAGACGAAAGCTAGATACTCGTCGAACTCATAGAAATATAATAAACACTAGAACGCTAATCAGTTGAGAATGGCGTGGCACCTCATAGGGCAAATTCACCGACCACCGAGTCTGCGCAATAGATAGTGTAATTGAGCGGGATATTTAACGTATCGTCAGGGCCGGTCTTAGGATTTTTGACTTCTTGTTCGTGAATCTGGTATGAGTTGTCGGTAATAACCATAGAAATCCATTTCTATGGCAATAAAATTTGCAATATCATATAGTTTTCCTTTAATGAAGTATACAGTAGAACTTTAAATTTGACTTCTTGAAAATAGAAATATTTTGTTCATTTCCAATAAAAAAATAAGATTGTTTTTGTAATGTTTCCACTTTAAATGTATCTGAAAAATTTACATAAAATCCTATGCCTTCAAAAAAATTCAAACTTAAGATATTGATGGGAATCAATTCTATTATACTCAAAGAGCAGCCTATAAATTACAAAAATAAAAAAGGCTATTTGTGTCTCCATCGGCCTCACGCCTAAACCGTTGAGCCCATTATACTTGAATTCCATATCAGTGAGTTTGAGAAAACATTTTCTAAAGGTATTTTCGAAATTCGAATGGTGGTTTTCATTAAGATTTGCATAAAAAAGTGTTTTTAACCGCCAACTTAGTTGCAAAGCAACCCTCGGAAGTCAGAGACTTGTGAGTTAAGAAGATGGGGACCTTAGCTTTTTAAGTGTCATTCGAAGGATTGATATCTAGGTACCAAGAATGTTCGGTTGGTCACCTATCTCCTCCCGCTCAACGAAACTACAGAAATAAATTTTTATTTCAGTAGCCGTGCCGAGAATCAAACTCGGACCATCTGGACATAAGCCAACGTCTCTACGCTACCGACCGCCAGCCCAGTTGGGTACATTGGCCTCTGTATTTATCATGAATATTACGAATGCTTTTGTTATGGATATTAGTTGAATGAATTAAGAACCCAATGTATAGGCTGATTTTGAATCATATATGACAAAACAATAAACTACAAATTGATTCAATATCATAGTTATTAATGTGAGAAAGTATGTATGCAATTCATGTTGAAAACGAAAAATATGCTCGATTGGAAAGGAAAAGTTCACAAAAATATCTGCCAAATCCAGGTGAAAAACCACATTTTTGACTGCATTGACCGGAGGTTTCCATTGATCATTTCAAATGTTACTGAATTGCATTTTTGCAATAAGAATTTCCAAATGATACAGGATATTTCTGTATCGCTTTATCTTAGAGAAGGGAAAAGGGTAGGATCAGGGGAAAAAGGACTACAATAGTTCTCAACACATTTTATTTTGTAGTGTTTATTATACATACTTATTTCTAGGAAACAAACATTGTGGCATTTTTTTTCAAAATCTATTGATGAGAAAATAGAATTAATTTAGTAAATGTTTTTCTCTTCAATTCACCTCTAATTTTCTCAGTTTGAGACATTGCAATATTGAAAAATCTAATTCTGGTATAAATTCTTGTTTAAGCTTTTATCATTTTCATTTTGTGACTCGCCTCATAAGGTGATATATCAAAAATGTGTTTTTTAAAGGAATTTTTCGTCCTGGAATGAAGTTGCTGAAATTTGGTGTATGAAGGTTTCCAAAAAATGTTTTTCACTTGGCATACAATTATTGGTAATTGCAAGAACCTGCCGGATTTTTCTCTCAACGAAAATACAAATATCAATAATAGTTTGTGATGGCCTTATGAAACCACCTCTATCTTTTCTATTCAATAACTTAAAGTTTTCTGCATCTACACATGATTCTTCAATGTCTTCGGTAGTGGACAAATATACTCTACATTTGATAATTTTTGTAGATTTTACGACAAATCCTGATATAAGGGTAACCACATTTTCTGTCAGAGTACTCAAAAAAGGGAGGAATGAAATTAAATGATAAAATTCCTCATCTTCGATTAACATATCGTTGATATCGATGTCATATTTTTTTTATAATAGACATATCATCCAAATTCAAGTCTGCATAGATTTTTTTTGCCTTTGTGTTGTTGTCAATATATTGGTGTTATCCAGATTCATACAGTTTCCCTGAAGATTTTGAAGATCATGTCGCAATGTCAATCTCTTGAATGTGTAAAAAAATTGGTATGCTGTAGAATTATTGTTCCAGCCATTCCGTCCCCTGAAAAATTGAAGTATTTTGATATTGTTCTGATCGGCACAATTGTTTACATTTACCAATACAACCAAAAAATAATTCTAAGTGGTCCTGGCTAAATTTATAGTTCAGAATATAATTCAGTGGTAAATTGGGTTTTTTCACATATTCATAAAAAATTCCCAAAACAGATATAATTGTTATGCATAATCCAAGAATGAGAGTTTTGTTCTTGGAGTTATGCATTTCTTTTCCATCAATATGTTTCAGAGACCTCAAATAATAATATAATTATAATAATATAGCCCATAACAAGAGTGTTGATAAGTGACATTTTTTTAATCATTAAATGACTCAAAATTGCAACAAAAATTTATGGATATCAAGAAGTTTCCTCTATGTAACCTTTTCAGTTAATCTACATCCTGTTATTCAACTACGCATAAACTAACCTGAAACTTCGAACTGTTTGGAACTTTGGAACAAATTGTTTCCTCAAATTCAGACATGGAATAGCATCGGGTCTCAATCTGAGTTTATTGTTCACCACAAACTTATCTTCCACCCTGAAGTGCACATCACACACACAATTTCTGTCACTTACATGTTCTTTGGTGGGATCTCTTCCAAGAGCGCTCATCCAAGAGTCATGCCTTCTTGAAGTGAGCCTATAAAAAACAATGCAATTGGTGTCTATGAATTCATCAATTATTCATTGATATTATTTTATATGGTTACACCTCGGGTTACATTAGGAAAGGTTATCATATTGGCAACTGAAGTTCAGTATTAACAATAATTTCAAGTTTTGAATGACAATGTATAATTTCATCCAATATTTACTAAAACGTATATACTTACATAAAATAGATCAATCCTGGAATTTTTCCTTTATTTTCACAGAAGAGAACCATGCACTTCATTTTGTCTATTACTTGTCCAAGCACTCGAGACGGTTTTTACTAAATAATATTAACCAAAAACAGGTATAATCAAAGTAAAACTGAACTATAAGAATGTCAGAAAAACCCAATGTTCATTAAAACAACGAGGAAACACAGAAAATGGAGTACAAATCACAAATGGCAAGCAAACGAATTACAAAACACGAAAGCAAACAGGTATCAAAACTGTTAAAAGCCGACACTGTTCTCTTTCACCGCTTGTTAAGTCATGATAGAATTCTGGGGCGGTGTTGCCAACTTCACTGGATTTCCCCCAATTACCTGCCCTAACCGCAGATGATAATCTAAACCGATCATAATTTGAAAAATACGAATAAACAAAACTTGGCAACGACGTGACCAGAAAAGGCATTCTGCGCAAGTACAAATGGTTGGTGATCATTCCCTATGTAGGGTCGTTCCACTGAATCTTGGACGTCGAGTTTGGCGTTCTAGTGTTTATTATATTTCTATGGTCGAACTTCGATGACAGCTCATAGCAAATAGCAAGCAACAAGCTAGTCGTATTATTGAGTATTATTTACCACTGATACTACAAGCATGTGTATGTGTGTACGTATAACTAGTCAGGAGACAGTGGTGACACTGGACTGGGGCATGGAACGATGGTGACAATCTGACAAGCGAAGAACGCTAACCGGGCGGACTGGACTGGGGGATTCCCGCTCCCGCACTCATTACGTTTCCCTTCCGTTTACCGTGTGTTTTATTACAACCGCATCTTGGATATTGAGTAAATATATTTTTTTGTTGTGTGTTGTGTAAGTTGTTTTGATTATGGACAAGTAAGACTTTGATTTACCCATTAGCTATATATGAGTTATCATGCATTCATCGTAGGTTTGTCACCAAAACTCCTAGAGTAACACAATCGTCGTGTGTCGATTCGGCCGAATCTAATGAGGTTTCAGATATTGCAAATATTGCGATTTCATCCGGATCAGGATTGGAAACACATCCGCAGTCGTATAATGACAAATCAGACCCTAATGAAATTGAAGAGGAACAACCAGTTTCAAAGAAAATGAAAAAGGCTCTGAAAAGTATGCAGTAAGTCGATACAGGGTGGGTTTTCTCATATTCAACGTCACGCCATCTTGCATAAAAATAATTTGACAAAATGTGAAAAAACTGTTCAAATCGACACATTTTATGAAAATACGGAGGCAAGAGTAATGAAAGGCAAATCCGTAAAATCGGCAGAATTAAAACTTACAATGTTTCTCCACGAGCACAACTTACCCTTCCTGTTGATGGACCATCTTGTTGAAGTTGTGCAGTATGTGTGTCCAGACTCTGCTATTGCCAAGGACCTTCACTGTGGACGTACAAAAGCCACACATCTCACAACAGACTCAATAACATCAGAACAGTTAACGATATTGAGTCAGAAATTAAGAACATGCAAATTTTCACTCAAAGTAGATGAAACTATTGACGTGGGAACGTGTAAATCACTAGCAATAGTTGCAAGATTTTTTGACGGCGAGGTGAAAAACAGATTTTTTGGATTGATCAGAGTGACGTCAGCTACTGCTGAAAGTTTATTCAATGCTATAACTGAACATTTAGAAAAACATGATATACCAGTAACGAATATGATTGGACTTGCAGGTGATAATGCCTCTGTGATGATGGGTCATATCACGGGACTGAAAGCCAGATTCAAGGAAATATTACCAGATTCAAAATCTTGCCGCGCAAGATTACCTATTTTGTAACCGTGGCAATCTTTTGAATCTGTTACTCACAGAATAACCTACACCAAACAATGAAATAAATTATTTTTTCCTTTTTAGTGCATTTGTATAAATAAAAGCTTGTTTAAACATTTTTTTATAATTTTTATTTTCAACTTTTTAGTTCTGTTTTTATTACCAACTAATGAAAGCTTCTTTTTCTGTTATTTATTTTTTATTATTTATAATGTTAAATAACTAGTTTAGTGATCTCTATCTGATTTATTTTTGAAAAATCATAATCTTCGACCCCGAAAACCCCTAGATACCAATTTTGAATAGAATCGGGCCATAATCACAAAACTCGTCCGCCATTTTGGAGCTGCCATATTGAATTTTTGGATTTTGATAAAAAATCATAATCTCCAACTACAAAAACCCCTAGATACCAATTTTGAATAGAAATGGACCATAATCACAAAAATTGTCCGCATATTTGAGCCGCCATTTTGTTTTTTTTTCTTAACAAAAATTTATAATGCATTGTCACCGGAATTATTCACCTGCCAAATTTCGAATCAATCGGACGATTAGAATGGGTCAAATTTAACTTGCAAGATTTGAATTACCGACACAGACACCGGGACAGTTGAAACTAAATAAAAGCTTGTAAGAAAAGGAGAGAATTAAACTTAACAAAATGATATACCCAAATCACTTCTTGAGGAAAAAGACGTTTTTCATTTTCAATGAAAGTATAGCTGGCTACTGATGTGTTACAGACTGCTGTCTTCATTCAGATTTCTATCCTGATATTCAGGATAGTTGGTAATGTTAGTTGCAGTTGTTGAGTCGAGATGGCGTAAGCTAATACTGTTTCCCATTTGGTTGATGCAATCTCTACGAAGTGGGGATGAATTTTGATAGTTTCATTTGGGTTCGCAGACATTAATCATTGTCTGCTTGACCTACCCTGTACTGATGAGGGGCAAATACCCCGAAACTGGTCTACAGGTTGTCAGCCAAGAGACAATATTATCCATTTCGCAATGTAAAGCCTACCCTACATAATACAGTTAGTAATAATTTCAGTTGATATGTAAAACCATGTTTAAATGGAACATGTCTAGAGAATAAGAGGCCCTAATAATGGCCTGCATCGCATGACATACGGAAGGAATTGATGAACTCCCACAGCGATAACAATCAAATGGAAATAGCCATGATAAGCGTTGACATCTCGACAAATAACACTATTAGGCCAGTAGATATAGACAATCAATTCACATTAACTCCAAAAGTTTTCAAACTTCAATGGTATGTTAGTTCATTAATGAAAACAAACTACAAAATTTAGCAGAAGTCTGCGATGAACAAAACATAGTTTTAATTGCAAAAACCATTTTCATGCTTTATTTTTGCACTGAAAATTGCAAAAGTTCTGCAAACTAGGCATACCGATAGTAATGATGTTTTACAACATGCATTAAGTTTGCAAAGTTACGGAACCTTGTTTTCATTTGTTTAAGTTTTTCATTGTAATTTGTTTATAAAAATTAACAAAAGTTCTGCAAATTGGATAAGAGAACACAACAAAATTTAAAATATTCACGTACATTTGCAACCACTCGAGTAAATGAGGCTTACTTCTCTAGAAACACGTCGCCTTCGTGGTGATTTAATACAAATGTATCGTATAACGCATGGCTTGTTCCTTTCCCCTGGAGGAATGACACCGACACCCGCCTCCGAGGTTATCCTTGTAAAATTTAGAAAGAACAATTCCGTACATCCCATAAAATGCATTCAATATCGAGTAGAGTCTTCGAAGACTGGAACAAACTCCCAAAGGAAGTAGTGTGTGCCTTTGACATTTATAGACTTGTTGATTTTATTTTTACATACATCCTCAATTTGTATAATAATAATAATAATAATAATGTTTATTGACATAAATAAAAAAATGTTTACACTCAGGTGAAATGCAATAAACATGGTTGAGTCACAGAAGTGTATAACAACTATGAGTTGTTATACTACTTGTGCGTGACTATATATTATAAAATATTAAAAAAAAAAGGTTTTGTTGAGGAATAACTAATATATAAATTAACAAAATAAATATATGTAAATGAACGAACAAAAAAATAATAAAATCTCAAAAACGAAGGTAAAATTATATAAAATAATCCAACAATAAATGTAGAATTTCAGTTAAAAAACTAAGCTAAAATCATATAAAATAATCCAACAATTATGTCAGTTAAAAATGGATATATTTATTAAAATACATTCACCATGTTAAAATTGTGTTAATATACCTACATTCACTGTGCTATAATAGGCTATGCCTCTGCCCTTATTTTTTATAATAATATTAATAATAATACTGTAAACAAACTAAAAAAAAAATATACATATAAACAAACATATCCTTCGGAAAAAATGTACTGATGTAAAAGTGTTGTCGTCAATACCATTTTGTGATTGAGCAGGATACATGTGCTTATATCCTTGTTGTATAATGTGCCAACCCAGTTCCTTCATCTTGAAAGAAATCATTTGAGTTCTCTTTGTTATGAAATGTCTCTTGCCATATATGAGTTTAGAGAAGAACATACTCTTTGTAATATATGAGTTTCAGAGGAGAATATACTCTTTGTATAAGTCTATTGTCAAATCGAAAATCAGTGTCCATAGTGATGCCCAGATTTCTGGCTTTCTCAGCAATGTCTACCACGTTAAAGTTTATTTTAACTTTATCTTTGATAATATTTGCATCATTTTTCTGTCCACTAATTAGTTCTTGTTTTTTTTAAATTGTTTGTTGAAAAAGCCTTGAGAGGGATGCGAATTTATTCAAATCACAGTAAATACGATTGCAAGCATCTACTTCATCATTCAGAATGAACGGGTGGTAGAACTATTGTAAATATTTTACCAATTGACTGGTATATATGGAAAACAGTAATGGGCCTGGAATAGATCCTCGGGGCACGTCAGAGCAATGTTAGAGTCGATGTTTTTAAAAAGCTTAATTTAAAAAAATTTAAAAGACATAAAATGGAGAAATATGAATTAGAATGAAATTTATTACAGCATTTTTGCATTTCTTGATAGTCAAGTGAGATATATAAAAGTCCATCATTACTGCAATGCCAGGAATCTTGGGTTTTTCAGGTGTATAACTTTTACGTGTTGTATAACTTTTGCGGTGTTGTATAGTTGCGTAACTGTTTGCAATATGTCCAATTTTCATTATTAGGGATACGCATAAGATAGGGAAACATTTTTTAAATACAGAGAGGAAGATGAATCGGAATTCATATTCGAAATAAAACTGCGCGAAAAAAAAATTGAAAGTAACAAATAAACCGCAACGTTACTCTTATTTCCAAAAATAATATCGACTTTTGAACCTTCCAACTTTTATATAAACAGTTCTTTTCTAAGATGTACACAAAAACAAAATATCGCTGTTCCATACCGTTACGAAAAAATAAGCAGTTTACAAACGTTCACCTTCAATTCGTCGATCCGTTGGCGTTGAACGTTCCCGAAGACGTCGCGAAGAAGCCAGATGCTTCTAGGAATTACTTTCTCAGAAATTCTAGAAATTATGTTTTGAATATATAAGCGATTGGCTCGCGACAGAGTTCAGTTGATTTATTGATGTTATTTGAGTGATTCATATTAGCGAAGTCTATTTAGTACAGTAAACAAGTGTTGTTTGTCAGTATATTATTGTGTTGTGTTTCAAAGTGGAATAAACGGATATTGAATTCATTGGACAATTTTTGAACCCCAGTTTCGTAACAATTGGTGTCGGAAGTGAGGATTTTAGTGAATATTTGAGGACAATTAATAGTGAATACGAGAAATACACCCTACAACGATATGGATGCTATTATGGAAATGATCAAGCGGCAGGAGGAACATCGACTGAAAGAAAAACAAGAGGGCGAATAACAAGAGGAAGAGGAACATCGACAAAAGGAGGAGGAACGACGGCGGCTGAAAAGGCAAGAAGATGAGAAATGGTTACGAAGAGAAAAACATGAAAAAAATGAATGGTCGCAAGAACAGTTCCGGAAAATTCTGGAGGAACAAAATAAAGAACGAGATCAACAGAAAGCATTTCTCGAGCAACTCATCCAGAAATCCGAAGGGCAAATCGTATACCTGAAGGAATAATTCAACACAGTTTGGAATGCGATGGAAGGAATGGACGGTAAGATAATAAAAGAAGTTCGTGCGATAGGGGAAGAATCAAAAGAATAAGTTTTCAGGACCGAGAAGAAACAAAGAAAATTTGCGCGTTGAGAAGAACTAGAAAACAAAATGGCTTCACTAAAGATCCAAGACCACCGTGACAGGGTTGCCACATCACACAATTTCGTAAAACCACCGACTTTTGATGGACAGTCCCTACATCGAAAACAGTTTGAAGCGGCGGCAACAGCCAGTGGATGGGACGATAAAGAGAATACGATGGCACTTATATTGGCTTTGAGGGGATCTGCTTTGGCAATATTACAAACCATCCCAGAAGACCCAAATCGCAAGTATGAAGATCTTAATGCTGCTTTAGAATTGAGATATGGCAACCAACATCGAGAGCAGCTATATCAGGCACAGTTGAAAATACGTGTGCAGAAATCGAGTGAAAGTCTGCAGGAGTTCGGAACGGACGTGCAAAGGCTTATCCAGGTTGCCTACCCAGAAGCCCCGGAGGATTTCAAGGACAATTGGCGGTGCAGGTATTCATCGATATATTGACGGATACAAATGACCCTAAGATCAACAAGGTTCAAGAAATGCAGTGAAGCTCTAGTTCGTTCCTTGGACGTTGAAGCAGCTTCAAAGTGAGAGCGATATCGATTGAAGAACCACTTCAGCAAGAGAAACAATGCGACATCATAGAACAGATGCGCAGCAGAATACTAAATGACCTGGAGCCTAATGATAACAGGGCAAACAATCAGGCAGGAGGAAACTGAATTTCCAGAAACATTGCAGGGTGAGATTACCACCAGGTTTGTCATCACCTTAGAAGACACCACCACGTTCCTACACATCTACGAGGACTGGATCGCTAGGAAAACAATAGGAAACTGCTTCGGATGGTAGGAGTGGACATTTCCATAAAGATTGCACGGTGAGGTTACCACCACGTTTGCCATCATCCTGGAGGACACCACCACAGAGGTCAGGATCGCCAGAAGGGACAAGAGAAAGCTGTTTCGGATGTTGTAGGAGCAGACATTTCCAGAGAGAGTTAGTTTAAGGTGAGGTTGCCACCACGTTCGTCATCACCTTGAAGGACACCCCACGTTCCTACTCATCGACGAGGTCCTGATCTTCTTGTGAGTCTTCGAGCAGATGCCAGGGAACTGTATTGACCAATACATCGAGAAGCATGCGAGCTGATGGAAGCAAAGCTCCTAGGGTGATCCAAGTCAACAAAGTAAGACAAATTACTGATAATCCGCCCATGAAGTGAAAGACTAACCATCAGTATCATGCTAAAACAACATCGCATAGAACGTCCGAACAGAGAACAAGGTCTCGCGAAGGATTTTTGGCATCAGACAAAAGAGACTGATAACTGAAGACCAACACGCACACATGAGACAGGACCAGAAACCCGATCCAAATATTGAGGACTTTCCACATTGGAAAAAGTGCGGAACCGGCAGACCCTCTTAAGGGGATATTTTGGACAGAGATCCTACCTTCAAGGCAATGTGGGCGCAATGGGATTCCCTGGAATGTGGAAAATGGATTACTGAAACGGATATGGGAATCAGCTGATATAGGTGAAGAAGGGTATAGGTGAAGTCTTGAAGGAAATTCGTGGGGAAAAATCAGGAGGACATCTGGGAGTCAATCAAACTTTGGACAAGATCAGGCAGAGGTTCTATTGGGTTCAATGTCGAGGCGATGTAGAGAGAGAGAGAGAAATATACTTTATTGTCAAAGAATAAACATGTTCTTATTAACAAAGCTAAAAATACAAATTTTTTACCATAATTGTAGGTAAATAATATAAAAATCAATTACAGTAGTAGTATTAATGAAGTAGTATGTCAGATGCGCTTAAAAACGTATTTTTCATCATTACACAAGAGTATAAAACATTTTTAAATAAATATACACATAAGATACAAACAAATTTTAACATATAAAACACACATACAATTAAACGAAACTGCATACTCTACCAATTCTCTGAATAGAACTGTTCCAAATTATAGTAAGCTCCTTCAAGTAATACATATTTAACAGACTTCCGAATTTTTTTAAAAGAGTTAATACACTTTATGTGTAGGGGTAGGTGATTATATATTTGTATGCCTTCATATATAATTGATTTCCTGGTCAAAATCGAGGAGGGTATAGGCAGAGGTAAATTCAGATTATTTATCATACGTGTTCTGTGATAAATCTGATGACTTGCTAAATTATCACGGTTTTTAAAAACTAAGCACACGGGTTCTAATATAAATAACGAAGATAGAGTGAGTATTCTCTCAGAGACAAATAGCGGTTTGCACGAATGTTTGGGAGATACCCTACAGATGTATCTTAATGCTCGCTTTTGCAAAATGAATATGTTATTGAGCCTTTGTTGGCTGCACATGCCCCAGAAGGCAATTCCGTATCTGAGGTGGGACTCCATGAGGGCGTGATAAACTGTTTTTGCTGTTTCAGAACCAATCTCGCTTGTGGCCATTTTTACGGCATAACATCCTGAGGCCAGTTTTTTATTAAGAAACAAAATGTGTTCTTGAAATTTCAGCTCGTTGTCAATTATTAGGCCAAGAAATTTGGTGTTGTGTTCACGATCTAGTGTATCATGGCCAATAGTTATACCTTCAATGTCACACTTGAAGGAGAGTAATTTGGTCTTGTTGATATTCAATGCTAGCAAATTACAGTCGCACCATTCCTTAACTTTTTCTAAATCGTTCTAGATATTTTTCTTCAATGCTGAAGAATCTTTTCCGAGCCACAAAATAGTCAGCAAAGAGAGTGAACTTGCCTTGAACATTAAGAAGCGCTAGATCATTTAGGTATAAAAAAAAAGAGTACTGGTCCCAAAACTGACCCCTGAAGCTGAGAAAGCTGGTGGAGAAGATATCTAGTGTGCGGCGCCAGTAAAGGTCCCACAACAAAGTCTAGTGGTGAGATGAAGAAATACAACGTAGGCGCACCATTCGAATGGATCGCCATTGATGTAGCTGGACCCTTTCCTGTGACAGACGATGGCAACAAATACATACTTATAGCCAAGTACTAATTTAGCAAATAGGTAGAAGCCTATGCCATTTCAGACCAGGACGCACTTGATTAGATGAGGAATGCGTATTAGAGCTCGTCCAATATTGAAACGACCACTTTGGCCTTCCCCTACCTAACAACCAATTCTCCTCGAAGATGCCTGAACTGTGGCCATTAATAGAAATACCATAGGCGTACCAAATTACTTGGTATTGGCGATACACGAGACGTAGTTTTTGGCGGACGAGTTTTGTGATTATGGTCCGATTCGATTCAAAATTGGTATGTGGGAGTTTTTAGTATCGGAGATTATGATTTTTTTGTCAAAATTCATGAATTCAAGATATTAACTGCATTACCTATTCATTAATCAAACAAACCTAACCTTTCAAACGCTGCATGCCAAGACACTAATGAAGATTTGCCGTAGCATAAGCTGCGACAGCAAATCGTGTCCACTCGTGTTTTCCCCCTCTCTACCTACCAAACGGTCGTTTCAATATTGGACGAGCTCTACGCTCAAGTTTGGCATTTGTCTCTGGGGTAATTCAGCTAGTTCAAAGGAAGTTTTCATTGGCTAAAAACGGACCCTGAGATGTATTTATGGAATATCTAATAGGGAAATTTTTAAACATTTTTTTGATATTTTCAATGTTACTTCCCTGTATCTTCATGTTCGAATTGTGTGTTTATGTTCTGATATCCATTAACATCGAACATGAACTAGATACCTCTTCCATATTCATTTTGCCAAGAGAATAATAATGTCCAATGCTCATGATCATGTTGGTCTCGAACTTTTTAATAATATTCCAGGCAAACTAGAATATACCTGCAATAACTTCTTTCAAATATGATTTGAAATGTTTTTTACTTGAAAAATATTTTTATAGTGTGAATGATTTTATAGAAATTTATCATGTGTGAAAAATTTGGGTAATATTTTTCTATTTGTTTATTTTATTTATGTTATATGTCCATTTTATCTTGAGTATTTTCATCTATTTTATATTTTTACTTATTTATTGAGAATTCCAAAACATGTAAACCATGTCGAATAATGGAAATAAAGATTGATTGATTGATACACAAAACTAGTCCGCCATTTGAGAGCAGCTATTTTCATTTTCTATAATATAAACTTCAAATCCATATAAATATTCGAGAGAAAAATCGTTCATAACATTTTAAACGTTCATTCAATTCCATTTTTGGAAAATGTGCGCTTCCTCTTTGAATATGTATGAATCGATGCATTTTAGTTTAGTGATACATTTTCTATATATGTTAATTTTGTAAATCAAACATATAGATAAAAGTATTTTGTTTTTGTTTAGGAAGACAACATCGTCAATGTGATAGTTGGTCTAAACTGTACGAAGACTCCATGCGAAGCGAAAGGCACTTTATGGCTGGACAAATACATCAACTTTGAGGCCGATGAAACCGCATTCACAATTTCTCAAATGGAAACAGGAAACAGAAATTATACTTTGGGATACATAAAACTGTATCGGTATTACAACATGACCAGTTATTATAACTATTACTTGACAAATAACATAATATTATCTGACGAAAATAGCACTAAAATACTTTATGAGGAATTTACTACGACTTCACCATCTATTGTATAAGTTCAAAGATATTATTTCCATTCAATCGAGTTTGGTAAAGATCAAAATGTATTTTTTTAAGTATTTATTCTATATTCATTAATTGTATGAAACACAAGATTAATATATTTTATTATTTCACGAAGAACTAATCTTTTGGCACGTATATCCATAATGATACATTTTTAGTTTAGTGGGAAATAATTAAAAAATATTCCCTATACATGCAACTATTTCAAACACTAATTTGGAAATTTATAAATCATTTTGTCTGTATAATGCTAATTATTCGTTGATTAGTAATGTTTTGGTTTGCTTGAATTATTTTTTATGCGAGAAAGCTCTTTTGGTACATTTTTAACCTCAATCAGGACATGAAATGAAATTTCCATTTGCGAATGACAGTCTTCTTTTAGGAGATAAACATTTATTTTGTCGACGTTTCGACTGTGTCCACGGTCTTCTTCAGGAACTACAAATATATTTTTCGTTGATACAAAGATACAATATTTATGATGAAATGGACTCACCTAACAATATAGCTGGACCAATATTTTGAAAAGGAAGTTAGCAGCAGATGATTTATTTTCCATAATTATATAATTTTTTTCCTCCTCTTCATTGTGTATAAATAAACCGCGAGACTTTTGTTGTTCTTTTTCTTCCTTATTAAAATCAAACGTGAGCAATCTGATAAGGAGGCTGGTTGATATGGATGTTTGATTTTAATAAGGAAGAAAAAGAAAACAACAAAGTCTCGCGGTTTATTTATACACAATGAAGAGGAGGAAAAAAGTTATATAATTATGGAAAATAAATCATCTGCTGCCTTTAAACTTTCCTTTTTTCAAAATATTGTTAGGAAAGTCCAATTCATCATTAATATTGTATCTTTGTATCAACGAAAAATATATTTGTAGTTCCTGAAGAAGACCGTGGGCACGGTCGAAAAGTCGACAAAATAAATGTTTATCTCCTAAAAAAAGACTGCCATTCGCAAAACCCAAAACCCCAAGAAACTCAAAACTACTATATATGTATATATATATATATATATATATATATATATATATATATATATATATATATATATATTGTTATGTTTAGAAGTACGTGTTAATGTTCAAAAGTAAAAAAAATTAAAATGAAATAAAGCTATGTTATTTCAGTTTTTCTGAAGATTCTACCGTTTTTTCTGAAACTTATATATATTAGTCGATACCTTGTTTGGAATAAACATGTTTTCAACATTACAAGCAATTGGCATAATTTATAAAATTATAGAAATCAAAATTTACTAATATATTTTTTGAGCACAAGCAGACAACAACATGTTAAAGTTAGAACATTCTGTATATGAAATTAGATCTGAACATAATAGCCAATGAGATGCCAGGGAAGATCTTGATGCAAAATTATGAATATTTAAAACATAAAAAGCAGAAAACGTCAAAAATGAATTTTTATATATCATGTATATAGTATGTAAGGTATTTATTCGTAAATAAAAACTGTCAAATAAACGAAAATAATGAAAAGTGCAACAAAAAAATGCGTGTAAATCGAAAATTCGAGAATAAAACAAAGGATGTGTGGTATCAAGGGAAAGGAATCAACAAGCGAGAAGATTGAAAAAAAATAATTTTGGAAGAACCAACTCAAGAAATTTGAATTTGAAAAATCTATTATATTTTCGTTACAAAACAGTTATTTGCCAATACAACACAAGGAAATACTAGAAAGAACTGTAGCTGATAAAAAAACCCAGATGCAGAACGAATCTTACCTTCTCATTTGAGACATATACCAGCACGAGGGCGAATTCACAGTCGACAAGGGGGCTGCAGACTAGAACGGCAGTTTCCAGGAACGGGAGAGCGATCCGAGACACTGAACAGTTTCTTTCAAGAAGCCACAGGTACTTTGAACCATAAAAAGTTACTAAACTCAGTGCATTTCAAAACTAAACCTTTTTAAGAACCATTTTGATAGAACACTTTCATAAATTGGTATATAGACTACATAACCTACAAAAATAGGTTACTATTCACTTTTATCATCACATAACTTCACTTTTCATGTATATTTTGCTATGAAGTACGAATTTGAGTTAATTATCGCAGAATAGGTAACAGTAAGTCTTCCTGAATAAAAAAAATTATTATTTTGATGAATTTCTGCCTAATTTTCAATGATTGAGCAAAAACAAGTTGCCATTTTCTGAAACTGACATCAAGAACTACCAGAGGGCTCCACAGTAGAACTGACTCCCGAGATTCCATAGGCGTACCGATTGAGTTAGCAGATGTAAAGAGAATAAGGTAAAAGAATCAATGGGAAAAAGGTAAAATACATAGCCGGACATAAGAAATATTTATATGGGTATTTATTTATGAACAAATTGAATTAAATTCAAAGGGCAACTAGCTAAAAAGATTTTGAAAATGGTAAAAAAATTAGTAAAAAAAACATTATTTTTTTTATGTCTGATTGTGAAAATAAATAAATAGATAAATAATAAAATAAAAATAAACAGTAATCACCTCATCACAACAATATATATGTTTGTGTGTGTGTTTGTGTGAATACAGCCCAGAAAATTTCTGCAATTGATTCAATTGGCAGACTTTTAGTGTACCTCCATATGTGATCACAGCACAGTGATTTCCTGCATGTGCCAAGAGAGTTCCTTTGCTGACTATATCAGGACATATCAATCAATCCAATTCAAGTCGGCCACCGGTACACTGGTATTGCGATTTTTGCTACTCGTCGGTACAGGGTAGGTCATGCAGACAATAACTAATGCCTGTGAAACTGAATGGACTGATCCAAATATCTCCACTTGAAACCCCAGGCTGACTGAGGCAAGTACTGTTATGCGGATAAGTCACCAACCAGCGAATTTATTAACCCCAAACTATAGGGGTTAGTGAATCAGGTCAAATAGTAATCAGAAAACAACTACTTTCCTGGCTAATACCTCAACGAACGTTGGTTGACATCCGATGAATAATCGTGCAAAGTCTTTTAATAATAAGTTTGCGAATGTTTGCTGTGATGCAGGATATATGAATCAGACCGGTTTCGAGGTGTTTGCCTCTCATCAGTACCTTAGATTATAGAACAAACAGATACAGCGAGTCATTCATTAATTGTCCAATGTTGTGATTCCAACACGTTCCACCAATGCGGCTAGCAAGTAAAACAGAGATAGAAAATGAAATCCCGATTTTCGCGTACGCACGATTCGAAAGACCAGCTATCGGTGTGATGCCATAGGTGTAACATTCTCAAGGGCAGAAACACGCAAGAATAAAAATGAATATAAAAGCAGCTGCTCAATCTTATTCTTATGAATGTATGAAATAAACATTGCGAGCATTGAATTCGATTTCTCATTATCTGCATTCATTTATAAGAAACAAATCAGGAAGCCGGTCAACACCATATTACAATTATCATCAAGACACCTTTCTTATAAAAGTCTACGCCTCTGTTTGACGACATAACCTCAAAAATTCACCTACAGAAATACGTCCTTTTCAACACAGAAACACAATTTTCATAAAGTTCGGAGTATGCTTTTATAATCTGATTGATAGACCCTGAAATATTCACAAAATCACGATACAAAAATGAGAAGTTCCCTTCACACAAAACAACTACAATTTTTATGAATGGATAAGCGAAAGATTCCACCGTTGCCGATTGATCCACGTACGTGATCTTGAAGGAGATCAATTGAATACATTACCCATCACAAAATGAATTCTTATTTCCGTATCACATATGTGATTGATACTTAGGAGGCAAACACCGTCTGTGAAATTCACCATGTTGAGATTGTTAAGAAGGCAGAAAATGGGACACAAATTCGATCAGGAAATCAGCTCTTCCAACTTTTTGATTAACTGGCAACAATGTTCCATAAAACGAAGGAAAACAAACATAGGGCTTAGACTGTGACTCGTTGTTGGCTGCAGTCCGAAATGTAAATAACGGGGTCTATCTCTATTAGGTCATTGATCAGTACATAGTAGATCAACTAGACTTTTGTGGCTGACGCCAAACTGCCGTGTAGAGGTACTTAGATTGTGAGCGGCAGTCCGTACGCAGTCCCCAACATCCGTAACACTCCGCCTGCACTCTGCAATGCAAACACAAAACCATTTTAGAGTGTGTTTGGTACCTTTCATAACTCAAGCGTTCAATAAGCAATGAACGTTACTGATAAGTACCTATGAATGCAAGCGATATTACGACTTGAGAAGACACGCAATAAAATAATTAATGAAAAACCTTTTAAAAGACAAGCTTTTATTCAAATGCACTGAAAGGTTAAAAATAATTGCTTTGGATGTGTGACGTAGGTTATTCCGTGAGTTATAGATTCAAAAGCTTGTCGCGCAAAGTTTTCAGTTCGAATACAAAAGCGACAATCTTTTGAATCTATAACTCACAGTATAATCTAGGTCACACATCCAAAACAATTATGTTTTACTTTTTAGTGCATTCGAATAAAAGCTTGTCTTTAAAAAGGTTTTTTATTAATTATTTTAATTTGTACTTTTTAGTACTTAAGTACGCCTTAATCTATGCATTTTTGTTACAGCTTTGTTATTATGAGGCCTTTTTTTCCTGTAAGTACTGAGCTATCTAGTCCTTCAATGAGGAGATCATCTAAAGATGAACTCATCCGCCATCTTGGAGTTGCCATCTTCAGTTTATGAATTGTGGCTGAAAATCAATAATCTTCGATTAAATTCATAATCTCCGACACCAAAAACCCCGCATACAATTTTGAATCGAATCGGACCATAAAAATAAATCTCGTCCGCCATCTTGGAGCGCCATTTTATTTTTTTCTCTAACAAAAATTCCATAAATTCAGACAAAAAATTCATAATCTCCGACTCCGAAAACCCCCACATACAAATTTTGAATAGAATCGGACCATAATCACAAAACTCCTCCGCCAGTTTGGAGCCGCCATCTTGAATTTATAAATTATGACAAAAAATTCATAATATTCGACCCCGAAAACCCCCACATACCAATTTTGAATCAAATCTGACCATATTCACAAAACTTTTTTGGTATTCCTGGTTTTAATTTTGAATAAATGGTCTTTTGCAGTCGGTGTGATTAGTTATGTTGTGTTTTTCCATTGTTTTATTAATTTTATTCGATAGTTTGTCTTTGTATGGTAAAGGTATGTATGTTGTTGTTTTTTTTCTTCATTACCATTTTTATTGCAGATCGCATGTATTCGTTTTTTTATTGTTTTTTCTGCAAAGTGGCTGGGGTAATTATTTGCTTTCAAAATATTCTTGATTATTTCTATATTCCTTTTCCTGAATTTTGGGTGAGCAGGCTTTATAGCACTGTCAATTAAATTTTGAATAACATTTTCCTTGTAACTAAGGGGTGCGTTTTACAAATAATTTGGTTAACGATTTGATGCATTTGGTTTAATAAACCAGTTTGTGAAAATGTTTCCAGAATTGTCGTGTGTTATTGTTGTGCCGAGAAAGTTTATTAGATTTTCAATTTCTTTTTCTAGTGTAAATTTCAATCTAGCGTGATATTTATTAA
The DNA here is from genome assembly GCA_018342105.1 of Gonioctena quinquepunctata. Taxonomy (NCBI): domain Eukaryota; kingdom Metazoa; phylum Arthropoda; class Insecta; order Coleoptera; family Chrysomelidae; genus Gonioctena; species Gonioctena quinquepunctata. The sequence goes on from JAFIRS010000287.1 coordinate 98,209, forward strand.
ATTTTTTTTAGAATTTCATCAACTTTGTCAATCTCAAACAATCGTCTACATATCGTTTGAAGAATATTGGTTTGAATGTTAGTGATTTGATGATCTTTTCTTCAACATACTCCATAACCAAATTTGCAACTGTTTAAAAAAAAATTTTTTGAGGGAAAATACCGAATTACTTATACTCAGGGCTGATAAAACTAACAAAACACTGATTATTCAAATATCTGAATACAAAGAAAAACTAGAAAATTTGCTAATGTACGAAAGCACGTTTAAAAAAGAGAGTCAACCCCACAGAAAAACTTCAAGCGAAAGTTAATAAATTAGTAAATAATTGGTTCTCATCGAAACTAATAGATCAGGAAACAAAACCAAAACTTAATATACACAATGCCCAACCTCCAATGATATACGGCTTGCCCAAATTACACAAAACTGGAATTCCCCTTCGCCCTATTGTCAGCAATATTCAATCTGCCACTTACAAGTTATCAAAATTCCTCTCAGAAATTTTTCAAATGATATTGGGAAAAATGATTACTATGTGAAAAACTCTTGAGAATTTGTTGAATTTGTTCGCAATATAACAGTTCCACAAAATCATGTAATAATATCTCTGGATATAGTTTCTTTATATACAAATTTAGATACAAAATTAGCAATATATATCATAAGAGAAAAATGGCATGCAATCCAAAGTCACACAACACTAACCTTGGAAGAGTTTTCGAAAGGAATTGAACTATGTTTAACCCAACGTACTTTCAATATAAAAATAAATACTATTCACAAATATTCGGAATTGCAATGGGAGCTCCAATTGTTGCAAAAAAAATTAAACGCACCCCTTAGTCACAAAAAAAATATTATTCAAAATTTAAGCTTGCTCACCCAAAATTCAGGAAAACTAATATAAAAATAATCGAAAGAAAAAAATTACCCCAGCCACTTTGCAGAAAAACAATGGAAAAACGAATACATACGATCTACAATAAAAAGATAATAAAGACAAGAAAACAACAACATACATACCTTTACCATACATAGACAAACTATCGAATAAAATTAATAAAACAATGAAAAAACACAAATATCACACCGACTGCAAAACACGAATAAGACCATTTATTTAAAATTAAAACCAGAAATACCAAAAAACAAACCCATACAGTATATAGAATACCGTGTGAAGACTGTCAAGGTCCTATATAGGTCAAACAAAACAACATTTGCAATAAAAACTTTTTAACAAAAAATTAAACCGACGAAATACGGAACTGAAAATTAAAAAATAAACATTCTTAGTCTCAATAACTAAACTCCTAAACTAATGTAAGTAACTAATTTTGAGTCGGCGCCAAACAGACAAGCGAATTAGATAAGGCGTAAAATGATGGCATCGAGTTGCGCGATTACATTCTGATACTTTTTTTTAAAGTAATTAAATGATCTTCGTTGATTGTTCGTTTGGCGCCGACTCAAAATTAGTTACTTACATTAGTTTAGGAGCTTAGTTATTGAGACTAAGAAGGTTTATTTTTACTTTTCAGTTCCGTATTTCGTCGGTTTAATTTTTTGTTAAAAGTTTTTTTTTTTTGGGCTGAAATTACTAATTACTATCTACTTGTTTTTTGATTACTTCCAAAATATTACTTACCCACCTTACTTCAACTATTACCAGTTAAATAATATGATTATCTATTTTACTATTTGTTTAATATAAATTATTTTTGTTGTTCTGGTTAGTTTATTTCATTACTTTGTATATCATTCCAGCCTCTCATATAATATAATGATTGTGACGGATGTAGGAGAACAAAAATGACATTAGCGATCTGTCATTGTCAACTACATATGTGTGCCAATGTTCACAAGTGAAAAATCAATTATTCTCTATTTTTCTACCCGTAAGGGTGAATAAGTCTATTCGAAATCCAGAAACGATCAACTATGAGGTATACCCTATCTAATAAAAAAAGAAACATCCAAATCGAAGAACCCAGTACAAAGTTATGCCTGATAGAATCGGTTAACGGACCAGAATTCAGAGGGTGAGTGATCAATATCGTTCATTTTGCTACCCTTAGGGGTGGATTTCATCTTTTGAATTCAAATGGGACCACCTTTGAAGTACACCTTATACACTGAAATCGGAATCGGACGTCTCAGTTAAAAGTTATGCGTGATCATACATAAAAAAAATATATACGCGTCGACTAGGAACCTCCTCCTTTTTGGTTTCGTCGGTTAAAAACGAATACAAGCCCACAAGTACTCAAAAACTGAAATTACAGGCTCATATAGTATAACTGAATCTAAACAATCCAGTATACTCATTAAGATGGTAAAAAAGCATGAAAGATAAACAAACCATTCCCGATAATATCTAACTCACACACCTTCAACAATGTTCGTACGATGCAAGTAAATACTCATATACAGGGTGGCCCACCACATTCGCCTCGGTATTTCGACGAGAAATGAAGAGAGTTAGGGAAAAACATTTAGCACAGTCATATGTGGGTCCATGAGAAGCATATTCCAAAAATATTTTGAAATATATAGGGTGATCCCCAAAAAAATTACATATCAAAGTTATATTTTTTCTAATGGAACACCCTATATTTTTTATATTTTTAGATACTATAGACAAAATAAAGGTGAGTTACTATTATATTTCCCATACTTAAAACTGACCGTTTCTGAGAAATTTTGAGAAATTTAAAAATACAGACCATAATTTGAAAATTGTTTTCACCCTGTAACGTGTAACGAGCTGCTCGTGATTAAATGTACTGCTTAGCTCAAAGGTTAAAGTTAACTACTACATGAAATTTTTAATGCAATATTATACAGAGTGGCGAAAAAAATTGCCTCAAAATTAGGACACACATTTAATTAAATAACTTCTTAAAGTTGAATGGAACACCCCGTATTAAGTGCCGTAATTTGACGCAGAATTAGATTCCCTTCAAAACTATATTAGGGTTCCCTATACCTATCTCTTCTGCTTTTTACACAAAAGGCGTTTTTATATTTTACTTATGAGTAATTTTTTTATCTTAAAAACACACTGTATTGTAATGGAAAGCTTAAAAAGCATTTTTGAAGTCGTTTTATCGAAAAATTAAGAATCTTAAATAGTTTATTATTTTAATGAATGCTCAAAATGGTGTCCATTATTCTCGATGCATAGGCGAACTCTTTCTTGAAATGAGTGCTGAACTCTGGATAACATATTTTGCGGTATGGAACGAAACGCATTTCTTATTCGTACTTTCATATCCTGAGGTGTCGTTGGCGGTGTATCGTGAACAATACTTTTGATATATCCCCATAAAAAATAGTCGGGACTTGTAAGGTCCGGAGACCTGGCTGGCCAGTTCTGTGGACCTCCTCGTCCTATCCATCTATTTGGAAATTGTCGATCTAACTCGTTTCTAACACGTCTATCAATTTAACATATTTCGCCTCAATAATTAAGACACGTGCATCTTCTTATTTTGAAGAATGCTTTAATATTTCAGAAATGGCAAAAATTTGAGTTTTTACATTTGCCTGCATTTTACTTTAGATACACCGTATTTAAAAAATTTAAACTTCTGCTTCTAGCAATCTACGTATTCCTTAATAAAAGGTTTTTAAAACGCTTTTTAAGCTTTTCATTACAATACAGTGTGTTTCATTTTTAAGATAAAAAATTACTCATAAGTAAAATATAAAAACGCCTTTTGTGTAAAAAGCAGAAGAGATAGGTATAGGGAACCCTAATATAGTTTTGAAGGGAATCTAATTCTGCGTCAAATTACGCCACTAAATATGGGGTGTTCCATTCAACTTTAAGAAGTTATTTAATTAAATGTGTGTCCAAATTTTGAGGCAATTTTTTTCGCCATTCTGTATAATATTGCATTAAAAATTTCATGTAGTAGTTAACTTTACCCTTTGAGCTAAGCAGTACATTTAATCACGAGCAGCTCGTTACACCTTACAGGGTGAAAACAATTTTCAAATTATGGTCTGTATTTTTAAATTTCTCAAAATTTCTCAGAAACGGTCAGTTTTAAGTATGAGAAATATAATAGTAACTCACCTTCATTTTGTCTATAGTATCTAAAAATATAAAAAAATATAGGGTGTTCCATAAGAAAAAATATAACTTTGGTATGCAATTTTTTTGGGGATCACCCTATATATTTCAACATAATTTTGGAATATGCTCCTCATGGACCCACATATAACTGTGCTAAAAGTTTTTCCCTAACTCTCTTCATTTCTCGTAGAAATACCGAGGCGAATGTGGTGGGCCACCCTGTATATTACAGATATTTTTATATTGTGTTAAATCACGTGTTATATTTCGAAATCAATGTTTTAAATTAATTATTTTAGTGCATACATTTCAATATTGTGTTATGTAGATAAGATATGTCTCAAAGACCATATTTTTATTTTAGTTTTTAACCTGAAGATGACAAATACTATGTCGAAACGTCGTTAAGAGAAATTATACGGATTGCCTGAATCAGGCCTTTATCCCGAGAAATTGAAGCCCATCCAAGGCAATCACGATATCCCAAAATTCAAATCACTAAATCATAGAAAATTTCGAGGGTTACCGGGTCACCTAAAATACATATCTTGAACGCTGTTGGAGAACTAATGAAATAGCTCGAAGAATTGAAACGGGCACACGAGGGATATCTCTATTTACATGTTGGCAGTCAGTTTGGCACACCATATTTAAATGAAGTTGAATCTTATTCAACAATAGTTATTTATAATGTTTTATTTTCGTCAGTCGATTACTTTATTCTGTCGATAAAGTTCGATTGAATTTCTGGTATTTAGGGGTGAAGTGTATACATTACGAAATGTCTTTAGAAAAAGAACCAAAAAGTGTTGAGTCGATATTGAAAAATTTACCAGAAAAGGATTACAAGCAAGTCTGGAGAATTTTGTATGGAGATAGTACAGAGTAAGTATATTTAGTTTGTACATCACTCACTAAACACTAGTTTTTTTTTCAAATCAGGGATCTCGAAATGTCAGAAAAATGTTTGAAATTAGCCTCGCGCTATAAAGTGGAGCTGACATCATGCAGGTTTAAAAACGTACAAGATGAGCAGATCAGACCCGCGAGACTTGTGAGGGTTGGTCTTTTTCAGCAAAAACTACCTGTTCCTTTGACTAACCCTATACGTAAAGTCAAAACGGCTATGTACACTCTCGCTATGGATGCGATAAAAATCGCAGCGAAAGGAGGTGTGAATATATTTTGTCTACAACAAGCTTGGAGTGAGTATGGAATTTTTAATAGCATTAATTAAGAAGTAGACATCCTCACCTCATATCAACTGTTGAAAGTTTAACTTGTTATAATGAATAACAATTTTACGTTTTTAAAAAATCACTGAAAATAAGAAAAAAATAGTATAGTCGAAAGAAATTGCGGTGATTCAACTAAACATTTAGTATTAACGAAAGTTGGAAATAACTTCGGAGTAAAGTCTTCCCTCCTCCGTGATTAACGCAATAAATCAACTCAATCTACATATCAGATAGTAAACCATGGCCAATCTAGTTAGTTTGGAGATTTTTCATTTAAAGGTCGTGTTCTTCTCTTATTATATTCAAAACGGGTGATGGACCTACCATAAAGTGAACCATTTGAGGGTTATAGTCTAGTTAACAAGTGCTTTTTACGTCACATTTTTTTCGCATTCTCCGAAAATTATGATTGAGTGTCATTCGATTCGAATGGCATGTAGATATTTTTTGAGAAAATGCTAAGGCCGCTCGCAAAAATTGCAATAGTTATAAACAATTAAGTGAAAAAAAAGGGGGTTTGGTTTTTCGCCAATATCTCAAAAACTATTCGAGATAATTCAAATTTGAAAAAAGATGCAAAAAGAGGAGGAAATTTCAACTCCGGAACTGTAGGACCAATATTTATAATTTTCCCAGAGGGTTGAAAATACGCCCGAAAACGGGTACTCCGGCTTGCGCAAGCCACGTCCCCTTCGGACCTTTAATGAATAAATATTATTTAAACTTATTAAATATGAAAATTAAAAATTAAAAAATTCAGACGCCTGCCGGATAGATCAATGAACAATAATCCGAGATAATTTAAAAAAAAAATTTCATAACATAATCTTTGATGATAATTATGATTTTTCAAAAAAAAACGTTTCTTAAAAAAATTTTATTGCTTTAAAACGCAATTGTTTTAATTACATTTTTTTTTACCAATTGTAATGAAAATTAAGGAACCATTTTTTTTAATCATTATTTATCTTGGTCTTCGATATTAAAAAAAACCTTTATTATTTAAATTTTCATTGTTTATTTAATAAAAAAATTGTTATAAACAATGAATTATCTCTTTGTATTTTTTTTTCTACTAAAAAAACAAAAAATTATGTATTTTTTTAAAAAAAAATTTTTTTATTGAACTTTAAATTTTCTGTTCTCTTCCATTTCACCACTCTGACCTGGTTTTTTATGTTTAATTTTATTATAACTTTTTAACTAATGGAGATACAAGGAAAAAAATTGAGACTTATTTATTCTTTAATTATTAAACAACAGATTAAGCAAAAATTTGAAGCTCTCACTCAATTATTTATTTAATTTATACCATTTGTTTATGGAAATAATCTTTCAGAAAAAAAATTCTACAATATTTTATAAATAAACTTACTTGAATTAAATAACATTTCTTATTAATTTTCAGTTACTAAGACGCTTAGGCTAATAAATTTTTTTTTTCAAACTTATTTTTATTCATAATTTAAAAATTACCGAGCAAAACAAAAATTTATGAGCTAAAATTGTTGATAAATATACGTTAGATAAAAAGTTACATAAGTTGTATGGTCATAGTTATATTAGTTTATAAGATATTTAGACATAGAAGTAGAAAACAGTTTTGGCTTAATTTGTTGTTTAATCAATAAAGGATAAATAAGTCTTAATTTTTTTCCTTGTGTCTCCATCAGTTAAAGAGTTATAATAAAATTAAACATAAAAAACCAGGTCAGAGTGGTGAAATGAAAGAGAACAGAAAATTTTAAGTTCAATAAAAAATATAAATATTTTTTTTCTAAAAATAATACATGGTTGTTTTTTTTTGAGTAGAAGAAGAAAAAAAATACAAAGATAATTCATTTGTTTATAACAAATTGTTTATTAAATAAACAATGAAAATTTTAATGATAAACGTTTTTTTTATATCGAAGACCAAGACAAATGATGATTTGAAAAAAAATGGTTCCTCAATTTTTATAACGAGTGGTAAAAAAAATTTTTATTTAACAAATGCGTTTATATAAACTTGTTTTTTTAAGGAACGTTGTTTTTTGAAAAATCATAATTATGATCAAAGATTTTGTTATAAATATTTTTTTTTAAATTATCCCATAAACAACGCATTTGTTTATAACAATTTTTTAAATAATAGGAGATAAAAATTATTAAAAATCATTTTTAAGTAGCTTCTGATCATAAGAAAACGTATCAATAATAAAAAGTTTTCAATGTTTAATGAAGCATAATTTTCATAGTAAATTATTAAAACAAAAGAAATTACAATTTTCAATTTTACAACGAATCTATTCTAGACCTTAAAAAATAGCTCCAGAAGAAAATTCTCAATTAAAAGTCTTAATTGAATGTTAATGTTGTGCAAAAATTGTTAATTAACTAATGGATAACTTATTGAAAATTGCGATAAAAATTTTTAGACCACGGATTATTGTTCATTGATCTATCCTGCAGGCGCCTGAATTTTTTCAATTTTTAATGTTCATATTTAATAAGTTTAAATAATATTTATTCATTAAAGGCGTATTTTCAACCCTCTGGGAAAATTATAAATATTGGTCCTACAGTTCCGAGATTTTCTTTTCTTAGGAAATTTCCTCCTTTTTTGCATCTTTTTTCAAATTTGAATTATCTCGAATAGTTTTTGAGAAATTGGCGAAAAACCAAACCCCCTTTTTTTTCACTTAATTGTTTATAACTATTACAATTTTGCGAGCGGCCTTAGCATTTCCTCAAAAAATATCTACATGCCTTCCGAATCGAATGACACCTCAATCATAATTTTCGGAGAATGCGAAAAAAATTTTACCTAAAAAGCACTTGTTAACTAGACTATTAAGGTTGAGAGCATCTTGAATGATATTTTACAAGCATTTATTTAGTTTCACTTGGTAGTTAGTTCGTTCGTTCGCTTGTTAGTTTGGGTCAAATCTTGCAAGTGAGTTTTACCGACTTCTAGTAGTCCGGTTAATTTGAAATTTGGCAGGTGTTCATAATTCCGGTGACAATGTATTATGGAATTTTTGTTAAAGAAAAAACAAATTGGCGGCTTTAAAATGGCGGATGAGATTTGTAATTATGGTCCGATTTGATTCAAAATTGGTATGTGTGGGTTTTTGGGGTCGGAGATTATGCATTTTTTTGTCAAAACTCATAAATTCAAAATGGCGGCTCCAATATGGCGGACGAGTTTTGGGATTATGGTCCGATTCGATTCGAAATTGCTATGTGGGGGTTTTCGGAGTCGGATATTATACAATTTTTGTCAAAATTCATAAATTAAAGATGGCGGCCCCAAGATGGAGGACGAGTTTTGTGATTATGGTCCGATTTGATTCAAAATTGGTATGCGGCGGTTTTCGTGGTCGGAGATTTTGAATTTTCTGACAAAATTTATAAATTCAAGATGGTGACCCCAAGATGGAGGACGAGTTTTCTGATTATGTTCATATTTTATTCAAAATTGGTAGGTGGGGGTTTTTGGGATCGGAGATCATGATTTCTTTCAGCTCAAAACTTTCAGGGTAGAGACCTTGTGATAACGATGCTCTATTAGAAATAAACAGATTAAGGCGAACTAACTAAAAAGCAAAAAATAAAATAACTAATAAACTCTCACCATGTGTACTGAATCATACGCTTCATGAACGATTTCACCAATAACAAATGAATACACTACAACAACAAAGTAGATGGATAATTTCAGTCACTAACAAGATACAGTCAAACTCGGTTATAACGAAATACCGAGGAAAAATTGTTCAATCAAGTGCCGATAATTTGCGAATTTTACTGTCTTTAGTGACACTCGCAAGATTAAGACAATTCGATTGGCGTAAAAATCATCAAAATCGGCCCACGGTTTGGTCTCTACAGCGCCACAAAGGAACAAACATACGACATGATAAACCTTTGCGTCACGCAGTCCGGTAAAAAGGCTGTATATACGACCTGTCTATTTTCTAATTATATCAACGAATATAAGGTTAAGATTAAGTGAATATTTTCCTGAGTTTATAGACTTTCGAGACATTTTCTCGGTAAACATTGTTCATCATGCACTATGCCTATAGACAGTGGCGTATCAAGGAATTTTGCTTAGGGGTGGTAATGACATAAAAAAGTATATATACCTCTATTTATAGGTACAAAAACAAGTTGTTTTTTTCATTCAAATTCAAACAAAAATACAATATAATAAAATAAAAAAATATATACATATTCTAATTATAGGTACCAAAACAAAGATTTCTTTCGTTAAAATTGAAATGAAAAACAAAATGAAATCCAGTCTGGTGTATGTCTTATTTGCAAACCTTTCAATAACATTGGAAAGATCCATTTGCACATCTCTATAAACATGAAGTAGAGCTAATCCAACCAACCGCTCCTGCTCCTGCAGCCAAGTTTTCAATCGCTTCAACGAAAAATAATTTATAAATTAAAAAATGATGGTATCAGCTGAACACTTGAAAGAATGTAATTTCGTTGGAAAATATTTTTTTCATTTATTTTTGATAATGTTAATTGTTAATTAAGTAATTTGTTTGGAACCGCCGATTTTATTAAAAACAGAATAATTGTTCACAGAATGACTCCATAATTTTTTTGCTCTCTGGAGCACATTTTACATGTGCTTTCAATAATATCGCGCTATAAAACTGTTTAAAAGTTGATTATTTTGTTAATTATAAATGTCTGAAGTCAACAAAATATGAGAAATCGAGTAAACATTGTATTTTTTTTATTGATATTCCACATTTTCATCAGTTTTATGTCTGACAAAGCCATTTTACAACGATTAAAAAAAATTACGCAATTTGTTTATAAAATATTTATAAACAAATGGATAAGTTGAATATATTTCAAAAATTGTTTTTTTGGATTAGGTTGCCAAAGTTTATTATGATTGAAAAAAAATTAACTTTTTTTTAATTGTCCATAATTGTTTTTTTATTTTTTTATTATTATCAAAATAATATATTAAGATTTTTTCTTTAAAATTATTAATTGGTTATTCTCTACCTAATAAGAAAAAAAAAGTTTCATTATGTAATTGTTTATTTACTTAACAATTAAACAAACTTTGATTGGCATTATATTTTTTTGAATGGAACAAAAAATAACAAAAACAACCATATACAACAAACTGTTCAAAATTTTTAATTTGTAATTTTTCTAGAAAATTCTATAAAATTTACAAACAATTTTTTTTATAATGTTGTTTTTGTTATTTTTTATACCATCCAAAAAATATAATGCCAGTCAAAGTTTGTTTAATTGCTAAGGAAATAAACAATTACATTATTCATAAAAAATATTCTCATTTTTAATTAAAAAAAAAAAATTCTTATTGTATTATTTAAATAATAAAAAATTTAAAACACTATTATAAACAATAAAAACAAAAAATTATATTTTTTTTTCAATTATTATAAGCTAATGCAAAAAACAATTTTTGAAAAATATTCAACTATCCATTTGTTTATAAATATTTCATAAACAAATAGCGTATTTTTTTTAAAAACTTTGTAAAATGCCTTTGTCAGACATAAAACTGATAATGAAATATCAATAAATAAACAATATTTACTCGAATTCTCATGTTTTGTTAACTTTAGAAATTCATAATTAACAAAATTATTAACTTCTAAATAATTTTATAGCGTGATATTATTGAGAGTGCTCCAGGATGCAAAACAATTATGGAGTCATTCTGTGAACAATTCGGTTTTCTATAAAATAGGCGGTTTGAAAAAAACTACTTAATTAACAATAGCCCCACATTATCAAAATTCAATGAAAACAATATTTTCTAACAAAATTACATTCTTTCAAGTATTCAGATCATACTATATTTCTTTGAATTTTTAAATTCATATTTAATAGTTTAATAAAATATTTTATGTGCATTGCTCTCTCGAGAGGTGCTGTACTCCTGCTTTAACGCCCACGCGGAGCCTTATTTTCAACGTTGAATTAAAATTATAAATAATTGAGATTCCAGGAGTCTGGAAGGGAAATTTCCTCCTCTTCAAGAACCTGTTCTTTCATTTTCTCTATCATCAATAGTTTTTGTGCTATTGCCAAAAAATTATGGCCATTTTTTTTTGTGAAAAAAAATTGCAAATTTTTGTTGGCGGAAAAAATCTAAAAATACATCTTTCTCAGAAAGACATCCCGATTCGAATGAGCTTCGCTCATTTTTTTAGAAGGCTTGGCATGATTTTTCGCAGGAAAGAGATGGGAGTGTGGTGCCCATTCCAACGATTCAATCATTTTGCTGTTTCTTGGGGGGTAATTACCCCCCCTCCTTAAATACGCGCTTGCCTATAGATGTGATGATCAAGATTTGTTGGTTTCAATCGTAGTTTTTACAATCTAAATTATAATTTTCTATTTAGTTACGACTATCAACGATAATTATACAACACGTGAACATTGTTTTTGCAGCATATTTTTCATTTCGGAAACTCGTTTCCCTATATTGAGTATATTGCGTCATTTTCAAGGAACTTAGTAGATTGAATTGCTTCAGATATGCCTTTTGCCTTTTGTAATGGTGAGAAGATGCCATGGTGTAATTATGCTGAAAGTGCAGAAACTGGCCCAACAACGAAAATTTTGCAGGCAGTATGTATATATAATAAAAAAACTGATTAATATTAATTGATTTCATGATTTAAGCTCGCAGCTGAAAATAAAATGGTAATAATCTCAACTATACTAGAAAGGGATGAACATTTCGAAGACAAAATATGGAATACTGCTGTTGTTATAGACAATCATGGTAATTTCTTAGGAAAATACAGAAGAAATCACGTTTCTAAAGTGGAGAATTCGAGTGAACCAACTTATTACTGTGAAGGAAATACCGGTCATCCTGTTTTTAAGGTGAAATTGAATTACTCAGCAAAGTTTTTGAAAAAATCGCTGCCAGCAACTATTTGGGGCGGATTTCATATATTTCAAAATTATTTCTCATTATTTTTGGAGCGACCTATCTCGAGATTAGACTTGGAAATGATGGAAATTAATGATGAACAATGAAAACTATTGGGCCATTGTACCAAAACAGATTGTAAAAAAAGACAATACAGGTTTTATCGAAAAATCGATATTACCTCTAGATCGAAGAAAAAAGCCACCGTAAAATTCCACAATTCCAATGTTGATTTTTTTAAATTTGGAAAGTAAATTTGAAAATGGTGAAAATCACAAAATTCATTAATTTTCACCCTATGAGCGATATACAGTGCTAGTCAAAAGTCCCCTCCCCCCCTCGTATCTTTTGAACGGGTATACTTATAATAATGAAATTTGGAGGGTGGAAATAAACGGATGTAGGCTTCTCAACTGGTCATAACAGGTGACGCAATAGTCATAAATGACGTCACAAGGCCACTGTGACCAATAATTTTAAATGGGACCCTATGGCAAGTGACAGCTCGTTTGAAAGGTATTGAAAATACCTATTCAGTCATACCAATTTTGTTTGGGTTTCGGCTGCTTTTGATTGATAAATTGAAGAAATACGAAAATTATAGTTTCGCATTTAATTAATAAAGATTTTAAAGTACGCCTCTGGTTAATTGTCAAAAAGGTTGACGTTTTTGAATTCTCTACTTGTCAAAAGTGTTTATACCTTGAAAATTTACCTAAGCTATTGTTTAACGAGACGTTTAAGTGTTTACATAGGCAAAATGGTACGTACTGTAGCCGACAAAGTAGCAGCTATCTTAATAATTGGTGAATGTAGAAACAATTTCCATGCAGCGGAACGACTGTTTAATGAGAGGTACCCCGATCGCCCTATATCGAGGGTTTATTTGAGGGAGCTTCTTCGGAAGTTTGAAGCATCAGGTAGTGTTCAAGATGCCAAACGATCTGGTCGACCAACAATTAGTGATGACAAAAAATTGACATAATTGGAGAAATGGTAGTGAACCCTACTTCTTCCACAGCCCAAGTTGCGTCTATCTGTGAAGTCAGTCAAAGGACAGTACATAGGGTGTTGGCTAAAAACAAATTTCATCCATACAAATTAAAAATGGTGCACCAACTTTCAGATGATGACCCCGACCGAAGACTAGAATTCTGTGAAACTATGTCCAATAAAATGAACCAACAACCAGGCTACATACAGACAATTTGTTTTAGTGACGAAAGTACTTTCTTTCTCAATGGAATGTTAACACTCAAAATGTGAGGTATTGGAGTGACACAAATCCTCACATCTTTCGTGAAAAAAAATGTTTGGGCAGGTATTTTGGGAAACCACATAGTTGGGCCTCTTTTTCTCAATGCTAACTTAACCGGTGAATTGTATCTGGAGATGTTACAAAATGATATTGAGGCGTTAATTCTTGAAATTCTAGAAGATAATCCAGATGAATTCGACAACTTGGAAATAACGTTTCAACAAGATGGTGCTCCTGCACACTATTACGGTGCAGTAAGACGTTACCTAGATGAAGAATATCGTGGTAGATGGATTGGACGACGAGGTTCGATCGAATGGCCAGCTCGGTCACCGGACCTTACACCATTAGATTTTTTTCTATGGGGGTACTTGAAATCTAAGGTTTACGCTACAGCACCTGACAGTATTGCCATTCTGAAACAACGAATTGTTGAAGAATGTAGGGCAATTTCCGCTGACACACTGGGACGAGTACGACAAGAGTTTAGCAATAGGATGCATTACTGCCAGGAAGTAGATGGAGCACATTTTGAACACTTATTATAAGAACTGGTTCTTAAATCTTTATTAATTAAATGCGAAACTATAATTTTCGTATTTCTTCAATTTATCAATCAAAATCAGCCGAAACCCAAACAAAATTGGTATGACTGAATAGGTATTTTCAATACCTTTCAAACGAGCTGTCACTTCGCCATAGGGTCCCATTTAAAATTATTGGTCACAGTGGCCTTGTGACGTCATTTATGACTATTGCGTCACCTGTTATGACCAGTTGAGAAGCCTACATCCGTTTATTTCCACCCTCCAAATTTCATTATCATAAGTATACCCGTTCAAAAGATACGAGGGGGGGAGAGGACTTTTGACTAGCACTGTATACCACGAGAACGAGGAAAATAGCCACCGTGAAATTCAGGAGGATATGGAAAAAATTGTTATTTTCAATAGAATATCGAATTATTTTTCAAACTGGTGATGTCGGAAAATACAAAAAACAATATTATTAATTTTTTATCAGAATAATGATATATAACTCGACATTGACAAAAAAAAGCACCGTGAAATTCCACCAGAATATGGAAAAAATTAGATTTTTCCAATTTCTCATGCAAAACTTTTTTAAACCCGGGGAAAGTTTGAAAATGGCGAATGTCAAGAAAACTATTTATTTTCACCTGTTAGTGTAATAGAGAACGAGAAAAAAAGCCATCGTGGAATTCGAGGAGAATGTGGAAAAAGACTTGTTTTTCCAATGAAATATGAAACAATTTTCCAAATTTGAGGGCAAAGTAAAAAAAAAAAATTTTTTTTTTCCGAAATAATGACATACAAATAGAGATCGAGAAAAAATTCACCATAAATTCCATTAGAATGTGTAGAAAAATGCTCTTTCCGAAGTAGAATGCAATTTTTTTTAAATCTACCGGAAAGTTTGAAAATGGCGAAAATTACCCTATTAGTGATGTAGAACTCGAGAACAAGAAAAAATTATTCCTAGATTTCGATTATGTCATTATTTCGGCAACAAAATATAATAATGAGATTTTTTTGTTTTTTGTCCAAATTTTTAAAAATATTTCCTATTTCATGGTGGCTTTTTTCCTAGTTTTCGAGTTCCATATCACCAATATAAAATAAATAAATGTTCTTGATTTTTGCCATTTCACAAGTTTATTTTCTTGATTTAAAAAATTGTGCACCAGGCAATGGAAAAAACTATTTTTCTTCACATTCTCAGGAATTTCAAGGTGCCTTTTTTTCTCGATGTGAATTATATCCGGATTTTCTTGAGTTTCTATCTGATTTAGAAAATTATTTCATATTTCATCAGAATTTTTTCCTCTTCCTCGAGTTCTACCGGGTGATTCTCTAAGGTGGCTCACCCCTATAACTATTTTATTATTGAAGATAAAAAAACGAAATTGGGGGGTTGTGTATTATAGTTTAATTTACATTCATTGACATATTTACTTGCTTTGACCGGAAATGACCCCAACTTTCGATTTTTTAATGGGACATCCTATATATTTTTATTTATTTCGATCGACAATGACATTCTAAATCCAACAACACCTCACTTATCAATATTTGACAAATAAGGTCATTTTTATTCCAATTTTTATTTTTCGATCTAGAATGCCATGGATCGTGTAAATCGCTTCATTCTTGATCAAGTAACATGGGAAAAGTACGAATTTGAGGCTTATGACTTCATAGTCGTTTTAAGAATTATTTAAAAGTCGCAAATATGAATTTTTCCAGTTAACTTGATTTTTTCAAATAGAAAGGGGGTGGCTCGTCGGCTTTTTGTGAAAGATCATTTTCTTACGAATAATTTGATACCACACACTATCACTTTATTTTCACTATTTTTCTGAATAATTGCAAGAAGCCTATTATTCTAGTTATCCGTGACAAACAATTGAAGCTGTTGCTAGGACTACCTAAACAAATAGGCTAATGAATATGGTGTCACTTTTAAAAATGTATTTGTTGCGAAATTTATAATTTGATATGGAAAATTATACTAGAAACGAGAAAATTGACATGCTGCTAATTTACGAAGAAGCAAAAAGAATGCAACTGATGCAGCTCGAATGTATGCTCAGAGATTCCCTAATCATCGCCATCCCACTCGGCATTATTTTCCAAAACTGGAAAGGAAAATGCGAAATGAACCAGAAGAAAATGCCAATAACTTCATTGTCAGTGAAGAAAAAGAAATAGACGTGTTGTTGGCCTATGTTTAAGTAAATTGTACGGCATCAATTCGCCAAATTGTTTCTGAGTGTGATATAAGTTATTCGTCCGTTTGGAGAATTCTTCACAAATAGAATTATCGATCATTCATGTACCAACTAGACCAACACCTTTACGATAACGACCACAACCGAAGATACTGGTTTTTGACTAAATACAGAGAAGATGTACGTTTTCCATTTAAAATTATTTATTCAGATGAAACTCGATTTACCAACTTGGGTCTGTTCAATCGGAATAATAAAAGGTACTGGTCTAAAACAAATTTACATCTGATGCAAGAAGGAAATTTTCAACAGCGATTTGGTTTCAATTGCTGGATGGGTATTATCGGAGGAAAACTTTTGGGGCCAATAATTTTCGACGGACAACTTACTGCGGGAAGATATCTACAGTTCCTCAAACAAGATGGAGGGCCACCTCACAATTCTCAAGTCGTAAGAGAACATCTGAATGACACCTTTCCAGAAAAGTGGATTGGCACTTATGGTCCTATTCAGTGGCCTGCGAGGTACATTCTCAAGTTGTTATATTTTTTCATAATGTATTATTTCTTTTTCATATTCTAGATTACCAGACCTTACTCGCTAGATTTTTTTCTCTGGGAAACAATATAAAACAGCATCAGCTACTCGGGAAAAACTGGAGTATAAAGTAAGGGTGGAATTCCTGAACATCAATGTGGAACAGCTAATCAATGTGGTGCGAGCAACAATTGAAAAAGTTGAAGTTCGCCGTGATCAAGGAGGAGGTCATTTTGAAAATTTAGAACTTTAATGGAATAATTTACGACTTTTAAATAATTCTTGAAACTATTTTGAAACGATTGTGAAGTCATAAGCCTCAAAGTCGTATTTTTCCCATGTTACTTGATCAAGAATGAAGCGATGGCATTCTAGATCAAAAAAAAAAAAATGGAATAAAAATGACTTTATTTGTCAAATATTGACAAGTGAGGTGTTGTCGAATTAAGAATGTCATTTTCGATCGAAATAAGTAAAAATATATAGGATGTCCCATTTAAAAATCGCAAGTTGGGGTCATTTCTGGTCAAACCGGAAGTACGGCAAAGCAAGTAAATATGTCAAAAAATGTAAATTGAACTATAATGCATAACCCTAAAATTTCGTTTTTCTATCTTCGAAAATAAAAAAGTTATAGGAGTGAGCCACCTTGAAGAATCACCCGGTATATCACTAATAGGGTGGAAATTAATAAATTTTCCAGATTTTCACCATTTTCAATGTTTCTAGCTGAACTTCAAAATTTTTGCATTCAACATTGGAGAGAACCCAATACTTTTCTCCAGAAATTTATTTTTTCTCGGGGTTTAGGTTCTTTTGGAACAGAAAAACTGTTTTTTTTTCATTATAACTACGTTTCGACTGGAGGCCTCCAGGTTTCTTCAGATTTTTATCAACAATAAAACATTTTTTTTGTGAAAAGAGGGGTTATGTTTGAAAGCACATCTCTTAGTTTTTCTAACAGGGGGGGGATTTTCTTACCTTCCAATCCCCCCTGTCAGAAAAACTAAGAATGTGCTTTCAAACATAACCCTTCTTTTCACAGGAAAAAAATATTTTTTTGTAGATAAAAATCTGAAGAAGACTGGAGGCTTCCAGGCGAAACGTGATTATAATTTAAAGAAAACACAGATTTCTGTTCCAAAAGAACCTAAGCCCCGAGAAAAACAAATTTCTAAATATTTACAAGTTTCAAAAAACAAACCAAATTACTATATATTTATATATATATATATATGTATATATATATTTTTTTTCTTCTTGTATTCTTGAACCATATATATTATATTTCTGTAATTTTTTTTTTTGGGTTTTGGTTCACTTATAGGAATAAAACGTGGATGCAAATTTGGTACTATTTCATATTGCAATTTATTTTTTTATATAGAAAATATAACGTTTCGCTTAAGTACTTAAGCTTCATCAGATATTGTATCTAAAAAGGGTGAGAGGTGTTAGATCGTTTTTCTTGTGAAAAAAGATTATGTGTTATTACCTGTCAGCACAAATTCGGTTGGGTTAGGTTCGATGTTTTTGGACCCACAAGGATTTTAGTGTGGTGGGTTTCTTTCTTTGGTTTATTCATTCTTGAATAGTACCTGTCAGCACAAATTCGGTTGGGTTAGGTTCGATGTTTTTGGACCCACAAGGATTTTAGTGTAGTGGGTTTCTTTCTTTGGTTTATTCATTCTTGAATAGTAAACCAAAGAAAGAAACCCACTACACTAAAATCCTTGTGGGTCCAAAAACATCGAACCTAACCCAACCGAATTTGTGCTGACAGGTAATAACACATAATCTTTTTTCACAAGAAAAACGATCTAACACCTCTCACCCTTTTTAGATACAATATCTGATGAAGCTTAAGTACTTAAGCGAAACGTTATATTTTCTACATAAAAAAATAAATTGCAATATGAAATAGTACCAAATTTGCATCCACGTTTTATTCCTATAAGTGAACCAAAACACAAAAAAAACAAAAACAAAAAATTACAGAAAATATATATATATATATATGTTTATATATATATATATATATATATATATTTATTCCCGAAAACTTTTCCACGACCCAAGAATTACGCATATTCATGGCTCGAATCGTGTTATGGTCTTCAAAAATTCCATAGTTGGCCAAATTTTTCTTATATTCCTGAATTTTCCAATTTTCGGGCAACTTTCCTAATATATATATATATATATATATATATATACAGTGTTATTGCTTCTGAATAGAAACTCTATATTTGAAGCAGTTTCTCGAAATGTGCAGTTTGAATTGTATCTATAATTAGTTTGACTTTATCGTTTAAGGTTCATTGAATTATTCTCGATATAGGTAGGTATGAGAAAATGTTTTACTTTTTTTTTCAGACTGAATATGGAAAGATTGCCGTCAGCATTTGCTATGAAAGGCATCACCCGTTGAATTGGATGGGGTTTGCTTTGAATGGTGCCGAAATTGTTTTCAACCCATGTGCAGCGGTAATTTTTTTCTTAATAAAAATCGTAATTCATATAACTAATTAACTAATCAGGTGTGGCAAACATTACAAAATCTGAAAATCACGCGATTTATAAAAAATACATCCCACTCCAATCAAGTAAAGATTATATAAGTAACACAAATATACCTGAAGATTATCTATTCATTATATTATGCACACAATTTCATCCATAGTTGCCGAGTCGTCTTTTGAGAAGCTTGATTTTATATTAGAACCTTAAAGTCGTTATTTTAGCTTGTTTTTGTTCACATAGTCGATACGACATGACCGGAACGGCAACCTTGTTGATTCTCGACAAAACAACAACATAATTTTTGGAGTTATACAGGGTGTTATGTAATAAGTGTCCGATATTTTACAGGACGATTCCTCAGTTATTTATAAGGTGAAAAGTTCATATAAGCATGGTCCACAAGGCCTTCATTTTTGATATACAAGGTGTTACAAATTTATTTTTATTTTGGTTTTTCGTAAATAATTTTCAAAATTCAACTTTGATCTTAGTTTGGCCCTTAATTGTAGGGGCGCCGCATACAGGTCTTTGTCTCTTTTGGGGAGTCACAACTTTGTCGTGCATGTATGTATCACATTTTCTAGAGAAAAAATCGATTCCTCTATAATTTTTACGTGAAAAAAGTATGTTTTTCAAAAGTCGCTACAAGCAGCCGTTTTCGAGATATTTTGATTTGAATTAATAGATGCATCCAATCTTCTTCTCATTGATTCGCGAACTCTTTGATAATAAAAGTATCAAGTAGGCTAGTAAATAATATCTTGACGAATAGTTAAATAGTTTTATTTATTGATACTGTGATTATTTGATGAAAAAATGGTAAACTTTACCAATGCTGACATACATTTTACATAAGGACTTACTAACGGAAATGCATATGAGGCTAGACGCTTGTATCAGGAGCGTTATCCGAACCGCACAATTCCTATTCAAAAACGTTTTCGAGAATTTACGCTCGGTTAAGGGAAACAGGAAGTTTTGAGAAAGCTAGTTATCTGTCGGGTGCACATCGGACGCTAAGAATAAGCTTCAGAAAAATAGCGCAGACGTTAAACATTTCTCATGTTCTGGTATGGAAAATTTCAATTTATATTTTTTTATATCCCTACCATATTCAAAGAGTTCAGGCACCACTCCTCGTGACTTTCCGTTACGTATCAACTTCTGTCGTTGGTTTCTCCAACGCCTTATTCAAAATCCTTTATTTGAAAATCAAATCCTGTTTACCGACGAAGCAAATTTCTCACGCAACGCTATACGCAATTTTCACAACAATCATTTGTGGTCAGAGGAAAACCCCCATGCGATACAGGAATTACATTTCCAATAACAGTTCTTTCTTAACGTTTGGGCAGGAATCCTTGGAGATTATTTTATATGTAAAAGTGGAAATATTGCGTCCGAAAGAAATACATACAAGAAGGGAATTTTGAGGCATAGTGGACAAATTATTAATTAAAGAAAAAAGCATCCTCAAGTGGGAGTCGAACCCACGACCTTATGATTTCTAGCCATACGCTCTACCATCTGAGCCATTCGAGGACATAGGAATCGACACACTCGTGAATCCTTTCCTTCCATAATTTAATGTTCATGTTAGAAATGAATCGAAGATCAAACGTACTCATCAATGGCCGTCGAGATCCATTACCTGTCACTCTAACATCATCGTTATTTGACGTTTTCAGTAGCAGATTAGGAAGATGATCTCTAACCACTGATAAGATTTAGCCAAATATATAATGTAAAAGTGGAAATATTGCGTCAGAATTTGGTGAAGAAGGGAATTTGTGGCATAGTGGACAAATTATTAAATTAAAGAAAATAAGCATCCTCAAGTGGGAGTCGAACCCACGACCTTATTATTTCTATCTTATGACGTTAGAGTGACAGGTAATGGATCTCGACGGCCATTGATAAGTACGTTTGACTTCGACTCATTTCTAAATGAACATTAAATTATGGAAGGAAAGGATTCACGAGTGTGTGTCGATTCCTATGTCCTCGAATGGCTCAGATGGTAGAGCGTATGGCTATAAATCATAAGGTCGTGGGTTCGACTCCCACTTGAGGATGCTTTTTTTCTTTAATTTAATAATTTGTCCACTATGCCACAAAATTCCCTTCTTACATTATTTTATATGTCCATTCTTTATTCCGGGAAGATTAAACGGAGAGAGATATCGTCATTTTCTTGAAGAAGATTTGCCTATTTTACTGGAAGATGTGCTGCTTAGACTACGAATTGAAATGTGGTTTATGCATGACTGCCCCGGCACATTTTAGCATTCAAGCGCGAGAATTTTTAGATCAAATTTTCGGTAACCGTTGGATAGGTCGGGGATGGCCTCAACCATGGCCCCCTAGGTCACCAGACCTTAACAGTTTGGATTTTTTCCTGTGGGGAAAAAATCCTTAATTCACTAGACACCTATCCAAAATGAAGAAGAATTAAGTAATCGAATAATTAACTCTTGAAGAACGATTCAAAATAATCCAGGAATTTTCGCGCATCAATGAGAAGAAGATTGGATGCGTGCATACAGGCAGGAGGTGGACATTTCGAACATTTATTGTGATTTTGATTTATATCTAGTGTTCCGTTGTTTATTGTTGTTTAAAAATTACCGTTTGAAATGTTTCTATTGAATAAAAAAAAAAGTTTTCAAAATGTTTAATTTTTTGACAAACACATGCATCGATTAATTTAAATCAAAATATCTCGAAAACGGCTGCTTGTAGCGACTTTTGAAAAGCATATCTTTTTCACGTAAAAGTGATGGAGGAATCGATTTTTCTTCTAGAAAATGTGATACATACATGCACGACAAAGTTGTGACTCCCCAAAAGAGACAAAGACCTGTAGGCGGCGCCCCCTACAAGCCAAACTAAGATCAAATTTGAACTTCCCATATTAAAAAATGCCAATTTTCGTCCAAATATCGACATTATTTTAAAAATTATTCAGGAAAAAACCAAAATAAAAAATATATTTTCAACACCCTTTATAGAAAAAATTAAGGCCTTGCGGACCCATGCTTATATGAACTTTTTTTTCACCTTATAAATAACTGAGGAATCGTCCTGTAAAATATCAGACACTTATTACATAACACCCTGTATTGGGATTATTTTGTTCGTTTGCGCCTGTTCATTTTCTGAACGAATCACAGAGAGAGGAGGTTTTATGATTATTCATTAGGTGGTTTCATAATCACATAATGTTGAAACTATGCGACGGATTTGGTCCAATGATTATAAAAAATGGAAGGTACCAGGGAACCTGAATGGTTCACCCGCCATAAGTGCCCATGTATTTTTCTACTTTTTCACAGCAGTTTTTCTTCCTTGTAGTAAAATTTTTCCGTCGTTTTTTTAGAGTTTATGTTTGCTGAATCATTTGACTTTTGTTCCAATGGATTTATAGTGCCATAAGCATATATAGTTTGTCATGAATAAGTGAAAATTGAATCGACTGTTAAGTGCGTGCTTGAGCCCACTTCGTGATAGGACACTTGTTTTTTAACTGTTTTTTATTTATTGAAAATATAAATATAGCTCCCGAAAAATGGTGAAGGGTTGACATAATTCCTTAGCAGTGAGTTCAAGCTGTTTTACTTCAGATCATGCCTGGAAGTCGTAGTTTCTTGTAAGAACCATCAACAAGCTCTCAAAAACTACATCCAAATTTTCAAGTCATAAAAATATCGAGACAACTCATTAATTCCTATTTATTATAATGGGCCCAAAGTTCCACAAATATTCTCAATGAATCGAAATAACGAAATGCCCTATCACGAAATCACGTTTAAAACACTATTAGCATCGGTTCAATTTATGGGTTATACAGGGTGATTCAAAAGTACTTTGACAAACTTCAGGAGGTGATTCCTCACAATATTCTAATATGATTTGTCCAAATAAATATATGTCTGGAAACGCTTCGTTTCCGAAATATAGGGTGTTGAAGTTTTATTTTTATTTTCGTTTTTTTTAAATAACCTTCGAAATACTGACCTTAATTAAACGAAAATTGGTATCGAGAAGTTTTTTGAGGTGTCAAATTCAAACCTGATGAAAAGGTAAACATTATCAATTGAATATTGATAGAAATATTTTTCTGTGAATTGAAAAATCCACGATAAAAATGAAGTTATTTTTTGTGAATGTCTAACAGAAAACATATTTTCAACAAATCAATCGAACCTGATGTTATTATTGCTCTTACTCGTAAGGAGCGCCACCCTGACGTCTTTTTCTTTTTTGAAGATTCATAACTTTTTTTAGCGTACCTCTAGCACATTTTTCAGTAGAAAAGTTGAGAGGTGTCAAGGGACACCCGGATGGAACGAAGTTCCTTTCGATTAATCAATAAAGGAATTGTAATAAATTTTTTATTTTTTTAAGTTAGAATAATATTTTTTTTATTATTAACAAATATAATGTAATATAAACTTAATCAGTAGGCTAATTTTAGTACATACGCATTGATATTGTAATATTAAAATATAATTTGCTTTTAAATTATTAAAGTTATGACGCGTACACTTGCTAAACACACAATAATGGAGAGATTATAACGCGTATGACTTGGTTAGCACAATAGTAAAGAGAGGTTATAATGCGTACTTGCTAATAATACATAAGCATTTATTATTGTCTGTATAACATCTCTACTTATCTAACTCCATCAGCAATATCCGGAACTCGTGCAGAAACACTGCCAGGATTCATTATTGTTATTATTTTTTATTATTTATTATGTACAAAAAACCTGTATACACTCAACAAAAATAATCGTCGCGACACCACACTGTTCAATGCGAAATAGAAAGACGAAACGAAAATAACTGGCTTGCTTTCTATGAGAGAGAGAGAGAGAGAGAGACAGACACGGCTTACAACTACAGCAGAAAGTGTCGTTACAACTTTTGGTCTCAATTTATTCCGTCTAGCCCCCTTTCGCAAAGCGCGATAAGGAACTTCGTTCCAAAAATTAATTCCTCCATTATATCTACGTAAAAAAACTATTCCTGTTACAAGTCGCTATAAGCAAACCGTTTTCTAGATATTTGGGCTTGAAAATTTCAAGTCGATTATTTGATAATCGATGCGTGTTGGAGTTATTACCATTATTTTGATTTTTCACAAGAATGCTTAGGAAATGAATTTGACGTTTAAGTAAGTGGTTTTGGTAATTACGTATTATGTGACAGTTAAACGTTTTGTTGAAGTTCATGTAAGTATTAAAACACTAATTTTGAAAAAATGGATTATCTAAACAACAATGCTCATTTAGCCGATATGCATTTCGTTCATGGTCTTGCGGATGGCAATGCGCGCGAAGCAAGACGTATTTACCAGGAGCGATTTCCTAATCGAGTACTGCCTTCGGCTCCAACATTTACCATACCAGTCTCCACCGTCGTTTGGCAGAAACAGGTAGCTTTAAGAGGGCAGCTGATATTATTGGAAGACCACGAGCAGTCCAAACCCCAGAATTGAAAGAAGCTGTTTTGAACGCTCTCGATGAGAATCCAGAAACAAGTACAAGAATAATTGCTGAAGCTCTCAATTCTACTAGTCCACAGTTTGGAGAATTATACAGATCAACGATTTTATCCATCCATATTCAAAGGGTACAAGCTCTTTTGCCACGAGACTTTCCCCAACGCATTACTATGTGTCCGTAGTTTTTGAGAAAATTGGCTGGAAATCCTCAATTTTTAAGATATGTACTCTTCACTAGGCAAACTTCTCCTGAAATGCTATCACAAACTTTCATAACAACCATGTTTGGGCTCTGGAAAATCCGCACGCAGTTAGTGAAAGACATTATCAGTATCCATTTTCTGTAAATGTATGGGCGGCAATAAATGATAATTACTTGATAGGTCCTTTCTTTCTTCCGTTCCGACTGAATGGTGCAACTTACAGAGGCTTTTTAGGAAATGAATTGCCGGGACTACTTCAGAAGGTGCCATTAGAAATTTGTATCCGCATGTGGTTTATGCATGATGGGGCTCCGGCCCATTTTAGCGTTGTAGCCAGGGAATTCCTTACACTGTCCAGGCGTGGGCACCAAGGTCCCCAGATCTAAACCCGCTAGATTTTTATTTTTGGGGACATTTGAAGTCACTAGTTTATAAAATTCCAGTAGCGAACGAGGAAGATCTGAGAAACCGAATAGTAGACGCCTGTGACACAATAAGGAACAGACCAATAATTTTTGAGCGGGTACGAGATTCAATGACTAGAAGACCGAATGCATGTATCTTCGCTGAAGGTGGACACTTTGAACAATTTAGTTTCCTTTATTTTATTTCAGTCTACATTTTCAAAATTTCTTGAAATAAAATGTTGATATTTCTTGCAAATTTTATTAAAACAAATACAGATTTTGCACCCTTGATACAAAAATAACTATTTCAAACGAGTAAAAATATATAGAATAGGCGCCCCTACAAAAAAACAAAACTACTTACTTAAATGTCAAATTCATTTCCTAAGTATTCTTGTGAAAAATGCAAAATAATGGTAATAACTTCAACACGCATCGATTATCAAATAATCGACTTAAAATTTTCAAGTCCAAATATCTAGAAAACGGTTGCTTATAGCGACTTGTAACAAGGTAGCTTTTCCATGTGATGGAGGAATTATATTTTAACTGAAAAATATGCTAGAAGTACGCTTAAAAAAGTTATGAATCTTCAAAAAAGAAAAAGACGTGTTGATGGCGCCCCCTACGAGTAAGAGCAATAATAACATCAGGTACCTCAAAAAACTTCTCAATACCAATTTTCGTTAAATTAAGATCAGTATTTCGAAAGTTATTTAAAAAAATTGAAAATAAAAATAAAACTTCAACACCTTGTATCTTGGAAAAGAAGCGTTTCCGGACATATGAAGTTTGTCAAAGTACTTTTGAATCACCCTGTACACAGAAAACGTGGGCATCTAAAGTTCTAAAAATGCAATGGAACTGAAGTAAGTCAACACACTAACTGGAAACACCCAAAAAGTCAACAGGTTTAAGTTAAAAATACCAAGATATAAGGTTTTAAAAATCGTGAAAAATGCATGGGCTCTTATGGCGAACCAACCGTAGTGGTGCGGGAAGGCAGATAAAATCGACGAACTCGGCTATCCTTTCTGGTGTTTAATCATTGGATTTGGTCGACCTTTGTACGAAGTATTGAAAGAAAATATTTTTGTATAAAAATTAATTCTTGTGGTTACAAATATGTCCTCCACTTTGTCTACAAATAGGCGAATATTTGCAACCTGTTAGGAATACTTTTGTTTCTGATAACGCGTGACAAAAATCAGTAAATTAGGTTTCAAGATTTTCAACGAATCCATATAATAATTCGAATTTTTGCCAGATAGGTGAAACCAATGAACCACTTTGGAGTATCGAGGCAAGAAATGCTGCCATAGCTAACAGCTACTATGTTTGTGCAATAAACAGAGTGGGAATGGAAATATATCAACATGAATATGAAGAAGAAGGTGAAAAAGTTTTTCATCATGATTCAGGACACTTTTTTGGGTCAACTTATGTGGCCGCACCTGATGGAACAAGATCACCGGTAATTATAATTTTCCAAGAGTTTGCTCATATTTGCCAAATATACTTGGACTGATCATATTTTTTACCAACATTTTTCAAACTATTTTTAGAGTTAAATTAGAGAAAATGAAAATGTTTACTTCCAATGATTTTTTGGGATTTATTTTTGTTAGAAATCCAAACTGGTATAGATACAAATAACGTTCTTTGTTCTCCAGGGATTGTCTCGTACCAAGGATGGATTATTGATAGCAGAATTTGACTTAAATATGTGCAGACAAATCAAAGATAGAAATGGCTTTGGGGTACGTTATCTAACACCTTTTGTATGTACTTGATTATTTCCTTTTTTATAGGTAACACAAAGACTGCAATTATACCGGGAGCTGCTCTCCAACATAATGAAATCGGATTTCAAGCAACAAATAATAAAGAAATAATAAAACTTAATTTATTTTTATTTTCCCAATATTTACATTTGAATATGTATTAATTCTTTCAGTTGAGAGACCAAACATAGTGTCTATCAAATAATATTTAAAACAAAAACACATTTTGGTTTTTTAAATCATTGGTGGGTTTGCAATAATTCTTTGACTTCCATATTTATTTACACTTCCTTCTGACTAGTTGAGGTGAAAAGTCTGCTTTGGTAGCTTTCGCCAACACATCGGTGTAAATATCCAGTCGTTGTGACATCTGGAACATGAGTTTATAAAAAGAAATAAAAATATAATTAACACAGATCTATTGATTACCTGAAATCCCCATTCATCTCGTACTTGTCTACATAAATTCAAATCCATTTCAGCTATCAACAGACCATTTTTCGTTCTTGATAACCCCTAGAAATATTTCAAATTTATATCAGAAGTATTTACTGAATCATTTCTATCATTATGGAACATTGGAATTTCCCAACATTTTAATTCAATTAATATTTATGACATAATATTGAAGAAACTTATTGAGATAGTGAAGACATTTCTGCATCTATTATACCAAAAATAAATATATATATATATATATATATATATATAAAATTATAAAATGTTCATCAGAGTTGGATATTTGCATCTGATAAATTATATCAGGGAATCCTAAATAGTATATAATTTTATATTAAACTGGCTATTCCACGCACCCTAGAATTTTCACAAAATCTGACCAACCAAAAACCAAAGACAGCTTGTAATATCGCGAAAACACCAGCTGTCTTTCAATTCTGATTGGTCTATCAGCATCGTGTCTTCAACGACGTAACTATGGATACGGATAGCAATGCAAAGTTTGACAGTTTGACCAAAAATAATTATAGCTGCAAACGTCAAAATGAATCGCTTCGGTGCTACTTCAAACGAAGTAATAAACCAAAATATTAAAGAAAATATACCCAGTATCACAAAAAATCAAAATATTTTATATGGAGACAATTTATGACGTTCTGTGCGGAACGCAACTATAAATTAAATGCAGAAAATAGCAACGAAAAATTAGCATTCATTCTAAAAGACTGGGCATTCAATATGCGGAAAATTGATGGTAGTGATTACAAGGAGAGTGTTATTAAAACCATATGGAACACTACTGCAACATTAGTATAAGAAAAATATTTTTGTGAGTATTAGAGACATATTGATCCCTTCAAAGATATAATGTTCAAGGAGGCGGGGGCTGCTCGAGATAGTAAGAGAAAATTGTTGCAAGCTGTACCCGAAAAAAAGAAAATGAGTTCTGTCGCTATGACTTCAGATGAATATAGAAATATGTGCTTACAATTGGACGAAGACACGCCAGAGGGACTCCAAAAGAAGTTTTTTCACATAGCTGCAGTAGAACTAGCTTGGAGAGGTAACGAAGTAACTTTTTCCATGTTACATTTTTTTAAGGAAGAGACTGACAACGGAGGCTGTTTAACAAACAGAATTGCATATTCTCCAAAACCCGCCAATGTGGTGATAAAAACTGTGCAGATACAAATGGCTTACCCAAATTTGAAAAAAAATCCTGAAATGTGTCCTGTTAGATTATAGCGGCAACTTATGTCGAAAAGGGAAATTATTACCAATGACAGACTTTTTCTGACAGTGAATGGCAAGTGGAATAAATAATAATAATAATTGGTACAAGAATTGCCCTATTGGTATTAATACAATATCAAAACTCTCTGCAGAAAAGATAGGATTAAACTAAAAAACTAAAAATAACAAATCACTCTAATCGTGCCACTGAGTTAGTCAGTTACTACAATCCGGCGTTAGTGAACAACAAGCTATGAAAATTATTGGACATGGAATTTCGAACTCGATGAAGCCGAGTACTCCAAGTACATCAAGTAATAATACCAACAATATATTGTATCCACCTAATAACGGTCATACTATTCAAAAATTTTACAATTGCACCATTTATAATAAATATAGTCAAAAATAATGTATTAGGTTCGAGTTAAAAAAAAAATATTGTTATAGGTAACAAATAATAATTAAAACAAATTGTTTATAGTTAAAATAAATATTTCATGATTACAATTAAATTTGAATTATTTATTATCATTAAATTTCTTCCTCTCAATCTACCGAATTAAATTTTTTTGACCTTTTTCACTTTGTTCGTGAAATAGTCTAATAAAATACCACTCGTAATTTTTTTTTTTTTTTTATGTTCTGGTTCCCACGAAAAGGGATATCCTGTAATGTTCAGAGAACATCGAGGGAACCAAGGGAAAGAAGGTAGGAGTTGGTGTTCTTCTTAAATTTCTGGAGGTTGTATGCCTCGGGGAACACCTCCCTGGCAATGAGTTCCAAAGCCTCGCTGTTCGTTGGATGAACGAGTCTTTGGAAAGTGATGTTCTGCAGGTCTCCAAAGTGACCACGAAGGGGTGTGATGACTGAACTTGACGGGTTAGTCTCGAAGAGACTGCCAAAGCAGGAACGATTGTTGATATTTCAGAAGAGCATCGCCCATGAAAATATCTATAAAATAGAGACAAATCGCCAACTTTTCTACGGTGTTCCAGACAAGTGAGCGAGTTTGTAAGCGAGGCATCACCGACGAGACGAATTGCCCTTTTTTGGACAGAATCCAATAGCCTCAGGATATGTTTGGGTGCCGCGCTCCAAATATGGGAACAGTATTCCAGGACAGGTCGGGTCTGTGCCTTATAGATCATAAGCAGCTGGGTGGGGGTGAAATAGCTCTTGGCACGAAACAAAAAACCAAGTTTTTGGGATGCACTTTTGGCAATGGACCTCACGTGATTTTCCCAGGAAAGTTTATTGCTGATAGTAATACCAAGCATCGATATGGATGACTTCAGTGGTATGGTTACTCCTGATAAAGTTATGTTAGGCACAGTGAGATCGACTTTTCTAGAGAAAAGACATGCTTGTGTTTTGTTTGCATTGAATTCTACCAAGTTATTAGATCCCCACTCGAGAATTGTTGCTAAGTCCATATTTAGATTATTAACATTTCTTCCTCGTTCATTTCTGGTTTCACGGGCTGATATAGGGGCCCTGGAAGAGAAAGCGGTATGGAGGGTACTATCATCGGCAAAGCTGTGTACTGGACATGAAGTTGCTTTCAACAGGTCGTTGATGTGAAGTAGAAATAGTGTTGGTGCGAGAATAGATCCTTGCGGAACACCAGCATTTATGAGTAGAGTGTCAGATGAAACTCCATCGACCACTACATGGAGAGACCTGTTTGAGAGAAAACTAGCAAGCAGAGAACACAGCTGAGGGGGCAAGCCATAAGACGGAAGCTTGGCGAGGAGTCCCTGGTGCCAAACTCGATCGAACGCCTTGGAGATATCTAATGCCACAGCTAAAGTTTCTCCATACTTTTCAATAGATAGCTCCATATATGTGAGACGTAAGCGAGCAGGTCACCAGTTGATCTCTGATGGCGGAAGCCATATTGCCTATCGTTGACAATTCCTGGGGTCTTCCAGATATTTCATGAGCTCGATGTTGATGGCTTTTCCATGACCTTTGAAATAATAGATAGCAGTGCGATAGGTCTGTAGTTGCTAGGTAGGGCCTTTTGCCTTTTTAGGACTGGCTGTTCTCTTGCAATTTTCCAATTGGACGGAAATACCCCCAAATTGTAAGAGTGGTTGAACAACTTGCAAAGAACAGGTGTTAGTTCGGGGCACATTTCTTGAGAACAATCGGCGGATTCCGTCAGATCCACAGGCTTTGTTGGTGTTGAGACCCAGCAAAATCTTTCTGATAGTACGTTGGCGAAAGGTGATCTCGGGCATGTGACTGTCAATAGGTGTAATGTTCGGGGGTTGTTTTCCCGATGAATCCAGAGTGGAATTTCCAGCAAATAGGTGCGCAAAGATATTGGCTTTTTCCTGGGCAGTCGTTGCTAGTGTTCCATCTTCTTTGGTTAGAGGAGGAAATGAGCTGGAAGTGAAGTTTCTTCCCACAGCTTTGGCGAAAGACCAAAATGAACGGGATCCGTTAGGACATTCAGCAAGTTTTGATCTTATTTTGGCATTGTGGGCATCTTTTGAGCATTCTATTGTCTCTTTGCATATGCCTCTAGCCTCGACATATGCTGCTCTGGTCTCAGGGCCCGGATTTTTTAGCCATCGATGGTATGCTGCCTCTTTAAAAGCCACAGCTCTAGAGCAGTTTCTGTTAAACCAGGTCTTATCGGATGATGTTCTTCTTTCGGTATTCGGTATGTAGGTTTGCATCCCCAACATGATGATTTCAGAAATTGTCTCAGCACATCGTGTTGGATCTACTGAAGAGAAACAAACTCTCTTCCATGGAAACGCTGAGAAAAACATACGAAGACCTTCCCAGTCAGCCGAATTGTAATGCCACATGAGACGGGGTGGTATTGTGCAGCTCGATGGTAAATGGAAAGAGCATGTTGTGGAGATGAGGGTGTGATCAGAGTTTCCAAGTGGGGCACAAACGGGTCAGGATTGGTGGCGAGGAAAAGATCTAGTGTATTGGCAGACTGGTTGTTGACATCAGGGATGCGGGTTGGTAGCTCGACCAGTTGTTCTAGACCATGAGTGATGGCGAAGGCCTCGGCTTGACGACCCGCATCATCTGTTTTGTTAGAGAATTTGAGCCAGGCAGCGTTATGTACATTAAAGTCTCCCATGATTATGGTTTCAGCTGTTGGATGGTTCTCCTGAATGTAGTCCATTGAGTGATAAAAACTCAAAGAGGTCGTTATATGAAGGTTCATTAGGTGAAAGGTAAAGGCAGCAGAGGAACTTAAGTCAGTTTGGTATCAGATAGCTTGAACCACATCACATCAAAGTCTTTCGGTTCCAAACTCTCTTCACGCTGGCATGAAAGGTTAGCCTTAGCGTAAAGGCAGACTCCACCTTTGAACCTGAATCGAGAATGGAGTTCGTAACCAGGACAAAGCATATGGACCTTGTTGGTGGACGAGTTTACTTGTGTTTCTGTTAGAGCCAGAATATCCGGTTTTTTCGTCTGTAGGTGATGGTGGACGTCATTGATGTTCTTGTTGAGTCCCCGGATGTTGCAAAGATTAATCTTTAATGTTGAGTCCCCTCGAGTACCTCTCGCCCGGAAATCCGAATGGAGAGGTATTTTGCTTCCGGAGTGTTTTACTCTAGGAGACTTCATCATTATTACTATTAGGATGCACCTGAAAATAAAGGAGGAATTGGGGAAAAGGAAAGAGGGAGACCGGAAAGTATCGACCAAACACTGAAATATGGAATGATCCATTTCACAGCACACAAAGTCGATATGGTGGTATTTCACCGGGCGATGAGACCATCTTCCACCTACGGATATCCTTTTAGTCGCCTCTTACGACAGGCAGGATTTACCATGGGGCTATTCTAAAGCCGACCCCATACAGCACAACGACCCCATACAGCACCCGACCCCATACAATTTATCTTATAAGTCTGTCTTTTATTTCTAAACTCAACTGAGTTGCTTGAAGAAAACACCACTCATCCGCGGACTCGTGGTTTTTCAAGCAACTCAGTTTCGTTTAGAAATAAATCGACAGACTTATCGCGAAAATTCAGTCACTAGTGGTATTATTACTAAAATGCATATAAACTACAGATTTTATACATAAAAAGTGGCCAACAAATGTAGAAACAATAAAAAACCTCACTAGGGTTCTAAAGAAATTAAGATCGAGGCTCCTCTGTGATTAATCCTAATAGTTCAGGTGTGATGATAAAAAACGGTGTACAGGGCTTTCATTATTGCCTTGAATTGAATTGAAAACTTTTGGTTCAGGAACTTCCCGAAGAAAAATCTATCTAGATAACCATCAACATCACTGGAATAACTGTTAGCAATAGATGTCACATACAAATGCTGTAGAAAGAAAGACTTGAATGTCTGTTGCATTCAATGTTTGAATATTTCTCACGACAGCTGTTTGGAATGGAAAAAAAACATGCAAATAATGGAAGCGCATGCTCTAAAGAATGTGCAAAAAAAAAAGAAAAGACGAACTACATAAAATAGCAGAAAAATGCTGCACAATGATGAAGACTATCACAGAAAAAGATATTGAACTAGAGGGAAAAGTAAGGGAAAAAGAACAAAGATAAAAAGAAATGCTAAAGCAATTATGAGCCTGCAAAAAGACAATGAACAGAGAGAGGATTTCAGATAAAACGAAAACATCCAACTTGAAATGTTCATTCAATGTTTTAATATTTGTCACTATAGCTGCTTGGAATGGAAAAAAACATGCAAATAATAGAAGCGCATAAAGTAATATGCTCTAAAGAATGTGCGAATAAAAAAACAAAGAAGACGAGTACATAAAATACAGAAAAATACGGCACAATGATGACGACTATCAGAGAAAAATATATTGAACTAGAGGAAAAAGTAAGGGAAAAGAAAAAGAGAAGAAGTAATGCTGAGGCAATTATGAGTCTGCAAAAAGACAATGAACAAGAGAAGATTTCAGAGAAAACGAAAACATCCAAAGATTTCGAGGACGAAGTAGAAAATGCAGAATCAACCTACATGAAAAAATTACTGGCCTATGTTGTCTTTGTTGGAAGAGTTGAGTTTTGAACAAATTGATAGTGAAGAGCATTTTAATGTAGATGAAGATTATGAAATGTGTGTTCATCTCTATGTTATTTGCATATACAAAGAAAGTCTTTTTCAACAGACTTTAAATAATTCTAATGAAGTTGTCGTCAAACGGTCAAATTATTCTTGCTGGAGATCTCAAAAAGTATTCTCCACGAAGATTTTGTGTTAGTGATTTCTTCTTATCTGTCAGATTATGAAGCCATTTACTTAACAATAATGTACGAAACAGACATTGCCAATATAAAATATAGATATGGACGTTTGTACAGTAAAAATAATATAAGTTTTATCAATCAACCCTAGAACAGGTTTGGTGCAATGTACCAAACTTTGAAGCATTTTATAATAAGTTGGCACGAATATTCAACAAATCATTTCCTTTGCAAATAATGAAGGTGAAAGCGATGAAGCTGTGGTTCAGTAAACTAATCAGGATAGCAGCAACAAATATGCGAACACTATATCGGATAGTACACGACTAACAACGGATTCTACAAATACTATAATCAATACAAAAAAATATATAGGAGAGTTATTTGATACCGCAAAAATAATATGAACGTATCATAGAGGCCGATAATAAAATGAAAGACGGTTGGGTTATTGTGAACGAATTGAAAGGAAAAAATTAAAAGTACCAATTTGTCCTAACATTTTGAACAACTATTATTGCAGTAGTACTCCCCAATCAAAAACTTCAGGAGTAAACAATCATCCATTCGAGAACTAAAAACACATTCAAATTAAAATGGGTTCGACTGATATCCCAGTGCTGAAAGAAATTATGTCAAGAATAAAAAAACATCAGAACTCGATGATTAGTCCATTAAAAATTTTGAATGTCTGCAACTAATAAATAATTTTTTCTACTCCCGTATTATAATACGCGAATTAAATATTTGCTACCTATTTATTAATATTGTCAATTTTAACGCGGATTTTCATTTCGAAAAAGATTTTGGCCAATAAAAACACGTACTTTTCATTATGAAACGAATTTTCGGCCTATAGAAACACGTACTTGGATATAATCAAGTGGTATGTTTCTACATTCTTGTTTGACATTTAATTTTTATTGACATTCAATCACAGCGCGTCAAAAATACCTATAAGTATGTCGAGCAGTGAAGAATTATCTTGTACACCACCAGAAATTCTTGTTTTTATTTTATTATTTATTGGTCGTAGAAAAAATGTGTATGCAACGATCATGTAATGGCTATTAATACACTCGCACACGTTTATGACACTCGCCTTCGGCTCGTGTCGTAACTTACCTCGTGCTCATGTATTAATAGCTATCATTACATGATCGTTACATAATATACTATTTTAGAAAATAGCTCTTTTCCTAAATTTTAAAGGATTGCTGTAATGATTCCCATTCACAAAGGAGGTGAAAAGGAA
Source organism: Gonioctena quinquepunctata (assembly GCA_018342105.1). Classification (NCBI taxonomy): domain Eukaryota; kingdom Metazoa; phylum Arthropoda; class Insecta; order Coleoptera; family Chrysomelidae; genus Gonioctena; species Gonioctena quinquepunctata. Next base: position 133,615 of record JAFIRS010000287.1, read on the forward strand.
GATTCATAAAATTAAAAAACTATATCAGTTTTCCCAACTTTGGCAAAAGTTATAGAAAAAGTAGTCAAAAATATATAATGGATTTCCTTATCACAAAAAACATCCAAAATAATGAGAGTACAAATGATGACATTTTCAATTTTCTTCAAAAAGTATACAACGAACTCAACTCTTAGGCATCTGCAGCAGCTATTTTCTGTGAAGTTACGAAAGCATTCGACTTTGTGGACCATGAAAATCTGCTGCGAAAGCTCGATTGTCATGGTTTTTACAAGTGTTAAATGGATCAAGTCATATCTGACACACGGAACACAGTTTCAAAAATTGGAAAAATAGAAATGGGACTCCCTCGAAGTTCTATTTTGGGACTAAAATTTTATATCACTCAGTTGGAAATCGGTGCTAGAATCACCAAATAATATCAAATAAAATGCAGAAAGTGAAATTTTGGTGTGATTCAAACCCCATTTCCTCATATTTTATATAACAATTGTTTCTTTCAAGTGTCATATGCCAGTCGTAATACTGAATAATAATGATCTCGTTACAAAACCTACAACAAAATTTTTGGGGTTACACATTGACAATAAACTCAAATTTGGGGAACATATTTTCCATCTAAAGAAAAAACTGGCTGTTATAACATCAGAGTAGTTTCGGAAGAAATAGGTACAAGTTTTGCAAAAACAGTCTCTAGTCTGCTCTCAATGGTGTGCACATAAGATATGGAATCAGTTCCTGGAGAGTTATCAATTCCTTCAAAGGTTATTTTTTATTCTTCAAGACAGGGCTATCCAGTATCTGTGCAAGGCGAAAATAAGAGACTCTTGCATACCACTCTTTAAAGTATCGTATTCTCACTGTCATTAACTTTTTATACAGTTAGCTTGGTTCACAAAAATATTTCTTTTTCGGGTTCTATAGCACATTCAAACTAAAACTCGCCAGACTAATTCAATAAGACTCCCCACAACTGAATACCTGGTGGAAGAATCACTGATATATAATGGAATCAAAATGTACAAGCTCCCTACAAACCTCAAAAATGTTACTTCTTGAATCTATGTAGAAAAATCTACAGGATGTTTTAATCGGTAAATGCTATTGCGATTTGGGATAATTTTATAATAACATTTCAACCCGCTGAATGTTTTTTAGCCGACTGCGCGACGCAAAAGACGGTAATGTGTTCATCATGTATGTATGTTTGTTCCTTTGTGACGCTCTAGAGACCAAACGCGTAGGCCGATTTTGATGATTCTTACGTCAATCGAATTGTCGTCTTAATCTTGCGAGTGTCACTAAAGATATGACAGTAATCAAAATTCAGTGTGGCGACAACCAGACGCCATAATGTGAAAAATCTTAACTAAAAAGTGTAAAATAATGAAAGTTCATTAAAAATAAAAATCCCGACTGCGTACAAAGTGAACTTTAAAAAAGATGGAAACAAGATGACCAGAAAATATTGTCAGAAAATTATGTTTTAAGAGGTTAATTAAACAACAATCTCACGCAGTCAAAGGCAATAATATATCTTCATTTTAAATTATAGAAGATGCCTCCGACTGCGTGAGATTGTTTACAGTATTAAATATAATAGTTAACCTCTTAAAACATAATTTTCTGACAATATTTTCTGGTCATATGGTTTCCATCTTTTTTAAAGTTCACTTTTTACGCAGTCGGATTTTTTATTTTTAAATTAACTTTTTTTAACATTATTATCCTGATTGATTTGTTTGATGATATGAACGGGATGTTCATAAAATCATATGTGGAATCATCTGCGACTGAAAGATAAAATTAAGTCACTATCTTCGATCGTTGGGAGGTATTCATGTTGGAAACATTCTCAATTAAAACATTATTTTTTTTCTGAAAATCGAAAAATCTACGACAATAGTGAAGTTATTTTTTTTGTAATATCTAACAGAAAACAACTACTTCCCCGGCTAAAACCACGCTGGACATTGAACTACATCTGATAGATATTGTGAAAGGACCCTAACAAAAAAATCTGAAACTGAAAATTTTAGTTTTTATCGGATAGTTATTTGATTTTCTATTCCAGTCTCATTTAAGGAGTCATATAGATGAATGAGGCAAAGAAGAATGTTGGAAAATATTAAGTTGAGGCAAATGTAATAATAATTTTATTTATAAATAATAGGAAAGTAATAACATTGTAACATGACAAAATAACAATATGCTATCAACGGAAGTTGGGCTTTATGTAATTATTTACTAATAAATCTAGAACCACAATGTCAGAGACTGTCCGTGGTATGAGTTGATCTGAAATAATTAATTGAACCATACAATGACACTTTTTGAAAGAGTATTCTTAATAGCTAGGTTAAAATTTACAAGGTGCATACAGTATTTGAATTTAAAAAAAATAAAAATATTTACATAATAATAGTAGTGGTAGATGATTGATATATCTTGGAGCATGTGACTGGCTGTAATGAATATTTTACCTTTCAATGAATTTTTTTTCCAAGTGTTTAGTTGCCCTTTAGCTCAATTCAATTTCTCACCCTCATTCTATCTTTCGATAGTAAGAATTTCTTCAGATTATTTCTGAATTTCTGGAGGGCTCGTTCGATATCATGGGGTATATAATTATATACCCTAGGAGCCAAAAACATATGGCATTTTTGACCAACAGCTTTGAGTGATGACGGAATGATGAGGTCTTTGTTGATGTTTCTTCGAGTTTGGTACTGGTGTGATATATAATTTTTTAAATAAAACAATACAATTTTGTTGAAAAATATTTGTCGGGGATCTAATACTGTTAGCTCATTGTATAGGTGATCGCTGGAGTAGCTCCTTTCTTTTGTGTAAATTATTTTCAGGATGAGTTTTTGTATAACTTCCAGTTTATCTAAGTGAGTGTTTGTGACTCCTCCCCATCCTAGGATACCATAGGAGATACGCGATTCAACAAGTGCATGATGGATCATTTTTAGGTGGGCTAGGTCTATCACTCTTGCAAGATATTTGAACTTATGTATCATTGTTCTAATGGTGTTATTAATTTTTTTGATATGGTGGTCCCAGCGTAAATGATTATCAATAGTTATACCTAAGTATTTGACCTGGTTTGTTGACTTGATTGATATTTTTTGACCTTGCAGGAGAGTAAAATTCGGAAGTTTATTTTTGTAGTTGGCTAGTGGAAGAAACATGGTTTTTCCCCATTTACAGTCAATAACTTATGATTGATCCTGTCAAATATCAGAGATCAGTTTCCACTCTCTGTTTCAGGTTTTCCCAGGAATTTGAGGAGTAAAAGATTGAGGTATCGTCAGCAAAGCTAAATATTTCGCCACTGGTGTTCATTGTTAGTAATTATTGATATATATATATATATATATATATATATATATATATATATATATATATATATATATAATGAAAAGAACAGGACCCAATATCCCATTTCGAGTGATCCCCATCAATAGATATGAAAAATGTGGTCTTAAAATCGTTGATTTAAAAAAGTAAATTGTGTTATTTTTAAAAATGACAAGGTGTTCTTCACACGATATTTGTTTATTTTTTCAACTGTCGATAAACATTCCTGCCAAGTACGTTCCACTAAGAACACATGTAAACTCAGTATTGAGTTTAGTTGATAAGAATAATGAAATAATAATTTTGAATTGTGTTTTCTGTAACAATATGTTTTTTGTTTAAATCTGTAACCGATTGTTAGTAATGTATTTATTATGTGTTTTTAAATCAATGACGTGTTTCAACTTTGCTGTTTCTATGGAATTTTGGTGTTTTATAATTTTTTTAAACCTGAAGTTGATAAGTTTTACATACATCTTTTGAGCATGCACACAATTCTAATTATGTCTTGTATCATTTTATAGATGTCTTGATGAAGGAATAAACTACTTCCGAAAGCTTGACAAATGACAAAGAGTTTTCTTTTAATCAATGAGGCCTGAAGATTAAAGATACATCTGACTGCAACCCCAAGACAGTTTGAATCCTTAGTTTAATCTATCCAGTCACAAAAAAACGAAACTATATATATATATATATATATATATATATATATATATATATATATATATATATATATATATATATATATATATATATATATATATATATATATAGACTTCATAGTTTCTCGCTGAAAGATAGTTGTTTCCAATAGATAGTTTGTGTTCTCCTTTTGAATATTGAGTCTTCTAGTTATTTGGCCAATATACGTCTCTCACAGTCTCTACACGGTATTTCGTAAACCATTTGGTACTCCTGTGTTATATAGTCCTTGAAATTTCGGAGAGTGGACTTTATGTAGATCTGTTCGATACGCGATTCAAATATTCTGTCGGCGAATAACTCTACTAATCATGTCTGTGGTCCCTTTATAAATGGCAATAATTTTACAATAAGGGGTTGCTGAACCAGTTGTTCTTTTCTTCTGATTTGGGATGCGGCTTTTATAGTTTTCTTGGAGTATCCATTCATCTGCTGAAGGCTTGTTTGTATGTAATCGTTGCCCGCCAATCTTCTTGATCGAGTTATTAGTGTTTTTGCCACTGTGTGAATTTGTCGCAAGTGGTGATATGAGTTTGTATTCAAATAACGATTGATATGAGTTTTCTTGTGATACACTGTGTGGCCGAGGATACCGTCCAGGATTTTCTTCTTCTAATTCCATGTGACTTTCATTGGTAGATCGATGTCCACTTGCTCCATGAAAAGATTTGCAATGAACGGTGATAATGTCGATCCCATTGGTTCTCCTACTATTTTTTAACCGACGAAACCAAAAAGGAGGAGGTTCTCTAGTCGACGCGTATATATTTTTTTTTATGTATGACCACGCATAACTTTTTACTGAGACGTCCTATTCCGATAATTCTTTTTTCAATGGATAGGGTGTACTTCGAAGTTGGTCCCATTTGAATTCAAAAGATGAAATCCACCCCTAAGGGTAGCAAAATGAAGGATATTGATCACTCACCCTCTGAATTCTGGTCCGTTGACCGATTCTATCAGGCATAACTTTGTACTGTGTTCTTCGATTTGGATGATTCTTTTTTTATTAGATAGGGTATACCTCATAGTTGATCATATTTGGATTTCAAATGGAATTATCCACCCTTACGGGTAGAAAAATAGGGAATAATTGATTTTTCACTTGTGAACATTGGCACACATATGTAGTTGACAATGACAGATCGCTACTGTCATTATTTTTGTTCTCTACATCCGTCACAATAATTATATTCTATGAGAGGATGGAATGATATACAAAGTAATGAAATAAACTAACCAGAACAACAAAAATAATTTATATTACAACAAATAGTAAAAGTAGATAATCATATTATTTAACTGGTAATAATTAAAGTAAGGTGGGTAAGTAAGTATTTTTGGAAGTAATAAAAAACGAATAGGTAGTAGTTAGTAGATTTCAGCCACAAAAATTGAAAATAAAACTTTTAACAAAAATTAAACCGACGAAATCGGAACTGAAAGTAAATAAAACTTTTAACAAAATTAAACCGATGAAAAAATCAACTGAAAAGCAAAAAATAAAATAAACCTTCTTAGTCTAAATGATAATTGAGCTCCTAAACTAATGTAAGTAACTGATTTTGAGTCGGCGCCAAACAAACAATTATCGAAGATCATTATCTATGAAAGAAGTCATCAAAACGCAGCCGTGCATCTCGCTGCCATCATTTTACTCTTCACCTAATTCAATTGCTAGTTTGTTTGGCGCCGACTCAAGATCAGTTACTTACATTAGTTTAGAGCTCAATTATCATTTAGACTAAGAAGGTTTATTTTATTTTGTTTTTCAGTTGATTTTCGTCGGTTTAATTTTGTTAAAAGTTTTATTTTTACTTTCAGTTCCGTATTTCGTCGGTTTAATTTTATGTTAAAAAGTTTTTATTATATATATATATGTGGCTAAAATCTATCAATTACTACCTGCTTGTTTTTTGATTACTTCCAAAATACTTACTTACCCACCTTACTTCAACTATTACCAGTTAAATAATATGATTATCTACTTTTACTATTTGTTGTAATATAAATTATTTTCGTTGTTCTGGTTAGTTTATTTCATTACTTTGTATATCATTCCATCCTCTCATAAAATATACTGATTTTGACGGATGTGAAACAAGAATAATGTCGGTAGCGATCTGTCATTGTCAACTACATGTGTATGCAATGTTCACTAGTGAAAAATGAATTATCCCCCATTTTCTACCCGTAAGGGTGGCTAATTCCTTCCAAAATCCAAATATAAGGTATACCCTATCTATTAAAAAAAGAATCATCCAAATCGGACGCCTCAGTAAAAAGTTATGCGTGATCATACATAAAAAAATATGATGGAAAAAAAATATACGGGTCGAATAGAGAACCTCCTCCTTTTTGGTTTCGTCGTTTAAAAATAAAATAAACCTTCTTAGTCTCAATAACTGAGCTCCTAAACTAATGTAAGTAAGTAACTTTGAGTCGGCGCCAAACGAACAATCAACGAAAATCATTAAATTACTTCAAAAAAATTATCAGAATGTCACCGCGCAACTCGATGCCATCATTTTACGCCTTACCTAATTCATTTGCTTGTTTGTTTGGCGCCGACTCAAAATTAGTTACTTACATTAGTTTGGGAGCTCAGTTATTGACACTAAGGTTTATTTAATTTTTTACTTTCCAGTTCTGTATTTCGTCGGTTTAATTTTTTGTTAAAAAGTTTTTGTATCATTGGTCGTCATGAATGAAATAAATTGTACAATGTTCTTCGTGCTTATATTGCTATATGTCCTTGGGAAGTCATAGGTATGTTCTTCCTGACCTTTATTACCCAATTTTGATTGAGATGTTGCAATATGAACATTTCTTCATGGTGGATTTTTAATTTACGAAAAAAATCCTTTCCAATTTTCAACTGAGAGTGTTTCATTTTTATCATGTATACCTTACAAAATGTAATCATCCCGAACGATAGAAGATAGTGGCAAAATATTATGTTTCAGCTGCAGATGATTACATATCCAATTTTATGAACAGCCTATTATATCTCCAAAACAACCCGAATCGTACTTAACCACCAAAGTACGATACGATTGTAAAGAAAACTACTTACTTGAGTTCTACAGCCATTTGGTGCCGTGACATAACTTGAACCATAGAAATGATCACTTTCTCTATGGGGAGGTTTTCCATCTCCAGAAGAGAAATCATTTTCAAAAATTTCTGTGCCTACTCTATTCACAGCGCAGGTGTAATAACCGTTGGCAATGGCAGCATTTCTAGCTTCAATGGGCCATAAAGGTTCGCTGGAGGCACCACCCTGAAAATATGAGTGTAAGATCTAGTGAGCTATTTTCATACCGGACGAAAGTTTGAAAGAAGGAAAATTTTTATTTGTGGAGGAGGGAATTGCCAGGCCTGAATCAATAAGCAATCACTACATGAAAGCCGCTTATATGAAAATTTCAATTGGTATTAATAAATTGAGAATAATAAAATTGAATATAAAGATAATCAGGTTTCCATGTGACAAATTGGGATTTACGGTATCTCAAAAATGATTGGTGTCATAGGAGTGTGACATGTGACAGAAGGAGAGGTCAGTGACATACCTCCAGAGATATTAGGCATCCACTTTTTGATCGATTAACGTATTTTTTTAATTGTGTGTAGAAAAACTGATGAAATTTTCAGTTAGGTGATGTAAAAAGCCAAATTGACTTACTTTAAACCGAATAGTTAAATGTTTATAAACAACCTATTTCTAAATATACATGAAAGTTTTTTCATTTTAATAGTCCTTTGTTTTCAATGTTCATGTTCAATCGTTCTTTCAGCACTTTTGAGTTATTATATTTTCAATTATCAAAATGACATATTAGCTATATCTTCAATATACAGGGTGTTTCTTAATAACATGTTAATATTCAAGGAGGTTACTGTTGGGTTCGTTTTGAGAAAAAAACTTCATATGAACTTAACTTTTGAACTACATGGTGCTGAAGTTTTAAGAAAAAAATCATTATTTTATGATAAATTTGGTATGACCCTATATATTTTTGTGGAACGCTACTATGTATCGAAAGGCATTTTCTGGTGTAGAATATGATTTTTTATTCTTGCCAGTGACGTTCGTGCAGGATTTGCACTGAATCATTTTAAAGAGAAAAGTGATAGGCCACTGACTTTTTTAAAGAAAAAATTATTTTTGAAATCCTCATTTTTTTCTGAGCAAATCTGGTCTTATGTGTTTTTCGTTTGACGTACTGTTTTTGCATAAAAAATAAAATAAATTCATTTGCACGTTGTTATAAAATTGGGTATTATCAAGGATTAAAAATATTCTTGTTTGGAAATTTATCCATGACTTTTTGTTATATCCCTACAATATCAAACGGGTTCAGGTGCGACTCTCCATTACGGATGAACTTTTGCCAATGGTATCTTCAAAAAGTGTATGAAAATCCATTATTTGATACTGAAATTTTATTATGAAGCCAATTTTTCCAGAAACACCATCCAAAACTTTCACGATAATCATTTTTGGGCTGAAGAAAACTCACATGCAATCTTGGAATCCCGTCACCAGCAGTTTTCCGTTAACGCGCCAGCTCACTTCAGTGCTCTGGCGCGAGAATATTCAAACCAAAATTACAATTATCGCTGGATAGGTCGCGGACCACCTAATTTCCCGGACCTCAATAGTTTAGATTATTTCCTGTGGGGTCATCTTAAAACATTTGTTTACAGCACACCAATTCATAGTGAAGAGCATCGTAGTTTCTTTAGAAACTATTAGAAACAGTACCGGCATTTTCCAAAGAGTACGTGAGTCCATAAGAAAAATATTTAATTTATTTCTTTGTGCGATCAGGGTAATTTTGTGTTATCATTCCAAAATGTATTTAGATAACTTTAATTTTATGATATTACCATCAAACTCTCAAATCAATTTTTGTAAGTGGTCTAGCGAGAATAAATTTGAATTACATTTTTTATGCGAGAACCGTACGTCAAACGAAAAAATGATCAAGAGACCAGATTTGGAATGTGGATTTCAAAAACATTTTTTATTTTAAGAAAAAGCTGTAGCGAATCACTTTTCTCTCTAAAATGATTCAGTGCAAATCCCACACGAACGCCACTGGCAAGAATAAAAAACATGTTGTACAGCAGAAAATGCTTTTGATGCATAGAAGATGCGTACTACGTTTCACAAAAATATCTAGGATCATACCAAAGTTGAAAAAAATTCTTAAAACTTTAGCACCCTGTAGTTCAAAAGTTAAGACATTTAGGACATATGTACATGAAATTTTTTTCTCAAAATGGACCCAAGAATAACTTCCCTTAAATTGTTATTAAGGAACAACCTGTAGATACAAGCGATTTTTTAATTTAAATCGGCATCAAATGGTTGGAATAAGATAGTGATTTGGGGAATTTAGTTGATTTTCTTGAATTGAAGAAACAATGACTATATAAGCTAATGTCCGTCTCGACCAGGTCGTAGGAATGCATATATTTTTCAACGGGGCAAAAAAATATCGAAAGAAATTGCCTTTAATTTATGTTTTATTAAACGTCGAACTATTTCTGGTACCAGGCTTATCACCAACGCTGGTGTGCATACTTTCCCCAATCGGAAATTTTGTTGAATTTCACTATCAATATCCATGAACTCAGGACCACCGGTCTAACATCCCCTCCGATTGGCAGCATACCTCTCGCCATATCTCGTGCTCATTGATATAGTGCGTGCGACTGTGATGTGCTAGTACCTGCAGTTTTACGAATTTTAATTCCAGTTTCCCCTGGAAGGTGGTTGCACATTTTATTGCGATTGATATTGCTTGGCTTCAGATATCGATATACTTTCGTCAACCTGAATATTCAAAGAAGTCCAGATATTCTGTAGATAAATCGTCATCAATCAACATTTCAATCTATATAGGGTTGGTTCTCAGAATTCCATTCATCTATTAAGTATATACAACTTAATTATTTTGGTTTTTTCAACTTTTTGTTGAGCGCAGCGAGATTTCTCCTCGCTGACATAATGGTTCAAAATTATTGTTACACACTTCCTGTAATCACACGTCGCCGAGAAAATATTGGAATTCCCGATGTAAACAAACCTCAGGCAGGTAGCTGTGAAGCGTCACAGAAAGGTCGAGGTAATTCTCGACAGTTCATCGACCTTCCTAGTATGTTCGGCCGTGTGGCCGACGGCTATACAGTGCTTCTCAAAAGTCCTCTCCCCCCTCTTATTTTTGGAACGATTATACATAAACAAGTGAATTTTGGAAACTGAATATTAAAGGTTGTAAACTTCCCTACTAGTGATGATAGATGACGAAATCGTCAAAGATGACGTCACAAGGCTATTGTGACCAATAATTTTAAACGGAACCCTACGGCAAGCTACACCTCTTTTGAAAGGTATCGAAAAACCCTATTCAATGATACTAATTTTGTTTGTGTTTATGGGAGTTTTAATGGCTCATTAGTAACCACCAAAATTTAAATTCCATTCAGTATGATATTAATTACAGATTTAAGAATCAGTACCATCTACTTAAAGAAATTGCTCGAAGTGACATCCATTTACTTCCTGACAGGGAAATATCCTATTTTTAAACTCTTCTCGTACTTTTGCAAATGTGTCTGCGGAAACAGCCTCACATTCTGCAACAATACGTTGTTTTAAAACGTCAATATTGTCAGGTTCAGTGGCGTAAACCTTCAATTTAAGGTACCCCCACAGAAAAAAAACCAACGGTGTGAGGTCCGGTGATCGAGCTGGCCATTTCGTTGAACCTCGTCGTCCAATCCATCTACCAAATACCGTCTTACTGCACCGTAATAGTGTGGAGGAGCACCATCCTGTTGGAATGTTATTTCCAAATTGCCGAATTCATCTGGATTATCTTCCAAAATTTCAAGGATTAACGGTTCTATTGCGTTTTGCAACAGCTCCAGATAAACCTCACCAGTTAAATTAGTATTTAAAAAAGAGGCCCAATGATGTGGTTTCCCAGAATATCTGCTCAAACATTCACCTTCTGGGGAAATTGGGTATGTGTTTCATGAAACAGGTGAGAATTTTCGTCACTCCAATACCTCACATTCTGTGTATTTACATTTCCATTTAGATAGAAAGTTCTTTCGTCTCTAAAACAAATTGTTTTGACATAGTCTGGCGGTTGGTTAATTTTAGTTTCCATATTTTCACAAAATTCTAGTCTTCGGTCTGGGTCGTCGTCTGAGAGTTGATGAACTATTTTTAATTTGTATGGATGAAGTTTGTTTTTTTTCAACACCCTGTGTACTGTACTTCGACTGACTTCACAGGTAGATGCAACGTGAGTTGTTGAAGAAGTAGGATTAACGATTACTTCTGCCAGTATATCAATTTATTTCTCATCAGAAATTTGTGGTCTGCCAGATCGTTTCGCATCATTAATACTACCCGTTGTTTCAAACTTACGAAGAAGCTCCCTCAAATAAGTCCTCGAAACGGGGCGATCGGGAAACCTCTCATTAAAAATGCGTTCTGCTGCATGAATATTTTGTCCAGTTTCACCAAGAATTAGGATCGCTGATACTTTATCACCTATAGCACGTACCATTTCGCTTCTTGAAGCACTTAAACGTTCGGCTCACAACAGTTTAACAAATTATTAAAATGTACAAAAATATTAAAAGTACCAAAAGCTCCTAAAACAGTTAAACGTTCGTTCAACAATACACAAATTTAAATGTACAAACACTTGGACAATTACAAAAACGTCGGATTAGGGAGACTAACAAAAACGCCAGCTTATTTGACAACTATCCAGAGGCGGAGCTTGAATTTGGAATTTCAGTATTAACTGATTTAATTCATCACAGCTTTGCGTTTTTAAAAATCGAGTTGCCAAAACTGCCATAAACACAAACAAAATTAGTATCATTGAATAGGTTTTTTCGATACCTTTTAAAAGAGGTGTCGTTTGCCGTAGGGTTCCATTTAAAATTATTGGTCACAATGGCCTTGTGACGTCATCTTTGACGATTTCGTCATCTATCATCACTAGTAGGGAAGTTTACAACCTTTAATATTCAGTTTCCAAATTTCACTTGTTTATGTATAATCGTTCCAAAAATAAGGAGAGATTTGAAGCACTGATATGATGCATCCAGGCGATAGGAAAGTTATTTGTTTGATCAGTTGGAACATAGCACAGTACAGTTTTTGAGAAAGATTCATTCAGATCAGTAGTGCAGCACGGTATTTTCGACAGTGAACTGTAATTCATTTACTCAGTTGTCAGAGTATATTAATGTGTTGTAATCGTGAAGTTTAACAATATACAGGAAAGCGCGAAAGTTATTTCTTCCTAAATATCTATTGATCACAAAACCCGCTATTTCCGTAATTAATCAATTGATTTCCAATAAACATAGTTTTATTGAAGTGGCTTGTATTTTCAAGGAACATTAAGATATTTACATAAAGACAATTTCATTGCAGATTTTTATCTATTCGTGAGCTTAGAAACCCTTTTAGAGAAATTGTCTACTTAATACTATTCAAAAAGTGTCTCGTTTATCAGATGATTTGCTATTTACAGAACTTTTCTTCACATCGAGAAGCTGTTGAATGTAGTGCAACAACAAATAAATACAAATAATGTCATAGATATTTTTGAATAGGTTATTGAATCATAAAATTACGATTTTTGGAACGAAGTTCCTTTACGCGGCTTGCGGTAGATGTTGACTGGTAGAAATCGTCACGTAAAAAAAAGCGTTATGCCCCTCTCCATGAGACTTTATCTCTCTCTCTCTCTCTCTCTTTTTCTCTTTCTATTATATACGAGTCTGTCTGACAAGCGCTTAGCACTTGTCTCATACGATTCCGAAGGTGTACGAAACCATCCGAACTGCATTTAAAATGATACATGAGCTGTAGGATATCTATGCGAATACAAGTTGGATATTATTGTTGAGTGGAAATACGTGAAAGATATTTTTGTTTCTTTTATATTTCTATATAAAGTGTGTTAAGATGATTATATAATTTTTTGGACATAATTTCTTATGTTTTTTGTATGCCGAAGTTGGATTAATGGTTTATGTGGCACGTCAATTTGATACAATATAACGAAGAGTATTATCTATCAGGAATAAAATACATTTTACTGTGGCGGAGAAGTTTGCAAAAAGGATATATAGGTATTGGTCGAAGATCCCAAAGCCGGCAAACCTACGTCATTTTAGCAAAGCTGAAATTTCCAGTATGAGTAGTGTGATATGTAGTTGAGAACGTATGCATACTTGCTAGCTTGAAAGTGGGGCCCTTTTCCAGGTAGCAGGTACAAAAGTACATAAAAAACTTTCTTACTTACGTTGAAGTATGCTAATGCGTTTGACAATTAATATCATCCAGTTAGCCGAGTGGTCTGAGGCGCGAGATCTAAGCTCTGGATCTCAAAAGTAAGCGAGGGTTCGAATCCCACGCCTGACGACTTTTTTTTATTTTTCACTTAGAAATTGAGAAATTATTTGTTTAGGGATGAATATTCAAATAAAAAAAAAACAAATCATTTCTCAATTTCAAATGAAAACAAATCGTCAGGCGTGGGGATTCGAACCCTCGCTAACTTTTGAGATCCAAAGTCCAGATCTCGTGCCTTAGACCGCTCGGCTAACTGGACGACATTCATTGTCAAACGCATTACCATACTTCAACGTAAGTAAGAAAGTTTTGTTTGTACTGTTGTACCTGCCACCTGTAAAAGGGCCCCGCTTTCAAGCTAGCAAGTACGCATACATTCTCGACAACATATCACACTATTCATACTCAAAATTCCAGCTTTGCTAATATGACGTAGGTTTGCCGGTTCTGGGATCTTACTCTATATAGTATTGCATGGATAATGACAATTAAATATGATGAAATAGAAAACGTAAACTTTCAAAGGGAAAAACATTTAAAAAAAAGAAACACAAAATGGTGGATACATGAGATTGATGCCAACATATTCTGCTACCTCGGTATTAATTGATTTATTGGATCGTTTGGAACCATGGAGGGAGCATAACGCTTTTTCCTTACGCGACGAAAATACAAAAAATTTAAATCTCCATATCGAATAACAATAACCTGGCCAATCGAGTAACCGAATGAAATGTGTTTAACATGTTAGTACTCACAGCAAACATAAAATATAAATAAATATAAAAAAAATATGGTCGTGTTGAGGATTGAACCCTGGACCACTGGTTTGGTAGTTCCTCTTTCACAGCAGCTCCGTTTGGTCTTTGAAATTATTCGTGTATTTGTAGCACATGAGCGTTGTGGAATTGAATATTTCTATTGCGCATGTAAGATTTCGAAGCAAAGTAGAAAATATATTTGCACACGATTTTTCCTTACGTGAGTTGAAGAAAAAGCGTAAGGAAATTCGTTCCTGACGGGAGTCTACCGACCGCACACGTTTTTTTTTATTTTGTTATAGATATGAAATGAAAATCTCCTTCTGGATAATGTGTTGAAAAAAAAAATTTAAATCGAAATGTTAATACAACAATCAATATATAAAATAAAAAAAAAAAATTTAATTTAAAATTAAAAAATAAACAAGAAAACAAAAGAATACATAACACCAAAATACTGTAAGGTTGCTGTAGTAGACATGAAAATTCTAGATACTCAATAATACACGATGTAACAGCATTCAATGAGTCAAAATGAATGTCACAAATTTCACAAATTTTGTTGAAGCTACCGCACATGAAATTCAACGGTGATCGTAGCATAACGTTTGTTTGTGATGCTTCGCAATAAAATTTGGTATTGTGTCGACCTCCGATTCTAGGTACTCGGAAATTAATTTCGTTTAAAAGAGCAGCACAATCAATATTGTTATTAATTAATTTATACAAAAATTTAATGCCAAGAATAATTCTCCGTATTTCAAAAAATGTCATTTCGAAACGTGACAATAAAATATCATGATCGATGCCTCTCACAGGATATTGACCATCAACTTTCAAGCATAAATATTTAAAAAATTTCCTCTGTACACTTTCGATTGACATTTTTTGGTAATTGTAGAATGGATTCCATATCAAAGAGCCATACTCCAACTTAGATCTGGCAAAGGCAAAATATAGCAATTTTATGGTGGCAACGTTTTCGAAGTTTTTGCTATTTCTGTAAATGAAACCAAGCATCCTATTTGCATCCGCAACCATTTTTCTAATATGTGTTGTAAATGTTATTTGCTGTCGTATGTTATACCAAGGTCCTTTATCTCATGTACCCGGATGATCGTGTTATTGTTGATAGTATAATCATACATTATGGTTTTATATTTCCTTGTAAACGATATAATATTGCATTTGGATACATTTAGTTGAAGACGATTATTATTACACCAAAGTTTAATTAAATCTAACTCAGACTGTACACAGTGACAATCAGTAATGTTATCGATTTTGTAGTATAATTTAAGGTCATCTGCAAATAGAAGGCTGGGAATTTTCAAAGAGGTTGCCAAGTCATTAATGAAAATTAAAAACAAGAGTGGTCCTAGATTAGAACCTTGTGGCACTCCAGACGTAACTACGTATGAAGCAGATTTGAAAGATTCGTATTCAACAAACTGTTTTCTGTCAGCTAGGTATGACTCAAGTAGAGTGAGCAGTTGCCTGGAGAGTCCCAATTTTATTAATTTACTAAGAAGAACATAATGGTCTATTTGATCAAATGCCTTTTGGAAGTCCAAGTAAATTTTAAGTTGGAGGAGTAAAAAAAATCCATAATTACTTGGATATTTGGAAAAGAATAAACTGTTGTATATTTGTATCTATTAGTACCAAGGATGGAGAGTGAATAGAAACAAGTTGAAAGTAACCGATATAATCCACGAATAACATTTTGAAAACCCTATATCGCCCAAACCACTGATTTATCTACAGAATATCTAAAAACCAGCCAACTTCACTATGGTATATTTTCATGTATTCAGAAAGATTTGAAGGGCATTTTTTTCGCATTTCTCATCATCCTGTAAAAAATATATCTTTGATTTTCGGGAGGAGAGGAAATCTTTTATAAGATCCCGGGAGTATCGGATTCCTACCGGCTGAAATATCTCCTCCTCGTCTCAGAGGAGTTGTCTGGATATCATCTCATTTTCATAGCATTGAACGGTGATCATATCTGAACCCATTCCATCTGCGGAATGCAAACAATGAATGCTCTGCATTACCTTGGTCTGCGCAATAGTAGGCCAGTAAATACCTCAAGATGGTTTGGACAAAGTTGTTTTTTTTTGTACCAGAAAAAAGTGCGTACTTTAATAATCTAAAAAGTTCTGCATCCTAGCAAGACGGAAAAATGGAAAAAAATATGTGGTTTTTTGTAAAAAAACAAAAAAGATACTCGAAAGGGCAAATCGTTTATGCAAAAAAATCTTTTTATAAATGTTCTCAAATGTCATAGTTTAGCTTAAAAAATTATTAAAGCCTATTATAAATCGCATAATAATCTCGTTATATTAATAGCTATAATAATTATTAATAAAGATTTCATATAAAAATGTCTTAATCTTCAATGATACGATAAAATACATAATTTGTTGAATGTTGAAAATGATTGAAACTTATTTTCTTTCTGCAAAAAATGCTCGAGTAATATGTTAGTTTGATGATTACCTACTATATTTATTTGCCCCATTGTGATCTTGATTAAAAAACGTAGCACTTTTAACGTTTCTAAAATTTGGCTAGTTAGAGGAGTTCAGTGAAAAATTAGATAAAAGTTCTCGAATCTCTAAAGCCTTTTCATAAGGTAAACGGGGTTTTCAAGGGAAAAGTATCTACTGTTAGAATATATAGGTATACGTATTGTACTTGATTGAACCCGTCATACGCGAAAATAGCTATTTCGGCAGTGTCAGTACTGCCATTCGTAGCACAAATATCTATAAATTCTGAAACTCATGGATTAAGGAAACGAGAGTTAAACGAACATTTTGCATGTATTAGATTTCTCCATGGAGCTACGCGTATTAAACCCAACAATGTCTTTTCAGATAGAAATTTGGGAGGGGAGCCGCCGAGGTTCTGGCTCCCATTGTCTGCTCCGAGTTTCTGGCTCCCATTGTCTGCTCCGAGTCGTTGACTGTGTGTAGAATCCGTGTGTGCGTGGCGTGGTGCGCAATTGTCTGCATGCTCAAGTATGTTTACACGAGTAGGTGAATTTCGGAGTCGAGATCATCGCGTGTGGGATTTTTTATAATTGCAAGTCTGCACATATGAAAGGTATTTGTACTCTGTTCAAATATTTGCAAACGCTGTTGTGCGGATAATTGCAAAAATTTCCTCAGAGTAACAGATGAAAACGAAATCAATGACGACGATGATGTAGCTAAGAACAACAATGAAGGCAGCGATGGTGATACTTTAACAAGAGAAAATGGAAATGATGAAAATGTTAATTAGTTTAGAGGCCGCATTAAGTGTTTTATACTTATTTGTACTTACTTTTCGTAATTATTTTACAATCAAATACTATAAAAATGATTGCTTCTCACTTAATTTTAAGTTTAAGTTATTTTTTCCCAATAAAAATATAAAAAATAAATATGTCTTACCTCTTTTTAAGGCACTAGAAGCAAATTTTTTCGAAAGATTTACTGACAACTTTTTTTACAAGATTTTTTGCGAGAAACTATGACATTTGGGAAAATAACTGTATAGACCTTTTTTACATGAAAATAGCCGCTATTCCAGAAAATATTTTTTATTGAAATACGTGGCTTGTATCCGAAATTAGGGCCACAAATTTTTTGATTTTTTTTATATTCCCGACCCGCTAGGCTGGAGAACCCTTCAGAATATCAATCTATACATTTTTCCGAACCCATCGACGAAAAAAACATTTTGGTACCAATCATTTTGAGCTTTTACTGGAAAATTGACTGCAATGACCTACCTATAGGGCCATTCATCTGTTTTCATTCTCCTCCGGTCATTTGGATATTTCTTGAAACACCGGTTTCCTGAAATGGCCTATGACAAAAAGTAGTCAACCTCTCCGTACGACCTGCTAATACATTCCTGGATAATTGATATCAGATAATGAGTCCATCTGCCATATTTCCCTATTGTCCACTTATTTTGCCATATTGACATGAGATTCTGGTTCATGTGTTTTATGACAGACAGGACTGCTCCCTCCGCAAAATGGTCTTATGGACTTGGAGCATGGGGGAGGAGTTAAACGTGCAGCGCCGCAGTGGCGGAATCGGACAAACTGGTCCAGACAGTATCACTCATCCCCATTTACCGCTGTGATAAAATGGGTGTCTACAAAATGTGATAGTTTAAATTTTTCAGTCGCAAACGTCAAAACGGCATTTGTGTTGTGATTCGGCATGTAAAGCTCCGTTTCAAAGAGAGGCACAGTCTCGAAAGTACGCGTATAATAAATGAATGACAATGAACGAGTCAGCCCCAATAACCTCGAATCAAATGTAAATGACGTGAAGGAAGTAAAAACAGTTTCCGAGCGACCACTGCTGTATTGTAGAGAACATAAACACTCCTTTAAGTGCACCCCCGAATACGAAATTCTGGGGTTTTTCTACGGTGAACCTATAAACGTGACCAAAGGGAATAAGTGAGTGAAAAGTCCGCTATTATTGTACACTAATTAACAACTAGTATTATTTTTCATTGAAAATTATTGACAAGTTGCAATAAATTCAGTATCGATATTTACTTTTACGGTATATACTTCAAAGTCAATTCATAATTTCTTTGTGCACATTTGGGTTGAAAAATCTCGGTGACATTAATGAATTAGAATGTATTTTCCCATTGATATAAACAATTGAACTTTTTCATACTAATGATTACAGTAATCTTAAAAAACATGGATGAAACATATTTTTATTTATGTAATACACATTCAAAATAATTTTTTTTGTCAAATTCTGATAGTAAACGAATAATATGAAAAATATGTGAAAATGTATGTATGCAAGAAAGAAAACAATATTTTCAATGTATTTATTCATATTTCATTCATACTTATTCATATTTCTATAATCGTTTTTTTTTTTCGTGTAATTTACTAGAACATTAGACAAGTTTTTATTAAATTTCATCAATTGTTTGTGAAAATATTTATTCACCTCTAATTCGACAGAGTACTGATTTGTTATCGCTGGTGCTTGGCTAATCACTTTCGCATGTATGCTGAAATAATCAATTTTTTTACTTCCCGCACCTGACACACGTGACCCGATCGCATCAATGCTGCTGCTTTTTTACAGACTTATTCTCAAAAACAATGTGGCTTGCAGAGGGTGAAAACCCAGTTGCAAGCACGTGCTCCATCACGAATATAAGACACTTTTCAACTTGACAGTAAATTACATGCAAACACTACGGTGATAGGCGAATCATGTGTTCAGCACTTTGATGTAGCATTGCGCGCTTCGTAGACGACTCGTCTAAATCTGCTTTTTATTCATTACTAGCGCAATTTCCGAAACCGGGGCTCAGTTTAATTCAAAGGTTATACGGCGGAATCACAATGCAACCGTAGTTTTCACGTTTGTAACACATTTATACTAACCTGTGGTAGAAGTCCATTGTATCTCAAAGTGGAGTGGTATGGTTTTACGAAGTAGAAAAACTCAAAGTCATCTCCACATTTTAATATCGCAATCGATTAGTTATGTGATGGTGGGTCGGTAAAAAACCATCGATTAGTACATGTTTCGAACCTCTATAGGTTCATCATCAGCTGAATGTAAAATTATGGAGGAGAAAAAATGAAGGGTAAAAACATTGAATTATATATCACGAATTCAATTTTCAAAGCAAACGACAACGAAAGTTTTCCAATCAAATTTAATGTTTTTACCCATCATTTTTTCTCCTCCATAATTTTACATGCAGCTGATGATGAACCTACAGAGGTACGAAACATGTACTAATCGATGGTTTTCTACCGACCCACCATCACATAACTAATCGATTGCGATATTAAAGTGTGGACATGACATTTAAACTGTTGAACTTTGAAAACACTCTATTTATCAAAGGGGCAAATGCAGATAAATTGCACTATGTGGACTATTTCGCCCGATTCCGCCACTGCGGTGCCTCTTACAAAGGTACTCCAACTCCAAAGGCGCAACATATTCTTATAGGTAAATGAATTATCTGCATTCCTACGACATGGTCGCTAGTCATTAGATAACATAGTTATGGATTCCATAATTCCAGAAAATCAGAAAAATTCACCAAAGCATTTTCTAATTACAATCCCAATCCAAATTATTATTTATTGTTTCACCTCTATATAGAAAATAGGCTTTTTCATTTAGATGACAAATGACTAACTTTGTTTACCTGTCAGACCCAACGGCATTGGCGGCGATTTCTTTTTTAAAGGAAATAAAATATTACCGAGTTTTCCTATGGATAGTTGACTTAAATTTACATGGAGAAGAAAACTCACCATTAGAAAATATTCGTGTACATTATTTTATCTACGAATGAAAGGTTTTTGGGGTATAAAATAGGTAATAAGTACTTAACCTACAAAGAAAGATACGAACGCCAATGTATGCAGGTGCATTTGTCATGAAGTTGACTGTTGACATAATGTGAAAATACCGCTAATTTTGAACTAAGCCAATCTCAAATTGTTATTTCAAAACTAAGCAATGGCTATTCACTTTCCCAATAGCCAATCAGACTTTGGGTCTAAAAACGAGCGCATGCGCCTTAAAAAATCATCTAAATGAAAAGGCCTATTGCAATTAGTTTCAGTGAAATTAGTGGTTTAGCAACAAACCGAAACATTTCATCAACAGACGTTTCTGATTCCAGCAACTTTTTTTGTCATTTTGTCTCTTTGTTTAATTTGTTTTGTTTTCAGAAAGTTGCTATTTGTCGTGTTTCTGTTTTGTTGTATATTTTTGTTTTATTGGTTTGTGAGGACCCGGCATTAGATTTTTCTGAGCTACTGATATATCGTTGGAGAAAATTAACGGAAATTAGGATTAACTTACAGCTGCAGATGGATTGAAAACAATATCTGCCCCATTCAATCCAAACATCATCCAGTTTATAGGGTGATGGCGGCCGTAGCAAACGGCTATTTTTCCAAACTCGGTCTGCAACACAATATTCAAAATCAAAAGTGCATAAAAAAAGAAATTATCGCAAACACTGAATAATTTCATCCAGTTATATTGCAAGGAACCTTTTTCAAAGTTTATCTGTACGTAAAAACATATTTAATTCTTTATACTATTGTTCAATATATCGTAATCAATTAAAAAAAACTGATACTGACGATTTTTTTTATTAGGGGAATACTACATGAAACTGGAAAAGATAGTTATATAATTTTCAAAACATACATTTTGGTATAATCGCTAGAAATTTTTATCGATTTTTTATAATTATATGATTTATGCAATTTTCAGAATTATAAAAATTTTGGGTTTATATATTCAGAATAACAAAAGGAATTCATGCTGTCAAAGTATTTATTTTCAATATTAAAAATATTCATATTAATATGTCCTGTAACTTTTTTTTATAATTTCTTTGCAATTTTTCAAGATATGATTTAGTGTGAAGAAAAAAACATTTCAGATCACTCGATGGGGCTCTCAAGGTAGTAACTCCATGTTATATTATTTTGTTATACATAATTCCTACATAATAAATGCGAAGTTTTTTTATTGGAAAGTTTTGGAGAGCATGTTTTATATACATAATAGATCCATCATTTTGTCAAGTTTATGAAACATTATAAAAAATATTATAGTCAGGAATATTCAATTTTTTACTTTCAGAAAGTATTATAATATCATAAATATCATTTATTCGTAAAAAAATGTATTTATACTTCGTATCTTGAAATATAAAATACCCTGTAGGTTATACTGATGGGAAACAGAAATATTCTCTCTCATCGCTTTTGTACGGGTGTGACAGCAGCAACGGTTTTCCAGGAAATGTTTTTTAACGTCATTTATTTGTTGGTTTTCGAACTGAAAAAGGCCGTTGTTGAGAATGTTTTGATGGAAAACTATATTTTGGCACCTTCTCGGCACGGCAAATATTCGCAAATAGAACAAATTAATCGTTGCTGGGGATTTCTTCATGTGAATACATTATTAGGAACTTGCTAGATATGATGGAATAATTTGTGACCCAAAAACTACCCCAATATCTCAGCCCCAAATTGAAATATTCGCAAATAGAACAAATTAATCGTTGCTGATTGATTTTTTTATTCAAATACATTAGGAACTTGTTAGACACGCTTCATATGATGAAATAATTTGTGACCCAAAACTACTACAATATCTCACCCCCAAATTGAAATGTTCACAAATAGAACAAATTAATCGTTGCTGGGGATTTTTCATGTGAATATAATAGTAGGAATTCGCTAGACACGCTCCATATGATGAAATAATTTGTGACCCAAAAACTACCCCAATATCTAACCCCAAATTGAAATATTCGCATATGGAACAAATTAATCGTTGCGGGGGATTTTTTAAACGAGAACATTATTAGGAAATCGTAGACACGCTCCATATGATGAAATAATTTGTGTCCCAAAAACTACCCTAATATCTCACCCCCATATTGAAATATTCGCAAATAGAACAAATTAACCGTTGCTGGTAATTTTTTTATGCAAATACATCACAAATTGAAATATTCGCTAATAGAACAAATTAATCTTGCTGATGTCACATTTTCAGCAATCGTCTTGGGGTAGAAGAGGAAGGGGTGGACGAGGGGTAGTTTTTGAGTCACATATTATATGGAACGTGTGAAACAACGGCAAGATATAATATACAATAGAAAGAAATGACCTAGTGCGAGTTATGTGATCATTGTGATATTTTTTGTGGAATATGTCATATTAAACCCTAAATATGTTTATGCCATACTACTCCAGCAACGGTGCCATACTACTCCAGATTTTTTTGAAATTGGTTCGCTTTGAGGGTGGTGGAAGCGTGTCTAGGGATAGTTTTTGGGTTACAAATTATTTCATATATTGGCGAATAAGCTGGTTCCTAATAATATAATGGCATGTAAAATTCAACAGCAACGATATATGTGTTCTATTTGCGAATATTTCGATTTGTGGGTGAGATATTGGGGTAGTTTTTGGGTAAGAAATTATTTCATCATATGGAGCATGTCTAGCAAGTTCTTTATGATGTATTTGCATAAAAAAGTCACCAGCAACGAATAATTTGTTCTATTTGGGAATATTTCAATTTGGGGGTGAGATATTGGGGTAGTTTTTGGGTCACAAATCATTTCATCATATGGAGCGTGTCTAGCAAGTCCCTAATAATATGTCTGCATGGAAAAATCCCCAGCAACGATTAATTTGTTCTATTTGCGAATATTTCAATTTGGGGGTAAGATATTGGGGTAGTTTTTGGGTCACGAAATATTTCATTATATGGAGCGTGTCTAGCAAATTCTTAATAATATATTTACATGAAAAAAATCCGAACAACGCTTAATTTTTCTATTTAATTTAATTGGGGGCAATTTGTCATCAAATGTGTCGAGAAGGTGCCAAAATATAATTTTCCATCAAAACATTCTCAACAATGGCCATTTTCAATTCTATAAATGACGATACAAAAAACCGTTGATGGAAAACCGTAGCTGCTGTCAAAATATTTAACTTTTCGTTTCTTCAAGACTTGGAATATAAAGATTTGATTTTCCATATTCCATCGACATTGTTCTATGACATCGTAGGTACCAATGTCATCAAATACAAATTTATTTTTTTCGCCAATATTGTGTGTTCCCACTCTTGTAAGAAGGTTATTTAAATATGATATTAGAAGGAAACACTTTTCATTGTTTTTGTATTTCATCGCTAATAGGAATCTGAGTGTTTTTATCTCAAGCAGAATAGTTTTGGAAAATTTGTGCGTGAAATATCAATAGTGCCTTTTATAAACTGATAAAAAAATAATATATTATGTAAAATATGGAGTTTCTGAAAAAAAAATTACCTCAAATACTGGGTGCCCAGTATTTCCTTCCGAATAATAAATGGATTCGTTGAAGTCCCCTGATCTGGGGATGTGATTTTTGCGATGTTTACCCAAATATTCTCCATGATTGTCAATAACAACTGCTGTGTTATATATTGAATCACTATGAACCTCGTCACGTTCAAGGATAGGAGAAATTATAACCATGTTATGTATTTGAGCCAACTGAAAAAAAAAACATTTGTTTTCATTCAGAAGGATTTTCAAGAAATTCTGCAAATGCTTTAAGAAAAAAACTTGTATTGTTTTTTTTGAAATTCCGATATCTGACTATGGAAATTAGAAGGTCAACTTTCAATTTTTCAAATTACCTATTTATTTTCATAACAGTTTTACAATATTCCGCTTTCTCGGAGAAAATAATTTTCTGCAATTTTGGTGTGTTGTAGATTTTAACTTCTGTGGCAAAAGAATCCGTGAGCAGAAGGAAATTGGTAAACTAGTTATCGAAATACAAGCTGCTGAAGTGGACGGATATGTTCTAGAATGCCCTTCCTCAATTATAGTAAAATGTTAATATCGAATGTCAATGAACCTCTGCGTTTTGTACAGGGTTAACGGAATAATGAAATTAAGCTCATCCCAAACGTCGAAATTGTGGATCTTGTATGGGCGAGGAGTGCGAGAAGTCAGCAAAGAGAAAGGCCTCAGCGATATAGAGCAAGAGCCGAAGAAACAGGGCAGGGAATGGTAGATGGACAAGCTGAGGTTACTCACGAAACATGTTGACCAAATTGCCAGGGCACTCGGTACGAAGGTAAGGAAGTTCCTGAAACTCGTAGAAAGCTAAGGAGCATATCCAGTCAGCTAATGACGGAAGACTGAAGACGAAGAAGTAGTGGCAGGTAGAAGCGCGGCCCCATATGAAAAATTATCGGAACTCAAGGATAACAATGGTAACACTGGAGATGCGCAGGAGGGTACAGCATCGAGAGCTGCCTGCACGTGCACTTACACTTGCCTGGCATCGAAGCTGAGCTTACCCGAAGAGCTATGTGCAACAAAAGATTATAACGAGTTCCTAAAGGTGGAGAAGCTGGTTTGAAATAACCCTGTCTTCACAAATACGCAGATAGTGGTGGGCAGCCCCTCAAACACCGATGATTTGGTAGTGAAGGCTGTCATAATACCCGATGATCCGGGGATGGTTAACAGCGTACAAAAACTGTATAAAGAGAAGTTTCCGGAACTCCCGCAGATGGAAGGGGACTTCGAAATATTAGAACAGACAACCAGGGTGAGGGGAACAGGTAATACTCACAAGAGGAAAGTCATAAAGATCTGCTCAGATGTGACCCCCCGGTGACACTGGGAAAATCTCATCCTGCTACAAAAAGATACTAAGGGGGGCAAGAGAGTGGCCATTCACCATACCAAGGGAGTAAACATCGAAACACTACGGAAACTAGCCGAGTCTCTCTTCCATTCGAGCGAAACCTGTGTCACTGAGGTAGTCCATCTTAGAGGCATGGCCAGCGACGTGACCAAGGATGAGATTTTCGAAGCCATCAGGCAGGCTATTGGCACCTGGCCCCCTAGGGGCAGGATAAGCGATATTATACCCCTTCCAAATAACACGGCATCATTCACTGTCACACTACCCAGAGAGGGCGCAAATGCGCTGCTTAAGAAAGAAACTGTCAGAAGAGGGTTGGTAAGATGCAGAAAGGAAATGCGTGTCAACGTGCACAGATGCACCAAATGCTGGAGTCCTATCCAGAAAAAAGGAAATTGCGACAGCCCAGATGAAACCAATGCATGCTACAGATTCGGCAAAGCCGATCACCGAACCAAAGACTGCCCAAATAAGGAGTACTGCCCGTTCTGCAAAGAGTATGACCATAAAGCTGGCTCTACGATATGCCCGGCGATCAAAAAGGCGAGATAAGGCAGCAGACACAGAAGGGAGTCGCCGGGGGACCAGGGCAGGAAAAACGCACCCTCGCCAGGGAGAGTATGTTATTCCCAGGAGAGGGTGCGAAATCATGGACATATCTTCTTGTGAGGAAAAGGAAGCAGGTAGCGGAGGGGCTGCGGGGGGGCCTCCGCGACCACCATAAATACCTAAAAAAAACTCAAATTCATACAGATCCTCCAGATTAACATGGACAGGGGGGAAATGGCATACCATCTGTTACATCGCATGGTTGAGAAAACAAACACAGACCTTATACTCGTCTAGGAGCCAAACCGAGCCATTGCACGTAAAGATTCCAGGGGGATTCTGGACCGCAATAAAGACACCGCTGTATGATGTGGAAACCGGAATTGCGGAATCACAGGGAACGTCTCAGAAGACGGCTTCACGTGCCTGAAGTTCGAAAGCTGAAACCTGTATAACCGCTATATGTCAAGGAGTACATAGACACACGTACGTGAAAGTGGAAAAGACGCAGTCATTGCTGGATGGATGCTAGGGGGTAATATATGGAGGAATGGATCAACGAAAGGGACATGGTGGTGCATAACATAGGCCAGGAACCCACCTTCTTAAGAGCTGCCCAGACTTCTATTATAGATATTACCCTCTCCATCGGAAGGATCTCTAATAGAGTAAAAGAGGGGCATGTCCCGCAAGAGGAAAGCGGAAGCCACCACAGGAATGTCAGATTCAAGGTAGAGACAGAGTGCAAAGTCACAAGAGCGGAAAAAACAGTGAGGTATATCGATCCACCTGTTTTCCGAAACGCCCTGGAAATTCTGCCCCCTCCACAACCTCCCGGACATACAAGGGCCAACCAAATCAATAATAAGCGCACATAGATTGAGCCTGAGGCCCATGGAGGCGGAGGCGGACAGAGTACAACCAGCCTGGTGGAGTTACAACATCAAAGAGCTAAGGGCGTCCTGCAACCGCAACAGGAGAGAGCTAACGAAATTGCGGCGAACGGGAGCCCCGCCTGAAGGCCTTTCATAGCAGCTTTTAGCGTCAACTTTTTTTCAAAGGAGTGCTGCTATTTCCAAATGATTATTTCCATAGAACAAGGATGGTCAACAATTTGACGATGAAAGTAAAACTTGAACCAACAAATAGCGGCATAACCTTGAAAAAGCGGCGGATAGTTTTGAAGTACTTTGATTGGCTGGAGGCAAGAAAACAGCTTCAAAAAGCTGGTATGGAAGGCCGCCTTAAAACTATCATCGCCAAGGAACAGGCCTTCAGGGAAAAGTGGAAAGAAATGAGGAAGGAGATAAACAAGGCCCAGAAGGAGGAGTGAATGGCACTGTGCGATCGACTGGAGGAGGATCCATGGAGGCAGTGTTACAGGATCGCAATGAGGACCTTAAGGGCTCTAGGGTACCCTACGACATTGAGCAAGGGCCTAAGAATATTCTGCTTAGAGAGCTATTTCCTGAAACTTAGACCTCGAGGACTACCAGGAGTACGGCGGAGACCCCATATCCCTCTTTATCATCCTTGAAGTCACCGAAGCCGTACAAAAACTAAAGAATAAAAGATCTCCTGGTCCAGACGGAGTCCTACCGGAAGCGGTGAAACTGGCAAATGAGATGATATCGGACACTCTCCTAGATCTCCAAAATGGCATGCCAGAGAAATCTTCCCGGAAACGTGGAAAAAGGGCAAAGGCATTTTAATTCCTAAAGGCGACCATGCGTTGCACAGAAATATAGGCCGATATGCCTATTAGACTGTCTGCGCAAAGTGTACGAGTATCTGGCCAAGGCAAGACTGGTTAAAAAACGATAGGACAGCCATCGTACGCACACAGTTCGGCTTTAGGGCTAGAATGTCAACCGTTGGTGCAATTCAGACTGTTATGGACACGGTGAATGGAAGTCGCAAGACTTGGGCAGTCATTATCATGAAAAACCCCTTCAATTCTGCTCAATGGCACTTTATCAAACATGAACTGCAAATCATCTGTCACCTGAGGCGGGTAATTGGAAACTCGGACCAAAATAATCTGAAAGCTATAATAGCTTTAGATCGTGCGCCGCGGCTAGGTCGTATTCGTAGATAACCACTGTGGAAACTATATCCGAGTACGCAGAAACATAAATAGAAAAAAAATACTGAGACATGTTCTTTGTTCAGTAGTATTATTTTAAATTAGATATGATAAAAATATAGTATTTTTTTATATTTCTCACATAATTTTTTTTCTATGACCTATTTTTGGACTTTGGCCAAGCTAGTCGTTATTCAACTAATTCTCAATTTCTACGAGATTTCCATCATTAGACTGAATTTGAATAGTCCCTTATTTGTAAGTTACCTCTTCCAACAATTTTGTTGTGGGTCCAAATTGGGCATTTTCAGCATATTCACACCAAGGAGTCTTCTCTCGTGTACAAAATGCATACGGCATATCTGAAAATGATATTGTTAATTGAATTATCTCGTTAATTGACAAAAGTACTTTATTGGCTAATTGTCAAATTATTTGACAATCGTGTTGCTTATGATTGAGATGTCTAAAAACCCTGGTGCTTGCACTTATACCGGTAGAAGTTTGGGATCGACTTGGCGACACTTGGCCTACTTGATGATAGAGATTACTAGCGTGTCAGATGGCGCCAATTTCATTTTAGTTTCAATTCAGTAACAGGGTATATTTATTTCCTCAGCATTCTTTTTGAGACGAACTGTTCGCGGGTTATAATTCTAGCTTTGCTATTGGTTGAAAAGAGACATCTGTCAAACTTCACCAATAGCAAAGCTAGAATTAGAAGCCCCCGAACATTGCACAAAGAAAGCACTGTCGTGTTGATTTTCGTATTGTGTACCATTTGAATTTGAGGTTAACTGCATTTTGACAGACGGAGAATTAGAAATGAAATTGTCATTAAATTGCAGATAAATATAAAATTCAATGCATACAATATGATGAAGCATGAAAATATCATTATTAGTCAATTCGTCAAGATTTGTACTTGCTTTTGGTACTGAATTCAGGTGAATATTCGAATCTGCGGCTTTATACTGTCCACACAAAATACAAATGGGGCCCATTCTACGAAAAGTATCCTCACACATTACACTACCTGAAAATAAACAATTTCTCACGCACTAATGAACTAATAAACGAGTGATTTTTCGAAGAACAAACTCAGGAATAAGCTAAGCAAGATTTCAAATCTATGAGATGGAAAACGCATAGATACCGACAAAACACTGAAAATAATTTCATATAAGATGCTGCAGATGTCAGAAATTAAGTTCTGACATTAAGCGAGAATATAAACAAACATTTTGGACGGCGCCATCTACCACAGACTACAACAGAGAGAAGCTCTATTGAAGTAACAGGTGGTGTCCCCTCGAAAATCTAAACAATATCGAATCAGTTCATTCACCAGGGTTTTTAGACATCTTACTTATGATTTATGATGCAATTACATGTAAATGTAAACTCTTGAAGTGAATGTCGAATCACGATTGTCATATTCTCTCTTCAATTCACGGGTATTTTTTTATGACTTTGACATTTCACCATTCGGCTAGACACAAGTAGAGTTTGTAGTATTCTTGAGTAATTATTATTAGTAACCGACTGATATATACATTGTCCAGGGGTCAGTCAGGACGACTTTTTTCTAAGACATAAAACAAATAGATAGGTATATGAAACACAGGGATAGAACTACACATAGGTGACAAGTCTAAAACCTACTACACTTGATATTTGTCTTATTTAGGAATTCAATACAATTTTACGTTGTTTGAGGATAAAATCGACATGACATTGAAATGATTCTGAATATTTAAAGTACAAAGTTTGTCATACAGTTCATTTGAGTGATCAGAATACTTGCGGAAATCACGAGCCGGCACTGTGCTGTTTACAACTAATTGACCTAGATATTCAACAGAACCGTTGGGATTTTCCGATGATATAATCGATACATCCAGGAAGAGAGAGCCAGTTCCGGGAATGACCTCGAATATTCTAGACATGTGTTTTTGAATATAAAAGTGCATCGCGACCTAATTCAGTTTATTCATTGATGTCAATTGTGTGATTAGTAAGACAGTACAGTGTAAAGCGCATATTTCTAACTGTGGTTATTGTAGTGCAATATTGTGTGAAATAAAACGGACATTAAAAGTAAATCGTGACTTTCAATAAAGGAACCCCAGTTTCGTAACAATATGATTTTTCGTCTCCTTCTTGATCACAATGATCACAATTTTAGTAGCAATAATATTTATACTAAAAAGATGTTGTGGGTAGCATGCCTCTCCAAACTTTAGTCTTAGGAGGGTTGTGATAAATCTTCGGGGTATGTAGTTATCAATATTCATTTATTCTTATGCCTTAAACAAATGATGAGAAATATTTAAAAAATATATATAATTAACAAAAGTGTACCTATAAGAAATGATGGAGTACAAATCTACATTACGAACTATAATAATACTTACTCCATGTTTCCGGTAAACAGAAAATATTTGCACCCCCCCTTGCAGCAATTCTTATAGCTTTATTGGCAAATTTGAAGAGGGCATATTTCATTTCCTGAATAGGGGTAGATGTTGGAAAGGGAACCAGTTTATGTTGGAAAAGGCCAACTCTAACTACCTTCGGACTTCGTAACTGCTCTTCTTTACAGTTGAAGCCGCATGTAAGCAATTCAATGTTGTATTTATCGGCGAGTTCTTTGCATTCCCCAGATACTTCAATATTGCTAAAAGAATAAATGATCAATTTTTGGATTGTAATCCACTGACGAGGGAGCTTTTTTCTTACAAAAATTCCAAATGATATGAGGTTATAATGTCGAAAAAGACCGTCAATTTACTTTCGATCGAGTATTTTGAGGTCCAGAACAACCCATACACCTATTGGATTTACCACTTTTGTAAAATTAAAAATCGATAGCATAGTGAATGGGTCCAATCGGCATTTAAAATTTAACATTTGTGAAAATTCAGGCCTTGGCAAATTCTCTTCGCGTACTGTATTGTGATTAGCTACTGAATAATACAGTATGAGTTCTCAATGAACTTTATAATTTTCATAATATACCTGGGCAGTTAGATAGTAGAAAACAGATTTTCGGTGAATAACTGAAATAAAACGAGTGTGAAATTGTTCGTGGACAAATATCTTATTTTTAGCAAATACAGTGCTTCTCAAAACTCCCTCCCCCCTCTTATTTTTGGAACGATTATACATAAACAAGTGAAATTTGGAAACTGAATATTAAAGGTTGTAAACTTCCCTACTAGTGATGATAGATGACGAAATCGTCAAAGATGACGTCACAAGGTCATTGTGACCAATAATTTTAAATGGAACCCTACGGCAAGCGACACCTCTTTTGAAAGGTATCGAAAAAACCTATTCAATGATACTAATTTGTGTTTATGGCAGTTTTGGCAACTCGCTTTTGAAAAACGCAAAGCTGTGATGAATTAAATCAGTTAATACTAAAATTCCAAATTCAAGCTCCGCCTCTGGATAGTTGTCAAATAATCTGACGTTTTTGTTAGTCTCCCTAATTCGACGTTTTTGTAATTGTCCAAGTTTTTGTACATTTAATAATTTGTGTATTGTTGATCGAACGTTTAACTGTTTTAGCAGCTTTTGGTACTTTTAATATTTTTGCACATTTTTATAATTAGTTAAACTGTTGTGAGCCGAACGTTTAAGTGCTTCAAGAAGCGAAATGGTACGTGCTTTAGGTGATAAAGTAGCAGCGATCCTAATTCTTGGTGAAACTGGACAAAATATTCATGCAGCAGAACGCATTTTTAATGAGAGGTATCCCGATCGCCCCGTTTCGAGGACTTATTTAACCCCTTCAAGCCCATGTTGCCACATGTGGCAACAAGCTCAAATTGATCTATATCCCAGAGTGCCACTTGTGGCAACAAATGCCATATTTAAAATAAACGTTGGAATAATATCGTAGTTGGTGAGTGCTGTAGTATTTGATAGTTTTGGTGCGTTTTACGTGTTGGCAAACGCATGTATATCCACATCCGTATTTTTGGCGGTCTCCAGTATAAAATTCATTTGCAACGGTGAGTGCTGTGTATTTGATAGTTTTTGGTGCGTTTTACGTGTTAGGATGTTTCATAGCATTAGTTACTGCTTTTTCTATTTCGATTGCATATCATTTACGTTGAAAATATACTAATTTTTGAGATAGTCAGTTTGTTTTTTTTTCAC
Source organism: Gonioctena quinquepunctata (assembly GCA_018342105.1). Lineage (NCBI taxonomy): Eukaryota > Metazoa > Arthropoda > Insecta > Coleoptera > Chrysomelidae > Gonioctena > Gonioctena quinquepunctata. The sequence continues at coordinate 165,929 of JAFIRS010000287.1, forward strand.
AAATTTAGGCCCCCATAGTAACGCCCACTGGATAAAAATCAATAATTTCACTTTTAAGATAACTAGAAATACTTTCCTAATATAGTGCCACCATAATCAGTGGATTACAAAAAAAAATTAAATAAACAATTTTTCACGTTATCTGGGATATAGGGAGCGACTTAAAAAATTAACCTGGGCATGAAGGGGTTAAGGGAGCTTCTTCGTAAGTTTGAAACAACGGGTAGTATTAATGATGCGAAACGATCTGGCACACCACAAATTTCTGATGAGAAAAAAATTGATATACTGGCAGAAGTAATAGTTAATCCTACTTCTTCAACAACTCACGTTGCATCTACCTGTGAAGTCAGTCGAAGTACAGTACACAGGGTGTTGAAAAAAAACAAATTTCATCCATACAAATTAAAAATGGTTCATCAACTCTCAGACGACGACCCAGACCGAAGACTAGAATTTTGTGAAAATATGGAAACTAAAATTAACCAAAAGCCAGACTATGTCAAAACAATTTGTTTTAGTGACGAAAGTACTTTCTATCTAAATTGAAATGTAAATACACAGAATGTGAGGTATTGGAGTGACGCAAAACCTCACATGTTTCGTGAAACACATACCCAATTTCTCCAGAAGGTGAATGTTTGGGCAGGTATTCTGGGAAACCACATCGTTGGGCCTCTTTTTTTAAAATACTAATTTAACTGGTGAGGTTTATCTGGAGCTGTTGCAAAACGCAATAGAACCGTGAATACTTGAAATTTTGGAAGATAATCCAGATGAATTCGGCAATTTGGAAATAACATTCCAACAGGATGGTGCTCCTCCACACTAGTACGGTGCAGTAAGACGGTATTTGGTTGAGGAGTATAGTGGTAGATGGATTGGACGACGAGGTTCAACAGAATGGCCAGCTCGATCACCGGATCTCACACCTTTGGATTTTTTTCTGTGGGGGTACCTTAAATCGAAGGTTTACGCCACTGAACCTGACAATATTAACGTTTTAAAACAACGTATTGTTGCAGAATGTGAGGCTGTTTCCGCAGACACATTTGCAAAAGTACGAGAAGAGTTTAAAAATAGGATATTTCACTGTCAGGAAGTAAATGGAGGTCACTTCGAGCAATTTCTCCAAGTAGATACTGATTCTTAAATCTGTAATTAATATCATACTGAATGGAATTTAAATTTTAATGTTTACTAATGAACACAAACAAAATTAGTATCATTGAATAGGTTTTTTCGATACCTTTTAAAAGAGGTGTCGCTTGCATAGGTTCCATTTAAAATTATTGGTCACAATGGCCTTGTGACGTCATCTTTGACGATTTCGTCATCTATCATCACTAGTAGGGAAGTTTACAACCTTTAATATTCAGTTTCCAAATTCCACTTGTTTATGTTTAATCGTTCCAAAAATAAGAGGGGGGGAGAGGACTTTTGAGAAGCACTGTATATGATGGATATAGCGATCGCATAAGGTTATTTACCAACTTTTATTCGTGTGATTTTTGTTAAAGTTGTTTTGATTCCAAAGTTAAACTCGTAAAAAATGTGATTTATAAAAAATCAGCTATATAAAAGTTTAAAAATACCTATGGTATAAGTGGGAGCGGTAGAGCTAGATGCAAGTGGCAGAACCAATAGTGAGTTTTCTGTTTTGTATTTTGTGAGCCCTTTCGATCTTCAAGATCATCTTCAGGGATTGCTTGTAGGTCGAGAGCGCCCTGTAATTTAGAAATATTACAGGATATACTGAGATTACAACTCACCGATGTAAATGACCCTATTACAGTCCGGGTATGTCTACAATCGCTGAAAATTAAATATACGTCTACGATAAATTTCATACGAGTTTTCTTCCACTTCATCCTACAAAAATGTGTTCATCATAGAGCATCGACTTCATTCTATGTGTGTTTTGTAAAAGTATGTCGTGATCTTGATTTAGGAGCTTTTGAGTCTTCAGCCTGTTATATTTTATGCTACACCTTGTATATACATAGGAAAGATAGTTGTTGTTGTCATATTTTATTACAGAAAAAATAAATTAAAAGCCAGAAAGTAAACTGCTTCTCTGAAAAGCTCCAAGCGGTGCCAGGTGAGTGTCGATGTACAAAGAAGAAAGTTGACTGAGAAAGCAAGACAGAAGCTTGAACAACAGCAACGTGGAATAGAAAACAAGATGAGACTACTTCATATGGAACATGAGTTAAAAGAAGCGGAAATAAAAGATGGTTTATCATCGCAAAATACGAATAGCGATATTCGAAGTCAGTTACCCGTAACAGAAAACAATTGAGATTGGAAATTATGATCGGATCCAGTCATGGGTGGAAAATGCCCAAAAGGCTTTGGGGCATACGAGAATCGTTCGAGTTTTTGGAAGAAAATCGTAATTTTATTGAAGGTGTCCGACAAAATGAGCAACAAAATGGTTGTGAAAGGAATGTCAATCATTTTAACATAAAAAATTTGGCCTCTTCAAAAATCATTGAATCTGCAGAAAATAACGACATCAAGCTGCTGTGTCAAAATCAGCGATGTGATTAAGGGTATTAACCCAGGTGATTCGAAGTATGAGAAGTTCCTAGCAAGACAAGTTGTATAAAGACTCCCCATATTTGAAGTTCCAACGAATAACGAGGATGTGTGGATACAACCAAGCAGAAATTATGGTAAAGCTCAGGAAATGCTTGAAAGGCAAGCAAAATCTGCAGTTTCTGGAATGATGATAGGAAATACTGACGTGGAGTTGATAATGGATATTCTTCAAATGAGATTTGGCAGGTCAGATCTAATCATTGAATCTATCAAAAGTAGAATTAAAAAAAATTCCGCAATGAGAGATAGTAATATGGAAAAATTGATAATATTTTCTAATGAGGTTCAAAATTTGACAGCTTCAATGAAATTCTTGAATTCCAATGGTCATATGTTCAATCCCCAATTGTTGAAAGATCTCTCAAATAAACTACCCGATTCATTACGTTTGAGGTGGTGTGAGACGGTCTTCAAGAAAAAAGGACACCAGAGGATTTCTCAAGTTGGCTCTTGGAAATCGAGAATGGAGCTTGTTTTGTAGCTCTGCCAGGTAATTCCCAGAGTTCTTCAGAAACAGCGAAAAATATTGAAAGGCCATGATCCAAACGCCCAGATATGGTTTTTAACACGAGATAACTGAAAACGAGATGTGATTACTGTCAAAGGGAAGATCATAACGTAAGTAACTGTATGAAATTCAAGTCAGACGATGTAGATACCAGATGGACTACAGTTACAGGTCAGAAACTATGCTTTTCATGCTGGAACAGTAATCATCAGAAATTTCTATGTAAAATTAAGAAACAATGCGGGGTGGACGGATGCAAACTTCGTCATCACCATCTTCTACATAAACGTCCCACAATAGACTGCAAGACAACTGTCTTGAAAATATTCTAAATACTCACAGCAGTGATAGTAATCAGAGTGTTTCCACAGTACGCCAACAAGAGAAGAATGTTCTCCTACGAATGATACCAGTCAAGCTCCAAGGACCCAATGGCATTGTTGAAACGTTGGCTCTGTGTGATGATGCTTCCACCGTTACCCTGGTAGAGGAGAAGGAGGCGGAGAATCTGGGAATAAACGGAGTTCCAGAAGAATTGTGTATCCAATAGACTAATAACGTGGTATTCAAGTTGGAAAACTCGAGAAAAGTCGACATGGATATTTTGGAAGCAGGAAATAACTGTAAGAAATATCGTTTGGAAGGGGTACGTACAATAAAGAACCTATCTTTGCCTGAACAAACTATCGAAATGAATGCTTAGAAAATATATTCCTATCTAGAAAGACTCCCAATCGATAATTTTTTCAATGAAAGACCCCTAATCCTGATTGGGCAAGACAATATGGATCTGATTGTAGCTGAACAAACATTGTTGTCAGGATAGGAAACATGACAATGAACTTCATGAGCTGGTTAAACAGTCTTTTTCTAAGAATCTTTTGGAGTAATTCCTACAACGAAGAAATTGTGTCAAGATAAAAGGATAACGCTTGAAATCATGAAAACAACTGCCAAACGCGATGGAAGTAGGTTCAAAATTAGGCTGTTGTGGAAAGAAGATCAAATACAGCTTTCAGAGAGTGAGTCACATGCTTTCCAGAGACTTTTGTGTACGGAGAGAAAATGTTAAAAGTACCCAAGTTTTGCAAAGGCGTTTTGCAAAGACCTACTGCCAAAAAATCAACTCCAATCTGGTAAAAGGATACCTGAAGAAACTCACCAAGGAAGAGGCAGTCATAAATACTCGAAAAACCTGGTATTTTCCCCACTTTGCAACAATAAATCCGATTAAACCGGGAGAGATCAGAATGGTATTTGATGCCGCTGCAAAAGCAAATGAGATATGTCTGAATGACTGTTTGTTACGTGGTCCAGATTTGTTACAACCTCCGACGGCTGTTCTTCTGAGATTTAGACAAAGGAAAATTGGATTTTGTGGAGACGTGCGGGAGCTGTTCCACCAGGTGAGGATTCGATAAGAAGACAGATGCGCACAGCGGTTATTGTGGAGGAATATTGACTACGAGAGACCACCAGATACCTATGAAATGCAGGCAATGACCTTTGGTGCCTCTTGCTCTCCATCGTGTGCACAGTATATAGAGAACTTGAATGTCGAAGACAATGCGTCTGACCACGATGTTTATAAAGCATCACTAAGAGATTTTATGTCGACGACTATTTGGATTCAAATGACATGTAGAAGGATCATTTCAGAGGTAAGAAAAATCCAACTTCTTGGAGGGTTTGAAGTAGTTAATTGGATGTCAAATTCCCCCTCTATAATGGAATATTCTTCTGAAAAGTCAATTGAAATTTGATATAAATGATGGTTCGGTCTCTACATGTATAATTCTTGGAATTTTATGGAATCCTGGAGATGATAATTTTCAATTCACGATAAAGAAATCTGAGTATGGCGAAACAGCGAAGAGGAATGTTTTAAAAATGACAATGCCCATTTTTGATCCACTGGGTTTCCTAGCTCATGTCATGGTGGGGGCGAAATTGGTTCTTCAAGAAATATGGCGTGCAGGTGTAGGATGGGACGATGAATTGCACTTGCGCTGGACAAAATATAGAAGAACTGGTTGGAAAATCTTTCAAAAGTGACTGACTTAGGAATTCCCATGTGGGAAAAGAGACAGAACTTCATTTATCCTGTGACTCTAGCCAAAAAGCATTCTGCTAGTAGCATACTTAAGTGTTATTTCTCTTGAGTCGGTAAATGTTATGTTTGTGATGGCAAAAACCAGAGTAGCTCCCCTCAAACCTCTTTCTACACCCCGTCTTGAGCTTCAAGCAGCAGTTATGGCATCAAGAATGGCGCGTACTCTCAAAGAAGAATTGGAAATCAGAATATCAAGAACATCTCCTGGTCTGATTCGAAATGTGTCCTGAGTTGGATCCGTGGAGATGGCAGACGGTACAAACAATTTGTGGCACATCGTATAGGCGAAATCCAGGAAAGTGCTGATATTCGAGACTGGCACTGAGTTCCATCAGAGATGAATATAGCTGATGCAGCTACCAGAATGGACTCAGAAAAGGATATCAGTAGCATATGGCTTTTTGGCCCTAAGTTCCTCAGAGAATATGAAGTAAAATCCACAGAAGATACCCAACTTCCTGAAGATGATGAAGCTGAGCTTTTGAAAATGAATCATAACTTCTTTGGGAAAACTTCTGAAAGTGTGAGTTGTCTTCCAGACATCGCTCGATTTTCAAAATGGTTACGGCCCATAAGGAGTACGGCATGGAAAAAAAGATTTGTGGGAAATATGAAAAAAAAAATGAGAAAGAAAATATTGATACATCTACATGTTTCACGGTAGGTACTAGAAATGCAGGAAGCAGAAATATTATGGGTGAAAAAAGTCCAAAGAGAATATTTTGGGGAAGGTATTGCTATGCTGAGGAAACAAAAGACAGTAGACAAAAAGAGTAAATTGAGGCAACTATGTCCACAAATCAATGATGAGGATTTGCTCGTTCTGGGAGGTCGATTGGACCTAGCAGAATGTCTTGGAGATGAATCGAAGAGACCCTACATCATCAGCCCCAAGAACAGATTCACAACGTTATTGCTCCAACATTTCCATGAAGAGTTCAAGCACCAGGACACAGAGACAATTCTCAAAGAAATTCTAAGGAAATATTGGACCATTCTCAGAAACCAATCTCAGAACTGGACGAAACTATTGTAGCAGATAGCATGCAATAAAGAACATACACTTCAGTTTCATTACACCAGTCGCTGCACACATGGGGGGAGCATGGAAAAGACTTATTGGCACAATGAAGAAAGCCTTGGCCTTGGGTACGGTCATTCATGTACAGTCTCTCAAAGAAGAAACATTTCTAACACTCTTTGCTGAGGCAGAAAATATTGTAAACTCGAGACCTTTAACTCATGTTTCTGTTGATCCTGCTGATCTGGAGGCACTTACAACCAATCATTTCTTGGTTAGTTACGCACATTCTAAAGGACCGCCTGGTGACTTTGAATCAGGGAAGTATTTCAGGAAGGAATGGAAGAAATCGCAGATGTTAGCAAACTCATTCCGGAAAAGATGGCTAAAAGATTAATCTTCCATATTTAAATCGAAGAAACAAGTGGACTGGTAATCAAGAATTGTTGAAGTTGGGTGATGTTGTGCTGATGGTGGACGAGAATATCCCGAGAAACTCGTGGAAAATGGGCAGTATTTCCCAGGGACTGTTTGGCAGATTCGAGTTGTTGACGTTAAAACAGAGACAAATACCTACAGACGTCCAGTAGCCAAGCTGTGTCGGATACCAGACGAGGCAGAGGTCTTGGATAAAGAAGATAGTATTTCTTTATTGGGGGGAGAATGTTGGAATCTTCAGCCAGTTATATTTTATGCTACACCTTGTAAATGATGTGAAAGATGGTTGTTGTTGTCGTATTTTTTTACAGAAAAAAATAGAGAAAAAGCCAAAGTTAACTTGTTTGAAAATAAAAAGAGCTATTGATTTGTTGAAAATATAAACAGGATGTTCATAAAATCAGTTGTGGAATCATCTTTCTATCAATATTCAATGAGAATGTTTCCCTTTTCAAAAAGAGCTATATTAGCAATAACAGAAGCCATAAACAATATTCAACTGTAACGCTTGTATTATAATGGACAAATTATTTGAGGTAAATCCTTTCGAGAATTCGCACTAATGCTTATGGTTTGTAGACCAGGGGTGTACTGATCTTATTTTTCAATCATATTTATAGTTAAACTTAGAATTCGGATTTTAGTAAAATACTTTTATAACTTATTGGGTTATCATTACGAGCAATGTTAGAAATATAAAAAATTTGATGTATAGTTAAAACAATAATATTTTCACATTTATGTAACGGCAATTCGAAACTATAAATATTATTAGCACCAGACAAGATACCGCATCTACTATTTATGTCCCCGCGAGTCAGAAATCGCTTGGCCAAAGAGTATTCCGCTATACAGGTTCAAAATTATCCAACGGCCTATACCAATTTCACTCGGCTCGCCTTTACAAAATTAAACTGAAAAAATGCATACTGTTCAATTAAAGGAATTACGTCTCGTAAGTTATTGATCTAATCTGGAAAAAATTTATGACATGATAAAACTTAATTATATTTCATTTCTCATCTTTTATTTTTGATGTACGTTAATCTGGAGCATTTCCAATTATTCACTTCTCTGAATAATAGCTGTATAACCAGGTCATAATCCTAGTTTTTACAGCACATCAAGCCAGTCATGAGTCGTGAATCTTTCACGGCCCTCTCTCTATTGCTCCGAATGCGTTCTCGCTCTGTCTTGTACGCACTCCACGAAATCCCACGTCTCATGACTGGCTTGATGAGCTGTAGTCTTGATTACTGTTTTGTTTCAGATAGTCCCTAACTATAGCTCTATTGTATAAATAGGCCACATTGCCAATAGTAAGTAAACCTCATTGAACTGAAAATACCTGAAGACAAGCTCTTAAATGAACTTAGTCAGGTACACAATCCTGTTAATTTTCAATTATTTTTGAGGGGTGGGGGAGGAAGAAAACCTTTTATGGACACCGTACCCAGTCCCTGCGTTCTGGGGTCTGTGTGCCTCCGATTTACCCACTGAAAACTCCACCCAGTCAACAGAGGCTACCACGGCCAGCAAATTACGATATGCACACCAGCGATCAAGGCCCTCACATCGTACAGAGTCAGCTCGCTGCTGGTGTCTGAATGCATAAATGAACTGCGAAGGCGCCACCGCCAATAAAGAAAAGCTACTATGGGTCCCCGACCATACCGGTGTGGCCGGAAACGAACAGGTCGAGTATTTGGCCAGACAAGGTGCCAAGAGCTCAACGATTGGCCATAACCAATCCTAGGAGTTTCTAAATCATGAAGGAAATCTTGGAAGTAAAATTCCAGGATGCATGAAAAGAGGCTCCCGGCATGAGACAATCGAAACTTTATATCGAAGGCCCTTCTACTAGGATGACCAAGGCTCTCCTCACTTTTAGCAGAAACGAAATCATAGTAGTGGTAGGGCTTCTCACGGGGCACTGTCATCTAAATAAGCACCTCAACATTATAGGTATCACGGATAATACTGAATGCAGGTGGTGCTTGGAGGATGAGGAGTCGGCCACCCAAGGAGAGCACAGCTCGGGATTCCGGAGTGTTTGGGGAAAGTATCACTTAGAAGGCTGGCCTCTTTAGAAATAGGCTACCCTCAAAAATGAACCAAATCCCAGCAGCGGTGGGTGCATAACGGGCCCGATGCATATGGTTCAGCCCGCCCACAAACCTACTTCTATAACTCCACGGCTTGTCTGGTCTCCGATTACCATTGTATTATTTGATGTTGCATTGCCCCTCACAAACTAGCATATACTAATTATCACATATACACCATTTATTACTAATTTAATACTGATATGAAGTGGAAAATTGTGTCTGTGAAAAATACATGAAAGGAAAAATTGTGGCATATCTTCAATAGCTCAGTAGGTAGAGCATCTGACTAGAGATTCAGAGGTTGTGGGTTCGCATCCTGCTTGAAAATTTTTCTTTAATTTAATAATTTGTATTCTATGCCACAATTTTTCTTTCTTTTAATACTAATACTTTTCTATAAATAAACTTTTCGATAAATAAACATTCATTCTATCATTAATCAATTGCTTGGAATGGCACATAGAGAGTAGGCAGGATTAAAAAAGGTAATAGTCCTAGTTACATTCACTGGTTTTAGAAAATTTCTCTTGACGCACCACATAGTAATGGATAAACTAATGACTAGATTCATTTTGCCAATAGAGACGTTTCAATAAAACATGAGATTAGTTTGCTTTTAACCTTGTCAGTGTAAAAAATGAAAATGTAGCGTCCGTGGCAATAATGAAGAAGGAGAACAATCACTGATTCATTTTGAAATTACCTCCAAAATGAGGGGTCACTTGAACATGTTCCAGTTTTGATAAGTGTTCGACGACCACGAGCTTTTCGCAAAAATCCATTTAATTTTGTATCATTCCTACTAACTTTAGTCATGTCTCGATTTCTCTTTAGATTTTGATGATATAAAGGGGGTGACTTTATGGATAAACTGTATACTTCAGGACTGATGTACCAGCGGCTTTTTATTCGAGATAAATATTGTTTATAAAATTTCAATTACTTTTCTGCTGCCGGTTTTGTTAATATTAAATTGTGCCTGATGTTGGCTGAGCGGATGCTAAAATAAATACAACCCTAAAAATCCATAACCTGCTTGGGCTCGGAAATGGAAAGATTTTGAAGTCTCCGACTGGGAGAAATCTGGATCCAGGAAACACTTTCACTGACTTCATACTTCTAATTTTGTTTTCTGGTACCTGATACCTGTAGCTTTCTATTCGATAATTTATTTTTTTCCTCTCAGCATATATTATGTCTCATTCAAGCAAAAATAAAATTTAAGCTTATTAATCGAAGATAATTAATTTTATTTAAGCTCTGTTCATCGAAGTATTCTGTGGCTTCAGGTTCCTTATATTAATAATCATATAATAATAATTTATTGCGAATAAAAAATTAAATTATTAGCATTTTCCCATATGATCGTATCCCTGGAGTCGACAAAATAATTGGTGGAAAAGCTGAATACTTTGAATTTATCGTTAGTGATTCGGAGCTGATAATGGCAAAACAAAGTACCCCACAGGATGCATTAGAAAAATTTGATTTGTTCAATACATTGAGAAACTCATTTCAAATTGATTATTTAGGTTCTGCAAATTATTAGGAATTATAAAATTCAATTTTCTAAGCAGGATCAATGATGTCATGAAAAATGATCTCTGTAATGTTATCCATTTCTTTTTTTAACAGATGTTTGAGGGTTTCTGATATGATGTTTTCAGGGATTTGATTGAATTTTTTTTTTTTTTTTTATGTTCTGGTTCCCACGAAGAGGGATATCCTGTAATGTTCAGAGAACATCGTGGGAACCTAGGGAAAGAAGGTAGGAGTTGGTGTTCTTCTTAAATTTCTGAAGGTTGTATGCCTCGGGGAACACCTCCCTAGGCAATGAGTTCCAAAGCCTCGCTGTTCGTTGGATGAACGAGTCTTTGGAAAGTGATGTTCGGCAGGTCTCCAAAGTAAGTAAGTGAATGATCTTGCACCGATAGCTTTATTTACTTTAGGTAATATGGCGTGTGATGCTGGATCTTGTTTCATATATGTTTGGACTTTTAAATATATTTTTCTTTTTGAAAGGTGAAGACTAATATTGTTTAAGTATGAATCTGTCTGTTAACGAATATTTTCAGCTCATTAATCAGTAGATTGGAAGAGCATTGAGTCGGTCTAGAGGACATTTTGAGAACCCTTTTTGGGATAACTTGTATTGGTTTCAGAATATATTTTCTGATGCCACTGCAACCAATTATATCGCAAATCAATAAAGGATCCACAGGTGCTTATTATATTTTTAACCGACGAAACCAAAAAGGAGGAGGTTCTCTATTCGACCCGTATATTTTATGTTTTTCCATCATATTTTTTTATGTATGATCACGCATAACTTTTTACTGAGGCGTCCGATTCCGATAATTCTTTTTTCAGTGGATAGGGGAACTTCCAATTTGGTCCCATTTGAATTTAAAAGATGAAATCCACCCCTAAGGGTAGCGAAATGAAGGATATTGATCGCTCACCCTCTGAATTCTGGTCCGTTAACCGATTCTATCAGGCATAACTTTGTACTGGGTTCTTCGATTCTGATGATTCTTTTTTTAATAGATAGGGTATACCTTATATTTGGATTTCGAAAGGAATTAGCCACCCTCAAGGGTGGAAAAATAGGGGATAATTGATTTTTCACTAGTGAACACACACATACTTAGTTGACAATGACAGATCGCTACTGACATTATTCTTGTTCCACATCCGTCAAAATCAGTATATTTTATGAGAGGATGAAATGATACACAAAGTAATGAAATAAACTAACCAGAACAACGAAAATAATTTATATTACAACAAATAGTAAAAGTAGATAATCATTGGAAGGTTACCCATAAAACATGTCAAGAATAGATAATCATATTATTTAACTGGTAATAGTTGAAGTAAGGTGGGTAAGTAAGTAAGTATTTTGGAAGTATTCAAAAAACAAGTAGGTAGTAATTGGTAGATTTTAGCCACAAAAAATTGAAAAATAAAAACTTTTTAACAAAAAAATTAAACCGACGAAATACGAACTGAAAAGTAAAATAAACTTTTTTAACGAGGAAAATATTGGGCAAAAAATAAAATAAACTTTAGTTAAATGATATTGAGTTCTAAACTAATAACTGATTTTGAGTCGGCGCCAAACAAACTAGCAATTGAATTTGGGTGAAGCGAAAATGATGGCAGCAAGATGCACGGCGCGTTTTGATGACTTCTTCATAGATAATTGTTTTTTGGTTGACCAAACCAGTTATTCTACATTAGTTTAGGAGCTCAATTATCATTTAGACTAAGAAGGTTTATTTTATTTTTTGCTTTTCAGTTGATTTTTTCGTCGGTTTAATTTTCTGTTAAAAAGTTTTTTCTCAATTTGTCCAAGTCTAGTATTTGTCGGCATTGATAAAATTTATAAGAATTGATCTTGTGTTATTTTTTAGTTTCTCCACGTGTATAATCCATCTCATAAATGAATCCAAATGAATTCCAAGATACTTTGTAGCCGAGCATAAATTCACCATTTTGTTTTTCGTCTGAATATGTGTAACGAAGCATTTTGTCCAAGCTAACCAAAATTTTGAAGAACTTTGGTACTTCCCTGGCTCTTTTAGGGTTAATATTAATTATGGTCTGGCAACAAGATGATACCCGTTAGAAAATAAGCGTAAACATACAAAGCTACTGGAACGATCACAAATCCGAGCCAAATAATGTTCTGATGCCTTTTTGCATCGTACAAAAAGACTAAAAGACTTTTCTGACTGTTTTTACTATGAGGGTAGAAAAAGATATATTATATTAGTAAAAACGTACTAGGTATGCTTTTTCATAAGGGGAAAAAAGATAAGCTGCTTTTTGGTGCAGTTCTTATGTCAATCAGACAAAAAGAGCGTCTTCCTTAATATGGTTTTTATCTAAAATTTATTTTAAATCTGGTGGATATAAAGGCCGAGATTAATTAGGATCGCTCTCTTTTACTTCCGTTCTGAGCAAGGGTTCTTTACTTCCCGTCGGGGAGCGGGCTTCTACTGCGAGTCCGAGAACACGCCCTTTTGGCTTCCGTTCCGAAAACAAGTTTTTTTTATTCACCAGAACAAGTGATTGAAGTCGTTCTGCAAAAGCTTTGTTTAAGTAGTGAGGTAACCGTAAGTGAAACATTGTGTATAAACCTTTGATTGTGTCATCAAGATACTTTTATAACCATATTGCTCTGTTGTGCATATTTTCACCTAGTGTGTTTGATAGCCGTCTGAGTTTATCAGGTTGGCGAAACGCCTGATTCATTTGATTTCGTTCGTTGTAAATATTTCATTCAATTCGCACAGGTGTCAAATTTCCAGTCCGTGACTTTCACGATAAATCAAGTTATGTATTGAGGTGTTATTTCGGATTAATTTATGTAGTGGGGTATTTTTGTTTACTAAAGAATATATATTAATATGTAATTCCTATCCCTACCAATTGACCGTAGTAACTTCATTTATTTTATATTAATTGACAATCTTACCGTATTCGGGAGGATCGCCACCGGCATTTGTTTCATTTTTGAATCTGGCAGGTATTTAGAGTTTAATAGAATTCATAACGTCATGGTACTCGATTGACCAAAATAGTGAATTTGACATTTTGCATCTATTCCGCTACTGTGGAATTTCAATATCCTATAGCACGAGATCGATGAACCATTCGATCTCACAGTGCCCCGAGTAACGATCTTGGGTGCTGTCACGATAAGTCATTTTTAACAAACTTTTATTTAGTTTCACTTGTTAGTTAGCTAATTAGTTCGTTCGTTCGTTCGTTAGTTTGGGTCAAATCTTGCAAGTGAATTTAGTGCGACTTCTAGACGTCCGATTAATTTGAAATTTGGCAGGTTTTCATAATTCCGGTGACAATATATTATGGACTTTTTGGTAGAGAAAAGAACAAAATGGCGGCTCTAAGATGGCAGACGAGATTTGTAATTATGGTGAGATTTGATTCAAAACTGGTATGTGGGGGTTTTGGGGTTCGGAGATTATGCATTTTTGTCAAAATTCATATATTCAAGATGACGGACGAGTTTTATGATTATTGTCCGATTCGATTCAAAATTGGTATGTGGGGGTTTTCGGGGTGGGAGATTATGAATTTTTTTCTCAAAATCTATAAATTCAAGATGGCGGCTACAAGATGGAGGATGAGTTTTCTGATTATGGTCAGATTTTATTCAAAATTGGTATGTGGGGTTTTCAGGTTCGAAGATTATGATTTTTGTTCTCAAAATCTATAAATTTCAAGATGGCGACTTCAGGATGGCGGACGAGTTTTGTGATTATGGTCAGATTCTATTCAAAATTTGTGTGTGGGAGTTTTTGGGGTCGGAGATCATTATTTCTTTCAGCTCAAAAGTTACAGGGAAGAGACCGTGTAATAACGATGCTCTATTAGAAATGAACAGATTAAGGCGAACTAACTAAAAAGCAAAAAATAAAATAACTAATATAAAACCTTTTCAAAGACAAGTTTTAATTTAAGCCGTGTAATAAAACGTATAAAATAAGTTTAAGTCATCACTGACAATGATTTAATTAATACTTCGACAAGTTGTTACTTACCAACCAATCATTGTCCAATGGAATTAATTGGTACCGAATACTTTGTAAGAATTAAATACTTTGACAAGTTCTTACTTACCAACCAATCAATGCCCAATCAAATTAATTGGTACCTACTTTTATGAACACTTCGCGCGACGAGTTTTTTTAAACAAAATAATTCAATAAAAAATAATTAAATCATTGTCAGCGATGACTTAAACTTATTTTATACGTTTTAGTACACGTCTTAAATAGAAGGTTGTCTTTAATAAGGTTTGTTTATTAGTTCTTTTATTCTAGCTGCTCAAGTTGTGATGCATGGCCCAACGAGAGCAGTTAGCGCGCTAATAAATTAGATCTCAAGTTAAAAAAAAAAAAATTTCCTCAAGATACTTGCAGAGTAAAGTTATTCATCTTAAAATGACAATGAGTCTAATATACAGATATTAGGGCTTTTTATTTAGAATAAAGTTCCTGAAGGTGGTTTTATAATATAATTGCATTTTCTATGTTAAAGTAATTATGAATCTAGTAAGTAATAGACATTGAGGTCAGCATCCTAGGCGTATAACTGCTTTCTGCTAAGTTGGTACTTAGCTAGAGGTAGATCAGGAGTGTGATAACACCGTAGTTTGGGCTTTGACAGAGGGTGGTGCAAGATATTAAAGTGGTGTAGTTTTCTCTCCGTGAAGCTCAAAATAATTATTATGAGTAGCCCGTGAGGTTTTTTTTTGTTCTGAGACGAATTTATAGTCATAAATTTGAAGTGGATGAATTTAATTCCCACGAAGCCACCAGAAAAATCACTTTCCGAACTTAGATTGTAAAAATAGGAAAATCGGTCTCCGGGGTGACAAAGTGAGATATCTCGCAAAGAGATTGGGTAATTATACTTTATTAGAGGTTTTCTAGTTTATGTCGATTGTTGGAATTTATAAACTGATGAGTTTACGTTCATCTGTTCAATTTAGAGAATAAAATATATTGTTGAAGTTCTCATAACTTTGTGAAATAAAGTCAAATTGTGAAAATTGCATAAGCTAAAGTTTAAATAAAATTGTTATATTGCGGTTACATTGGGAAACTTGGAAAGTACCTTTCATTTTTCAAGCTATAAACGATAGGATTAGAACAGTGTTTGAGTTAAGATTAAAACAGGTCTGTCTGTGCAACCGGAGTTTAGTCCCAAGAGCCGTAATTAAAGCCTACAGACCTTTGGAAATTTCAATTAAGTCAAAAGACCAGAACCCCCGAACATATCCGTATCTCCATATGTTGCTACCCCTGGTAGATAAAATCTGGCGTCCGAGGCAAAAGTTGAGTGTAAGAATAGTTTGAATAAGTGTCTTGGCGACATAAATAACGTAACGACTCTAGGGATAATAGTTATTATTCCCGACCCTAGGAAATCGCATTACGAAATGGCTTTCTTCGAGGGCTCAGAACGGATGTAAAAGAGAGCAATCCTAATTAAATCTCGGCTTTTATATCAACTAGATTTAAAAGAAATTTCGGACAAAAACCGTATTAAGAAAGACCCTCTTTTTGTCTGATTCACATAAGAACTGGACCAAAAAGCAGCTTATCTTTTTGTCCCCTTATGAAAAAGCATACTACGTTTTTACTAATATGAAATAACATTTTTCTACCCTCATAGTAAAAACAGTCAGAACAGTTTTTTAGTCTTTTTGTACGATGCAAAAAGGCATCAGAACTTTCTTTGGCTCGGTTTTGTGATCGTTCCATAGAAATCATATTATATATATGAAGTATATATATTATGATATCTATGGATCGTTCCAGTAGCTTTGTATATTTACACTTATTTTCTAAACGGGCATCATCTTGTTGCCAGACCATAATTAATATTAACCCCAAATAGGCAGGGTCGTACCAAAGTTACTTCAAAATTTTGGTTAGCCGTTCTTAAAAGAACGGAGCTTGGGAAAAATGCTTCGTTACATATGTTCATAGTTTGGTAGATTATTTTAATAAGATTTGAAGGGTTTTATTTTAGTTTCTCCTACATTTACAGTAGTAGATTAGAGTTGAACCATTTTATAATTTTTTTAAGATAATTTTCTGCCATTTCCTTACACACGATTAAGTAAATAATATTACAAAAGGATGGATAATCATTTGATAAATTTTCGTCTTTCAATTATAATGTAAATTAATTAAAATGAACGCAATCGAAACTGTACTTTTACTTAATTTAATTATGAGAAATCAGATAACTAGGAAAATTCAGGTTGGCAAGGTCTGTCTCTATATAACTGAACAAAATGCCTTGAGAGATATGACTGAAAGATATAAAAATCTAAAACGTAACTGACCCAACTATAAAAATATATGACTACTTATCCTTGTTCAAAACCTGTAAGGCTGCAAACATTTGTTCAAAAATATATAGCCCAGTCATTGTAGGTACTAAAGTTCTACGGTTTAAATTATTGACATTTTTTTCCTAAGTCACTGAATATCCTCAGTGGTCGGGAAAAAGATTGAACTATTCCTGTGCCAACCATATAATTTTCTGGTTCGTAACAATATTTTTGTAACTATTTTCTGAGAAAGATATTTTGTTACTATTAATTTGTGTACCTTATATGACACATCTTGCGAATAAAACAATGTATTCTCCATTCAATTTTCTTTCGGTATTATCGTTGATTTTTAAGTAATATCTTCCACCCTGTTTTACTGGACTAACAAAGCCATTTGTACCCATATGTACCCATATGTTTCGAATGCAATCATCCAGGCATCCTGCTGCTGAACCCATTTTATATGACTAACGTTATTTTAAAACAAACATTTTTCAGAAAGGTCGTGATTGGAACCCATTTTAAAAAAATGTAAACGGTCAATTTTCGGCAAACTTGTAGAGAAATAATTTTGAATTATCTTGTTTTCCTAATTATGTGTTTTATTGCCACACTGAGTTGAATTCCTCAAAGATATCAACTGCACTTACACTATTTCTCCTCATTTTTGCATCCAAATTTGGTGAACTTATTAGAGCAATAAATTGGAAATGATGGCATGAAAATACAATATTAAGAACACAGTAGAAGAAAGAAGCAATATTGAAGTTTGAGTAATGTTCAAGTTTTGGCACCCGGAAATATCTACAGCACCACCCGGGAGATTGCCCATCGAATCCAGTCGATGCAATGCCATGAATTTGAAATAAAATTATCTACGTCTAATTTTGAACCAATTCCAGGGAAATTTAATTACCTGATACTCTGAGCCACCGAACTTATGTATTTTTTGTCATGTTCTGCCTTCTGGTGCAAAAATAAAAACAAGTTATGTTTCTCTTTTAGCTATTATTTTCGATCACAGATATTCTTTCTCCAAATTCATATATGCATCGTGACTATTGATAAAAGTTTATTTGTACTCCAGTCGAATCAGCAGGGAATCCATATCTCTTTATGCGTTAACTCAGAATAGTGTATAGAAAAGCATTTGTGTTTGCAACCTAACTCGTAGGTGTCAGCATAGAAATAATAAAAAATTGAAGGCGCGGAATTAGGATGACTTTCCGTAGAAAAAGGATTTATTTGTAACAAAAAATATCTACAAAATGACACCAATTCGATTGTTATAACTGCAAAATCATGAAATTTGGAGGGGAAGAATTATCCGAAAGGGAGTGTACTGTGGATAGCCAAAACTGTAAGGTCCATCTGAGAAGATCGTTGAGGCTCGCCTAGAAGAAGATCCTGGGTGCTGCGGAGGAATTATAGTAAAGCTATAAACAGGGTCAGAATTGGTAGTGTATTTCCTGATGGAATAACCGTCCGGAGACAACATAGGGTAGGCCTGCATGAAATGCTGCTCTAATGAGAGAACGATATTAGAAGAATCTAAAAATCCATCATCCCCTATTTTCCTATCCTTAGGGGTGTTTTTTTAATTCAAATGGACCAACTTTCCGGTATGTAAAAAAATAATCATCAAAATCGGACTACTCTGTAAAAAGTAATGCGTGGCCATACTCAAAATATAATAATAAAAAAAAGTTATTATACTTGAACCTCCTCCTTTTTTCGTTGGTTAAAAAAAGATAAAAATAAATCTGAACTCTCTGAATCGAGTAAAAATACCGGGAACATTCAAATTCAGGTTACCAACAAGATCATTCAACTAGACACCTAAAAAATCCAGCAATAATGACAATGAAGATGAATATGGATCAATTTCGTAATTGTACTACTAATGATGCACTGAATTCTGAAAAACGCTGGAAAAATTATGACTGGCTAAAATTCAGTCGAAAAATTAATTTTTAATCATTTTCATATTTCACCATAATCGAAATACTTGGGACGTCACATATTTCTTGTGTAAAGCATCTTATAGGTTCCCTTCATGAAATCCAGGAAGTACATATATTGTAGGACTCAAATGAGATATTTGGTTAAATTTACCCTGCGAGCCGCACTGTATATATATATATATATATATATATATATATATATACAGTGCGGCTTTTTATAGTCTCTCCCTCTTGAACGGTTCGACGTAGAACAATGGGACAAAAACAATTTTGTATGATATCACCGATACTAGTTTTTGACATTGTGATTGCTCGATAGATGGTGCGGAGGGGCACATCAACTTTCAACAAGCATGGGGAGGGGTCAAGTGGCACATCGTTGAAAAGGTAACTCAATTCTCTTTTCAACCATCTAGTTTTTTTATTTCGTCAATACGTTTATTCACAATATGCATTTGAAATGTCACGTATAACAAAATTTTGAAAGAATTGACAAGATTCAAAAAAAATTAGATGGTTGAAAAGAGAATTGAATTATATTTTCAATGATGTGCCATTAGACCCCCTAGCTATTTGAAATGGTGGATATCATTCATTCAAAAAACTTTTTAACAAAAAATTAAACCGACGAAAAAATCAACTGAAAAGCAAAAAATAAAATAAACCTTCTTGTCTAAATGATAATTGAGCTCCTAAACTATTGTAAGTAACTGATTTTGAGTCGGCGCCAAACAAACAATTATCGAAGATCATTATCTATGAAAGAAGTCATCAAAACGCAGCCGTGCATCTCGCTGCCATCATTTTACGCTTCACCTAATTCAATTGCTAGTTTGTTTGGCGCCGACTCAAAATCAGTTACTTACATTAGTTTAGGAGCTCAATTATCATTTAGACCAAGAAGGTTTATTTTATTTTTTACTTTTCAGTTCCGTATTTCGTTGTATTTTTTGTTAAAAAGTTTTTATTTTTCAATTTTTTGTGGCTAAAATCTACCAATTACTACCTACTTGTTTTTTGATTACTTCCAAAATACTTACTTACCCACCTTACTTCAACTATTACCAGTTAAATAATATGATTATCTACTTTTACTATTTGTTGTAATATAAATTATTTTCGTTGTTCTGGTTAGTTTATTTCATTATTTTGTATATCATTCAATCCTCTCTTAAAATATACTGATTTTGACGGAACAAGAATAATGTTAGTAGCGATCTGTCATTGTCAACTACGTATGTGTGTGCTAATGTTCACTAGTGAAAAATCAATTAGCCCCTATGTTTCTACCCGTAAGGGTGGCTAATTCCTTTCGAAATCCTAATATATGGTATACCCTATCTATTAAAAAAAGAATCATCCAAATCGAAGAACCCAGTACAAAGTTATGCCTGATAGAATCGGTTAACGGAATTCAGAAGGTGAGTGATCAATATCCTTCATTTCGCTACCCTTAGGGGTGGATTTCATCTTTTAAATTCAAATGTTACCAAAGTCGAAGTACACCCTATCCACTGAAAAAAGAATTATCGGAATCGGACGCCTCAGTAAAAAGTTATGCGTGATCATACATAAAAAAATATGATGGAAAAACATAAAATATACGGGTTGAATAAGAACCTCTCCCATTGTTCTTGTCGCCGTTAAAAGGTTTTACAGTCATTGTATAGTCGAACCGTTCAAAAAAAGTTTATATATAAATAGCATATATATATATATATATATATATATATATATATATATATATATATATAAAGGTGTTATGTAATAAGTGTCCGATAGTTTACAGGACGATTCCTCAGTTATTTATAAGGTGAAAAGTTCATATAAGCAAGGGTCCGCGAGGTCTTCATTTTTTATATACAGGGTGTTGAAAATTTATTTTTATTTTTCGTAAATAATTTTTAATATAATGTCGATATTTGGACAAAAATTGATATTTCGGGATTTTTTTATGAGAAATTTGATCTTAGTTTGGCCCTTAATTGTAGGGGGCGCCACCTACAGGTCTATGTCTCTTTTGGGGAGTCACGTGCATGTATGTATCACATTTTCTAGAAGAACGCACGCATCCAATCTTCTTCTCATTGATTCGCGCACTCTTTGGAAAATTCCTGGAGTATTTTGAATCGTTCTACAATAGTTAATTATTCGATTACTTAATTCTTCGTCATTTTGGATAGGTGTCTGGTAAATTAAGGATTTTAGATGTCCCCACAGGAAAAAATCCAATCTGTTAAGGTCTGGTGACCTAGGGGGCCATGGTTGAGGCCCCTCCCCGACCTATCCAACATTTGCCGAAAGTTTGATCTAAAAATCTTGCGCTTAGTTGCTTAAATGTGCCGGGGCACCGTCATGCATAAACCACATTTCATTTCGTAGTCTAAGCGGCACATCTTCCAGTAAAATAGGCAAATCTTCTTCAAGAAAATGACGATCTCTCCGTTATGGGGGTTTGCCTCTGACCACAAATGATTGTTGTGAAAATTGCGTATAGGGTTGCGTGAGAAATTTGCTTCGTCGGTAAACAGGATTTGATTTTCAAATAAAGGATTTTTAATAAGGCATTGGAGAAACCAACGACAGAAGTTGATACGTAACGGTAAGTCACGAGGGAGTAGTGCCTGAACTCTTCGAATATGGTAGGGATGTAACAAATTATCAATTAACATTTTCCATACCAGAACATGAGAATTAAATGTTTAACGTCAGCACTATTTTTCTGGAGCTTGTTTCCGGTTTCCGGTTACCAGATTAAGAACTGCTTCCACGGTTTCTGGGGTTCTTACCGTCCGATGTGCACCCCACAGATGACTAGCTTTCTCAAAACTTTCTGTTTCCCTTAACCGAACGTGAATTCTTGAAAACGTTTTTGAAATAGGAGTTGTGCGGTTTGGGTAACGCTCCTGATACAAAAGTCTAGCCTCATATGCATTTCTGTTAGAAAGTCCGTATGTAAAATGTATGCCAGCATACTCTGCATTGGTGAAGTTTACCATTGTTTAACACATAATTACAATAATAATAAATAAAACCATTTGACTATGTGTCAATATATTATTTTTGACATGACAGCACAAAAAAACATTGGAATAAACTCACTAGCCTACTTGATACTTTTATTTTCAGAGTTCGCGAATCAATGAGAAGAAGATTGGATGTATCGATTAATTTAAATCAAAATATCTCGAAAACGGCTGCTTATAGCGACTTTTGAAAAGCATACCTCATTCACGTAAAAATGATAGAGGAATCGATTTTTTTTCTAGAAAATGTGATACATACATGCACGACAAAGTTGTGACTTCCCAAAAGAGACAAAGACTTGTAGGCGGCGCCCCCTACAACTAAGATCAAATTTGAATTTCTCATATTAAAAAATCCACAAATACCAATTTTCGTCCAAATATCGACATTATTTTAAAAATTATTTACGAAAACACCTTGTATATCAAAAATTAAAGCCTTGCGGACCCATGCATATAAATGAACTTTTCACCTGAGGAATCGTCCTGTGAAATATCGGACACTTATTACATAACACCTTGTATATATATTGTACTCATTTTCGCGAAAGCTTCAAATTATTTCGTTTCAAAGTATTCACAAATTATGCACATACATTTATTTCGTGTGTCGAATATTAGTTTTTCATGATCTAGAAAGAGTTCTTTACTAATGGTCTTTCAGAAATCACACGATACGAAACATTCAATCTCCATAAAAAGCAAGTTTACTAGAATCATTTTCAGTTGATATTCTTCTTTCAGTTCATTCTTTCCATTCATACTGAAAATCATACGTATATTTTAATATGTCCGGTCTCGACTCAGAAAGTGAGAAAAATGTTCTGTCGTCTCCCGACGAGAGCCTCTCGTTCCCACAGCATCTCTAAAATTTTAAGCCAATTGTATTATTGCATAAGTCCTTTGCAGGGATATGGAACCCCTTTTTGTTCGAGGCTCGTACTTGATAGTTTTATTTTATACCACTTCATCTAACACGGAAATAAATTAAATGGAAATTAGTGTTTTCCTTATTCTGCGAAACCAATGATGATGATGTTCCGATTTCGTGAGATTATGTAAAAGAGAATCCTCCCCCAGCTGCAAATGCTTTTCATATTAATAAATGGAACTTTTAACATTTCAAAAAAAAAATCTGCAGGCGCGTTTCTAATATATACTCAGTTCATTCATTTTTACTCCAACCACCATTAACTGTATAATCATTTAGGTAGACCTTTAAATTTTTGGTATAGACTTAAAATTAAAAAATATTTCTTGGATGCAATTTTCTCAAAAAAGCAATTTCAGATTTTGTTGGCCATTTCGGAGGCTCATTTGGAATTTTTGAAAGATTTCTGGTGGATTCTATTCCCTCGTAAGTTGGTTTTTGGATACTTACTGCATGTCATTTCCGTAAATAATTTTTCGAACTTTGTCATAGTCTTCTTTGGGTAGCTGTTTCAGAGCACTATCAACACTTTCAAATTCTTTTATTTCGGACATTGTAGGTGGATTTGAATCGAATCGCTCGGCCGATATTTCGGTTCTGAATTGATTGGATGTATTAGATAAGACTGAAATAAATTCTTGAGCAGAATTTATTGTTTAAAAATAGATCCTTGCAGTAGTTGAAAATACAATAGGGCCTTGGCAAACAAACTGACCCAATACCATTCATAATATCAACGCAATAAAATATGCTTGTTGTGGCAAAGGGTATTTGGAGGAGCAACCTCAAAATAACACAAAATATTAATGGATATTTTATGTGATGATACTCTGCATTTTTGCAATATTACCCAGCAAACACAGTTACATCTCAGAGGTGTCCTTATGATGTCTCATTCATATTTTATCCATGCATTGTCAAATTAATTGATTACCATTACCAAGTAAAACTATAATTGCTGGTTAAATTAATCTTAGTTTCATAAAGATTTTTATGGAGGTTTGACGCAGGTCATTTATCGTTTCAAATATTCCTCTAGATGTGAATAGTCCGGTCAATTTAGACCAAAAAATGAGAGTGAAGTTACATAAAGTCCCAACAAGCTGAATTTTTGTGAAGTTGTTCAAAACATAATTACAAACAATGTCTAGAAGTTCCCCATCATTCCCCTGTAAGGAAAAAATTTAATTCAAGGTCAAAGGTCAAAAAAATGAGTTTTTCGCGATTTTCAGCAAAACGGTAAGTTTTATCATAAAAGTACCTCAGACAAAAATTGTAGATCATAAAATTATCTATAAAAAATCAATACTTTTTTTCTTACGAGCCACCGTTTCTGAGATATAACGATTCTAAAAGTTATAAAAGTTGTTATCGTCATAATATGCATGAGTACGCCACGTATATACATCTAGAGTTGTAAAATTTAATATAATATATATATATATATATATATATTAAATGTTTAAATATTTTTCTATCGGTCATTGTAACTTATACTTACAATATAAAATATACATAAGTTTTAACTACAAGAATATCAGGTAAAAAGAAACCCAGTCCCTTAATCTTTAAGCCAGTGTAACTTCGAGACATCTGTCTCTTGTTTCATTGTGTACGTGGCTAGGGTCTTTACCTGCTATAATAAATGAAATACCGTTAGTCTTGAGCGTCACTCTGTAGTGAAAACACGTGTTTATTCTAACCTATATTGTGCTGTTTTGAGTTTAATTCAATGTGCTGAAGTTTTTAAAAAAAGTGATTCAACACAACAAGAAGTTATTACCAACGGCATCCGCTTTCTTCTTTCTATGTACGGAGCTCCTAAAAAAACTACCTGTTTAGATAAACATCGATATGCATGTTTCGTTAAAAATACTAAAAATAAAAAACAAGTTCAATTAGCTTGTCTTCCTCCAACCTCAGTTGCTGCTCACCAACATCTTCTTCGAGTATATTACCAAGTTCAAGTGTGGCTTGGTTATCAGCTAGACCCTACAGACTGGGGTTGGAAGTTGGTCAACAATATATTAGAGCCAGTTCAAACTTTACTTCCACCTGCGCCGGAAAAACTGCTGAACACTATTTTTTGCAACTGCAAAAAGGGATGCAGTGCTAAATGTGGTTGCAAAAAAGTCGGTCTGTCTTGTTCTTTGGCATGCACAAATTGTCAAGGCCGGTCGTGCTCTAATATTGAATCACAAACAATGGAGGATTCGCTTGACTCCGACGAAGTATCATGCGATACATCGCTATTGACGCAATTTACTTGCATCCAAAATGAAGATGAAGAAGAAGCAGGAGAAGAACAAGAATTTGAAACTTACGAATAAGACGAATAAACTTCAACACTTTTTTTTCATTTACATCGCTTTTATCTTTCCCAATCTTTGAAAATTTCCGTTATTTTGCAATAGTTTTACATTAAACAGGATCACAACTGACCCGTGGAGTAGGCCTACTGGGGAAACCACGTTAACAAAACGCGCTAAGTACACTACCTCATAGGTGGCGTGGAAACGTGTGCATATTATGACGATAACAACTTTTATAACTTTTAGAATCGTTATATCTCAGAAACGGTGGGAACTTCTAGACATTGGAAAAAAAAAGTATTGATACTTTTTTTATAGATAATTTTATGATCTACAATTTTTGTCTGAGGTACTTTTATGATAAAACTTACCGTTTTTCCGTTTTCCTTACAGGGGAATGATGGGGAACTTCTAGACATTGTTTGTAATTATGTTTTGAACAACTTCACAGAAATTCAGCTTGTTGGGACTTTATGTAACTTCGAATGTCTAAATTGACCGGACTAGAATTTATTGGCAGGTTTTAAAGCATTCCTGATTGGGACTGATATATACATCAAGTATATTTGTTCTTATTAGTGTTTTATAAAATGTTTCTTATCGATCCCAACGAGCACAAATATATCTGGGATGTTTTGAAAATGTTGGCATAAGAATGTTTTTTTGAGATTCAATATCACTTCCCAAAGACGACTTTAAAGGATGTTGGAAGTATTATGTTTGTTCTTCTGTGGCATTTCTTTGTATGCCTACTGAGAGGTATTGCCGAATTAAAAACATTTTTAACGTGTGGATGTTCTTTCCAGACATAGTTCGCCTTCACACAACAAAAAGTTAAACGAAAATTTCATGTGAATTAAATCTTAGAATATTTATATTTTTTCGACACCTCACTTTCAACTATTTATTCCATTTTGTATTCCTTTATTTTAACACCAATACCTCATATTTTGCACAGGACAGAAACAAAATTCTTATATTTTCATAGGCAAATAAAACCAATATTATTCATTATAATAAAAACCAATGTCCAAATGACCTATCCACTCATTTTCTGCTTTCATTTTGAAATTCTCGCCATATTACGTTGTTACAATTTGGCCATTCAGTGTGGTACACCTGATAAACCTCGCAGAACAACACTGGACTGAATGGCACATGGAACCAGGATTGCCAATTTGCCAGAAATTCCTGGCAATTGCCAGGAATAAAAAGCCTTGCCAGTAATTATGCCAGTAGTGGCAAGATAGCAGGAATTTGCCAGGATGTCAAAAAATTCATCAATTGATATTATCTCAAAGAAGTTTCAGACAAATTAAAATGTTACAGTAGTAACAAAAATCGATATGTTTTTTTCTTTACCTATTTTTTCACCAAATGGAAAAATATATCTAGCTATACCTGCTCACGAATCTTCACAAGAGCTGAGAAAGGACGCAAGTTTTGACTCCAAGGTGGTTTGAGAGTTTTATTCCTTTTTATTTAAAATTTTACATTAGGGTGTAAGATGAACTATTAATGTACTGTAACCAAAATATGTGCAAACATATGAGCAAAAATCATTGATGAATGTTCTTCAACGATTTTCCACAATTCAACAAGAATTAGACCTTTCGAGAACTCATTCTAGTTCAGAAATCATTCATTTAGAGCAAGATTGTAATTTCCCAGTTAAAAATACTGGGCAAAAGTTTTTAATTTAAAAAATTCTGTTTTTTTTTAAGTTGTAATTAGTTCGTTGCTAATATTGCAATTCCCAAACGCTAGAGGTCGAAAGACTGTTCAGGGAACTTCATAATGTTAAAACAGGTTTGTGAGAAATAGGTTAAAAACTGATACTGTTGTTGCAATATTAGCAACAAGAGATTCCATTTAGCATCAAAAAGGTATATTAAAATTTACACTATCAGATAAGATACTTGATAACTCAATACGGACAAGAAAGTTGATGGGTTTTAAACAAAGAGTTCTAATTTTTCTACTTCAATATTTTGTACCTGGTACCTATCTTCAATATGTAATTTCAAGTTTTTTATTGTATATGGATGATATTATTTATTTTAATAGTTCTTTCGTTTTAAACTTTCAAGTTTATACTTGATTATTTTCATTCAATGTGGGAACAAAAGTCATAGTATCACTTTTAAGTAAATCTGTGGACCGGCATCTTGAACGAACAAATAATTGGCCCTTTCGAATTACCTGAAAATATAAACAACTACAATTATCTATCGGATGTAATGCAACGTCTGTCGTGGCATTCGCGGGGAAGTAGTTGTTTTCTGATGGATATTTGACCAACATACACCTATTGTATACGTATTTGTAGTTAGCTGTCTTGAGAAAAAAGACATTTTCCATTTTAATTAAACTTTAGCTTGCTATTGATGGGTTAGAGACTTCTCCCAGCGAGCACAAACATCCCTAAGAGGTTTTGGAATGTTTTGAAAATGTTGGCATGAGGATGTTTTTTTGAGACGCAATATGCACTTCCCAAAGAGGACTCCAAAGGATGTTGGAAGTACATTGTATTTGTTCTTCTGTGGCATTTCTTTGTATGCCTACTGAGAGGTATTAAAAAAAAGAGGTTCATCCCAGATATTGAATATACATTTATTGTCCAGTTTCATAATGCTTCTCGACAATTTTTTTATTAACCTGATCATTTCACAAAACAAAAAGTTAAAAATTGCATGTGAATTAAATCTTAAAATATTTATATTTTTCGACCCCTCACTTTCAACTATTTATTTCATTTTGTATTCCTTCATCAATACCAATACCTCCTATATTACACAGGACAGAAAAAACATTCTTATATTTTCTTAAGCAAATGAAACCAATATTATTCATTATATTAAAAACCAATGTCCAAATAACCTATCCACTCATTTTCTTTCATTTTAAAATTCCCGCCATGTTACATTGTTACAATTTGGCCATTTAGTGTGGTACACCTGATAAACCTCACAGAACAATAGTGGACTGTATGGCGCATGGAACACTGCATTCAGTATCAGTGCATTCGGAATTCTTATCTACCTTTCTCTTTCTGCGTTGTTTTGGAGTTGACGGCGTTGGTTCGAGTTTTTTTTTTATTTTAACTGAGAAAAACGTGGAAAGTGATTGAAGTGTAGTGAACATTACCAAGTATAAATGGACATTTTTGATATAACTGAATAAGTAAATATAGTAAGTATTATACATGAATTAAATGTACTAGCATAGTCCAGAAAATAATATAACCTCAGAGGCATACAATGTGTATTTTTTATAATCGAAGATTCTTTAAAAAAACAACCTGTTTTTTCTTTATACATTTTTCCATTAGGAACTTTGTTGGTTTTCAGATTATGGGGAGTTTAAAAATAAAAAACAACTTCTCACATTTTGACTGAGGAATCACTGTGAAAATGTATATTTTTCTAAATATAATTTCAATTAAATCTTTCTTCCTAGAGATATCATTGAAATTATATATAAGAAAATATCTAATCATATTGCTATTATCTTCAAAATTGGTGGTTTAATTTCACATCGAAACTTTATTTAGATTACATGATAAACAACCTGAAAGAAGGATGCGTTCCTGGTGGTATAGAAATTGAAAAAAAAACTTCATTTCAAATAGAATGTGACACCTTCAAATGTTCAAATAAATAACAAAAGGCTTCAAAAAGTGACCTCTAAAAATGTTTTATTTGCAGTGGTAATGTGTATGTGTGTGTGTGTGTGTTATGTTGTGTCTATAGAAAGGCTATCAAAATAACTTAGGACAAGTTATTTTTGTGACATCCCAGGGACAAACTGAAAATCTGTTCTATAAAAGTTCTATTCATACAGTGCTAGTCAAAAGTCCCCTCCCCCCCTCGTATCTTTTGAACGGGTATACTTATAATAATGAAATTTGGAGGGTGGAAATAAACGGATGTAGGCTTCTCAACTGGTCATAACAGGTGACGCAATAGTCATAAATGACGTCACAAGGCCACTGTGACCAATAATTTTAAATGGGACCCTATGGCAAGTGACAGCTCGTTTGAAAGGTATTGACAATACCTATTCAGTCATACCAATTTTGTTTGGGTTTCGGCTGATTTTGATTGATAAATTGAAGAAATACGAAAATTATAGTTTCGCATTTAATTAATAAAGATTTTAAAGTACGCCTCTGGTTAATTGTCAAAAAGGTTGACGTTTTTGAATTCTCTACTTGTCAAAAGTGTTTATACCTTGAAAATTTACCTAAGCTATTGTTTAACGAGACGTTTAAGTGTTTACATAGGCAAAATGGTACGTACTGTAGTCGACAAAGTAGCAGCTATCTTAATAATTGGTGAATGTAGAAACAATTTCCATGCAGCGGAACGACTGTTTAATGAGAGGTACCCCGATCGCCCTATATCGAGGGTTTATTTGAGGGAGCTTCTTCGGAAGTTTGAAGCATCAGGTAGTGTTCAAGATGCCAAACGATCTGGTCGACCAACAATTAGTGATGACAAAAAAATTGACATAATTGGAGAAATGGTAGTAAACCCTACTTTTTCCACAGCCCAAGCTGCGTCTATCTGTGAAGTCAGTCAAAGGACAGTACATAGGGTGTTGGCTAAAAACAAATTTCATCCATACAAATTAAAAATGGTGCACCAACTTTCAGATGATGACCCCGACCGAAGACTAGAATTCTGTGAAACTATGTCCAATAAAATGAACCAACAACCAGGCTACATACAGACAATTTGTTTTAGTGACGAAAGTACTTTCTTTCTCAATGGAAATGTTAACACTCAAAATGTGAGGGTATTGGGTGACACAAATCCTCACATCTTTCGTGAAAAACATACTCAATTTCCAGAAAAGTAAATATTTGGGCAGGTATTTTGGGAAACCACATAGTTGGGCCTCTTTTCTCAATGCTAACTAACCGGTGAATTGTATCTGGAGATGTTACAAAATGATATTGAGTCGTTAATTCTTGAAATTCTAGAAGATAATCCAGATGAATTCGACAACTTGGAAATAACGTTTCAACAAGATGGTGCTCCTGCACACTATTACAGTGCAGTAAGACGTTACCTAGATGAAGAATATCGTGGTAGATGGATTGGACGACGAGGTTCGATCAGAATGGCCAGCTCGGTCACCGGACCTTACACCATTAGATTTTTTCTATGGGGGTACTTGAAATCTAAGGTTTATGCTACAGCACCTGACAGTATTGCCATTCTGAAACAACGAATTGTTGAAGAATGTAGGGCAATTTCCGCTGACACACTGGGACGAGTACGACAAGAGTTTAGCAATAGGATGCATTACTGCCAGGAAGTAGATGGAGCACATTTTGAACACTTATTATAAGAACTGGTTCTTAAATCTTCATTAATTAAA
This sequence comes from Gonioctena quinquepunctata, assembly GCA_018342105.1. Taxonomy (NCBI): domain Eukaryota; kingdom Metazoa; phylum Arthropoda; class Insecta; order Coleoptera; family Chrysomelidae; genus Gonioctena; species Gonioctena quinquepunctata. Next base: position 196,224 of record JAFIRS010000287.1, read on the forward strand.
TGCGAAACTATAATTTTCGTATTTCTTCAATTTATCAATCAAAATCAGCCGAAACCCAAACAAAATTGGTATGACTGAATAGGTATTTTCAATACCTTTCAAACGAGCTGTCACTTGCCATAGGGTCCCATTTAAAATTATTGGTCACAGTGGCCTTGTGACGTCATTTATGACTATTGCGTCACCTGTTATGACCAGTTGAGAAGCCTACATCCGTTTATTTCCACCCACCAAATTTCATTATTATAAGTATACCCGTTCAAAAGATACGAGGGGGGGAGGGGACTTTTGACTAGCACTGTATATAAACAGAACATCACAGTGGATGTTCAATGTCTCAAAATATCGTACTTTTAACATCTCTAAGATGTTTTTGTCCTCGCTGTGCTGTCATTTATCACAGATTTCTATCCTGATATTCAGGGTCGAGTTAGTAATGTTAGTTGAGGTAGTTGAGTCGAGATAGCGTTAGGTAATGGTAGGTGTTTTCCATTTGGTTGATGCAATCTCAACGAAAACTAAGAAGTGGATGAAATTTGATTGTTGCATTCGGGTTCGCATTAATCATTGTCTGCTTGTCCTACCCGGTACTGATGAGGGAAAAATAATCCGAACCTTCACGTGGTATGGGGTGAACGTGCCGCGGCCGTATAGTCTGGTCAACAAGTGGTTTTTGGACCATTATTTTTCTATTGAAACGGAAAATTAAGAGTGAGGTGTGTCATTCGATTCGTAATGGCATTTAGCAATAAGTTTTAAAAAAACTCCCGTTGGCAAAAATTGCAAAAGTTGTAAACAATTTAATAAAAAAGAGGGGTTTGGTTTTTCGCAAAAATCTCAAAAACTATTCCAGATATCCAAAATCGGAAAAAAGATCCAGTATTTATAATTTTAATTCAGTTCGCGTGCGCGACACCCGAATAGGATAATTAAACAAAAAAAAATTAACCAATTAAATATAAATATTAAGGAATAAAAAAATTCAGATATTTTCTAAATACATAAATAAACATATCCGTCGGCAAAAAATAGTTACCGATAGTTTTCTATTAGTTATCCTTTTATTAATTAATAATTCTTAATGAGAACATTAACATAAAAACCCTGATAATTGTTAAAAAAAAATTTTTTTATTGTTCTTGGAGCTATTCTTCAAAAGCTTAAAAAACGATGCCCGTTGCAAAAATAAAAAAAATTGGGATTTTTCAATTTTTTATAAACAATGGAAGACATAAAAATGAAAAACATAAAGAAGCATTGAAAAATTGTTTTTTCTTCAAAATATGCCGATTGTTTTGTTTTTTCATTGTTAAAAATTACTTTAAAATTATTTTTTTTAATTTTTTTCTCCTATTGTTTAAATAATTGTGATAATCCAAATTTTTTTTTGGAAACCTAATCATTGATAAAAATAATGATTTAAAAAAAATGGTTTCTTAAAAAAATGTAATGCTTAAAATCGCACTAGTTAATTAACCATTTTTTTTGCAAGTAAATATTAATACCGAAAGGGGATGAGGACAACTCTTGGCCTTCTCGGTTTCTTTCAGGGCACTGGAGAGGATGCGGTTCCGTGCGTTCTACAGGATCGGAAGAAGACTCTTCAGAGTACTGAACAAACGATAAGGGCCATCTAGATGAACCTCCAACAGTTAATGGGGAACCATGAATGCGACACGGTGAAACAAAAAGTTTGGTAGGGACAAGTGGAGAGCTATTGTGTAGCAGATCAACTGAGATCTCCCGGACCTGTATTCTATCAAGTAAGATATATTGGGCCAAATTAAGGCTCAAATATCATCGAACCTACGGGGTGGAGGTTTTAGTGGGTAAATCTGATTCAGGGACTCCCACACTACCGCAAGAGGTTGTAACGAAGCATTTTTTAGAGCTAGAGTTACTAAGAACGGCTAAAGAATATTTAACTTAACTTTGGTACGTCCCTGCCTATCTAGGTCTAGATCTTATAAAAAGGGTGAAAAGCTAAGATGATAGATTTTGTAAAAGACGAGAAAGAAACAAAGATCGCGAATGGAAAAACCACATCATTTTTTGTAACAGACACGAAATCATTCTTCAGATTTTCGATCAGTTTCGATTTATCGGACAAAAAACGCGCCTTTCTCAATGGGCTTTTTCGTCTAGTTTGGACATAAATTCGAGATCTATAAAAAGGTACGATGAAGCTCTCATCGGGGCTTGTTCCTGTTGTTCTTCCGTAAGACTTGTTACTTGTTTCCTGTTGTGCTACAAAGTCCGGTTAAAGTTGAGTAAGAGAAAAGTGCAAAAGTGTGTCAAAGAGATTCGAGGTCCAGAAGCGTTGAGGTATCCGTAAGTGGAAAATGTGAATAACTACTACTATTTGAGCTTGGTTTCTCCGTGTACTGAGGCACCCAAAGTTTATTATTTCTACATTTATTATTATTCCATTTGATTCAATTATTTGCCGGGAGTTTAAATATTATTGCTTGTATTATTATTATTTCATTTATTTAATTATCTGTCGTGGCATTTACATCTTAGTTCTGCAAAAGTATTCTTTATTTGATTTAATTCGTTACCTGAGAAGTTAAATATATTTTCTGCATTATTATAATTTCCTTTATTCGAGTATTAGCAGAAACGTTTAAGTTGGTCAGAAGACTACAGAGTGAATATTGATTTGTTATTTTTGGGTAGTACAATCGAACTTTTCGTGAAATCGATTGAGTGTTTAATTTAGGGTAGTATTGACATTTTAGTCAATTGTTGGTTGGATTACGGGTAAAAAAAATTGATTTATTTGCCAAATTGAACAATATAAAGTAGACCATTTTATTTTGTGTCCTCGCGGAAAGCAATTCACACATAAGCTCTGGCAGGTGTTTTCTTTTTCTTGTCTAGGGAAATCTTTCATAAATAGTTCTCTTATTTGACCGTTATTATAATTATTGAGTTATGTTTTCAGTTGTTTGAGTTCAGGGAAAACGCCGAATGCAAACAACTGACGCGAATGTTTACATCACTTCAATCAGTGAATTTAAATTTTCTATTGTGTTAAGTTCAGGGAAAACGCAGAATTTAAGCCATTGACGTATAAACCAATTACATAACAATAATTCTTGTTCCCCGCTGTTCCGATTCAGGAACTAACCAAATCAGAACAACGGCCCCGATATATATGCGCTGAATTAAAAGTTTATTTGTCCCGGAAAGTACGTGCCGAGCAAAACAAAATTCACGAGTTTTACCAGTTATAGTCATATTCAGGAGGAATAATTCATTTAGCGACTTGAGAAGGTGATTTGGGTGCACAAGCGTTATTGACTATATTAAGGGGAAATAAGTTATTTTATATAACGAAAACACGGTGATGCTTTGTCGTCTGTATCCACACCCAGTTGTTAATATTGTTTAAGCTTGGGGAAATCACCGAGCATAAACAATAGTAAAACAAAGCCAAAAATATTAATCTTGTTAACAAGAAAAGTCGTAGCAAAAATGGGCTATTTTAAGGAACAGAAAAAAATATACAGCCGGGATTATTGCAAACGTGAAGCTTAGGTAATATACAAGTGAAACGTATATTCAATTTTGTGTTGGGGTTGACAAGGGGAAGTCGTGAAGTTAAAACCACTTGCCTACAAACTTAAAAAATCACTTTCTGGGTCAGTCAGATAACCGTGTTCAGGAAGAAATAGTTTTTCTTTGCTATTAAGATTAGTTCATTTTACTCCCTAAATTGCCGTGAAATTACTGTTATTTGGCCGTGAAGGTAAATATATTTCGATACTGTTATATTAATAGGACTCTATATATATATATATATATATATATATATATATATCTCTGTGTATATATTACCCCTATTTAAAGTGGCCAGACCGATTTTGTTTAGAGTTAAGCAAAAATACTTGTGTTTGAAAAATTGTGGTGACAAAACGATTTAAACATTTCAATATACCAGTTAATTTAATACATATTACACACTGTGTTTACATTTAAAAAAAAGAAACTTTTCCTATTTCATATAAAGTATTGAAGTTACGCTGCAGACGTATTTAGTCAAATTGTAATAAAGAAATTAGTAAAAAAAACAAACAAAGACTCTTTGGGAGACATAAAAGCAATCGGCGTTCAGTATCCTAAAATTGTACTCAAAGCCTACAGTATTTTGTAAAGATTCAAAAAGTGTCAATATACCAGACCCCTGGACGTTCCGTATCTCCATCTGTAGCTACCCTAGTGCGTGGAGAAAACCACTATAAAATCTGGCGCCCGAGATTTGAAATAGAGAAAGGAAAATATTTCCTGCCTAAAATTCTGGCGTCATATATAACGTGACTTTTAGGAGTTTGAGGGTTATTAAAACAGACCCTAGAAAAACACGTCACAAGGTCCATAAAGGATTTCCTTTCAAAAAAAACTTTGTAGGTTCAGATGTAATCCAACGTCAGTCGAGGCATTAGACAGGGAAGTAGTTGTTTTTTTATAGCTATTCAACAAACATTAACCTATTGTATAGGTATTTATAGTGAGCTCTCTTGAAAGAAAATAAATTTTCCATTTTCAGTGAATTTTTCTGGCTTGTTGGCTTTGCTCCAGTGCCATTAAACTTAGCTCACACACACACACACACACACCCACACACACACCTATACGTGACTGGGGTACAAAGCGAGGACTGTGGAATTTCAATAACGTTCCGAGGACCACATGAAGGAAACGTCTCAGAACAATCATTTTCATATCACGGACAATAAAATTTTACGTAGTTCACTAATATCATGATACACTCCGTCAAATCTCAAGATAAAATATTTGTGTGTGGCTTCCGAGGACTCCGTAATGGCAATAGGTTCCGAGGACTCTCATGCGAGGACCTTTTTCGCGCCAATTTTTCTGTGTGTCGATGGGAGGACTTTGTGTGAATGCAAGTACTGAGGGTCGATGCGAGGACTGTGTATCTATACAAGGACAGTATGTCGTTACGAGGACTGTGTGTAGATGCGAGGATTGTGTATCTATGCGAGGACCTCTTTACCTATATATGTGTCGATGTGAGAACTTTGTGTCGTATCCTTGAACTGTGTGTCGATGCGAGGACTACGAAATAATTAATTTTCTCCAGCCAGGTCAGTATTTTTTAGTCATTAGTACTGAATTCTCGATTCACAAATTTTCAGCTTTGAGAAAGCAGAAAGCACCTGAATAACTTTTTTGCATTTTAAAAAATTCAGGGTGGCTTCCATAACCGGGGTAGCCAGGTCGTTTTTTTATTTCTTTAGTACTATATTCTCCATTCACACATTTTCAGCTCTGACAAAAAAAACCTCAGTCGTTCCGACCTCTACCTCCCCGGCTAATAATTCTTCAGGGTTAAACAGATATTTGCTGCAAGCCTTATATTAACGATCATAGGTTGCAAAGCTGTTCTCGATTCACGTGATGTTTATGAAATTACAATCAACCTCCTAGAGTACTGAGATAGTTGCTCAAACGCTTGTCATCGAACAATGATGATAATCATATGGATACAGATTTAAATTTTCTTATCATTTTTGGTGGAATAAAGAGCCATATGATAATAATAGTTAAGATTTGGCAGGAATAATTGTTGAGAACATGTTTCCATATATTTTTCCACCCAGATCTTATTCATCCTACTAGGAAAAAAATATAATTTAACAATGATTTTGATAACTGTTCAATGGAGTTTCTACTAGAGTTGAAGAAAGCTGATGTGGAACGACTTCCCAGAACTCGTTAACAAAGATTATGAATGATCTCAAAACTGACTTCCTTTCAATTCGGCGCATAACATGCAACACATGTGAGTTATCGATGTTTCTCAAAAATCGAAAATAAAACATTTCTGAAAATAAAAAGATTGTAACGGATTGAAAAACCAAAAGTTATTAGTATAAATGATTGATAGCGAAGCGATCACAACATAGGTTCCGAATATCGTGGGTTCAAATCCCACATCTTTTTTCATGGGACTCCCAAAAACTCATAGTCCATTGGGTTTCCCCTGATTATTTTTCGAAATAAAGTATATTTGAACTTCTCATTCATTCATCATAAATTGCAATTTTCGTCAGATGGTTTCTATTGTCACTGCATAACAAAAGGGAAAAATGATTGACTTTGAATCTGTTAGTCGTGAGGGGTTATCGTAGGAATGTATAGTGTATAACGAATATGAAATTCCAGGCACCCGCCTTCCGTTCACAGAAAACGAAATAATTCAGTCGTTATATCTTGAAATAATTCTGATAAAAGGTTCAATAATACCCAGAAAAATTTATATATTTTTCGAAGGAGTAGTTAGGAAAATTCTCCACGATAATAAAAATTATGAATTTATCCAGGGCATGTACAGGAACAGTTGAGGTCAAGAGGGCACAAGCCACTAGAGATGTAAATTGAATTAAAACAATTATATAAGTGCTAGCTGGTGCCCGCGACTTCTTCCGCGTAGAATTTGTATGGGCGTAAAAATGTTCAGATCAATGAGAAAACACACATTTTTTATAATTTGAATTGATTTTTGATAGATCCAGATTATGAATGGCGACTCTCTCAGAGTTCAGATGCGCTGTGAAATGATTTTACAGAACATGAAAACAAAGTATGGATGATCTTAATGATTAATACTATCTTTCCACTCGACTAATAACCTGCAGGATTATTGGAGATATCATTGTTTATGAAAAATCGAAATAAAAAGCATTTCTGAAGAGAATATCTCATGGTAACTGATTCAAAGGATTAAAAATCAATAGTATAAATAAATATGTTAATAATAAGGGAGGCTCCGATCTTCGTTGGAGGGATCAAACTCCAGGAAAGTCTTTTCGGATGAAAATGCATAAATGAAGTTCGATTTGTATTTCTCATTACAATTACATTGGAAAGGAATTAATAATATTGTATTACATTCTAAACATTTGCATATTTTCAATCATATTTATTGCATACTGGATTACGAAATTACTAGAAAATGCAATTTATCAAAAATAAAGTTTGAGTTAAATTGTTCCTAACATAGGTATTTGTTCCTAACTTTCTCAATCCAAATCGATAGGGCTAATTAATTATTAAATATTTTGCTATCAAATTACGCTCCTTATTTTCCCACACTCAGTGCCACCTAAATAAAATATTTTTTGATTTTTGCATGAACGTAGAAAAAATATTGTATGCAACTCGTGCAAAAAGTGTTTATTGCACGTTGAGTGTGATAAACACTTACTTTTTGCACTTGTTGCATAAATAACTATTAGTGACATTTCTCCAATGGAATAATCGAAATGGTTTACAGTGAGGACGAAAACGTTCACATGTATTCTTGTTATATACAAAACAACAAAAATAAACGTACAGCAAAATGTGCAGATAGGGTGTTTTATCCAGATCGTTCAACACCCTCAGAAAATACATTAAAAAATATTAACCAAAAGGTAAATCAGACCTCCAGTTTCAGTAGAAAAATACACGCTTTCTTCTACTGAACTGAAGGTACATTCCGAAGATAAGCCTATCCATAGAATTATTTTCTGACGTTTGATGATTCGATACAAAACCATATGATGTTTTCTGCACGTTTAGTGTATATAATTAATTCGCAAATAGACTTTTTTTGAAACATTGTATTTTTTGATTTGTTTGAAAATATGAACAGGATGTTCATAAAATCAGATGTGGAATCATCAGATGTAGTTCAATGTCTAGCGTGGCTTTACCCGGGAAAGTAGTTGTTTTCTCTTAGACATTCACAAAAAATTACTTAATTTTTGTCCTGGATTTTTTAAAATTCTGATTTTAATATTCAGTTGAGAATGTATCACTTTGCAATTGTTTTGTTTTTTAAAATTCTGATTGTAGTTTGAAAAATGTAGCCGATCAATTAGGTGAAAGTTTTTTTCAAAATCCAACGTACTTTGAAAAAGAACAACTACAAACCATATACAATTTTACCCGTTCAAGTTTCAACAGAGACTCATAAGAGGAAAAGGCTGGAATTTTGCCAACTGATGATTCAAAGTTTGAATGAAGATCCCGATTATTTAACTAAAAGATTTTACTTTTCTACAGCAGGCGTTTTCAATAGGAAAATCGAAGGTCGTGGGAAAAAAAGGACAACCGAAAAATATTGGTAAAACAAATAGAGAAAACAGGAAGTAAAACTGTTGGTTGCAGAATTTTTAGAAGTAAAATAGTTGGCCCTACATTTTATGATTAAATATTAACAGGAGTTATATAGCAAGGAATTTTTAGGAAGCTGAGCTTACCAGTATGATTTGGATGCAAGATGGGGCAACCCCGCCTAGTGCCCTACCCGTTCAAAAACATTTGAATAATGTATTCCCAATATGGATAGGAAATAATGAAAGTATTATATGGCCACCTGAAGTCCAGATTTGATCCCTATGGATTAATTTTTCTGGGGATTTCTAAAAGACATTGTTAATGATAATAATATTAATAAATTCAACTCATTGAAGACAATATTCCACTTGAAATAGAGAATCAATAATGAAGCAATTACCAATGCACTTATAAATATAAGAAGATGTTATCAATTATGCATTGATAATAATGGTGGACACATTGAACATATTTTATGAGTTATCATGTTATTTAAATATCCTAAACAAATCTTTGTTATCTATTTTTGAATAAATACTTGAACTTTTTCTTCCTCACTGTTAACCATTTTCATAATTACCATTAAAGAAATATCACTAAGAAAACATAATATAGTTGTCTTTGTCATAGCTTACTTTAAAAATGTCAACTTACATACGATATATATTTACAGTAACAAATAATTTAAATAAGTTATTGGAAGTTTAACAACTCAAAAACGGTATAAGATATGGGTAACATATGTTATATTTTTAAAATCAGGTAAAAAGATAATTCCAAAAATTCAGTTATATACAGAGTACCTATCCCATTTAAAATTATTTTCCCCTGGAATCTGCATGCCACTTCTACACTTCATTACTAATTACCGGCAAAGTGGCGGCAAATGATTAGTCCTGATAGTTTTCTTTCCGCGGATTTAATCAAAATTTCATATGAAGTTAGCGGAACTTCGATTTTTCTGTTGAACAACAATGACAACAAATTTGATTTTTCCACAACTAATTAGCGGCAAATTCTTAGCCCTGATAGTTTGCTTTCCGCGGATTCCAGCAAAAGTTGTTTTGCTGAGTTCATGTGAACAATAATAGCGACAAATTTGATTTTTCCACAACTAATTAGTGGCAAATAAGTAGCAAATGATTAACCCCAATATTGAGCTTTCCACGGATTCTACCAGAAGTTGTTTCGCTAAGTTCATATTATGAACTGAGCGAAACATAATTTTTTTGAACAACAATAGCGACAAATTTGATTTTTCCACAACTAATGAGCGGCCAATTAGCAGCAAATTATTAGCACTGATAGTTTACTTTCGTTGAAAAGATAATTCAATTCTCTTTTCAACCATCTAATGTTTTTCAATTTCATTGATACGTTTTTTCACAATGAGAATTTGAAAAGTCATTTTAATAAAAAACAAAACTATTATGTAGGATTTTTATTTACTGAGAATATAGAGCAAAATTGTTGTCAATCGTGCCACTCGTGTCCCCCCCCCCCTTTACCTACCTACCATTCAATACTAAATACATCATTCATATATTGGTAGGTCTAGAACATCGACAAAATAATCCAATTTCATATTAGTCCTTTCTAGGTACCTAATTGCTTGATTATCAGTTTACCAAATCCAATAAATGGTACCCGTTATGATTATGGACATTAAAAATAAATGAATGGGGTTTCATTTGGGTTGGAAATTGGATTGCTGTATGGATTCAAAATCTGTACCTAATTAAGCTTTGAAACGAAACCGAAAATTTAAAATTATTTTAGTCATGAATCTTCCCCTATTGACCGTATTTCGTGTTACTCGTCGCAATTGTTACTCTGTAGAGCAACCATGGTTGGAAATGAAATTGAATTACCTTTTCAATGATGTGCAACTCGACCACTATGCCTTTCGAAATTTTTAAGTTGATGTGCGCCAACGCCGTCTGTCGAGTAATTGCAATGCATCTCTTTCAGAAAGTAGGATCGGTGATACCAATCAAAATATTTTCTGTCCCATTGTTTCACATCTAACCATTCAAAAGTTATTGAGATAAGGGTGCCATTGAGATCCGCACTTTTAATTGACATTTCAAATGCATATTGTAAAAAAATGTATTAAAAATTCAAAAAAATTTTAATGGTTGTAAAGAAAATTGAATTATATTTTCAATGATGTGCCACTTGACCCCCATGCTATTTGAAATACCCAAGTTGATGTGCGTCATCTATCGAGCAATCACAATGTCTTTTATTTCAAAAAGTAGTATCGGTAATGCCATTCAGAACTGTTTGTGTCCTATTGTTCTACGTCAAACCGTTCAAAAGTTAATAGGGGGAGGGACTATAAAGTCGAACTGTATAGACATAGAAAAAGAAGGAGACAATTAAAGATGAATAAAATTAAGCAAATTTATTAAGCACTGTAAGACAAGTATTGAACAGTTATCAATGACTCACAAGCTCTATTCATTGATAATAAATGATCTTAATTCAAGCATGTTCGTTGATACCAAACGCCTTAGATAGGTTCATATATAGGACACTCGAATAGAATATGATCGGTGGATTCATTTCTTCCCATGTTGCACATCGTGCATAGTTCTTCAGTGTTGATGAAGTAGTTCGAACAGCTGATTCTAAATTTCAGACGTTTTTTGCTACATGTTCTCAGCTGTACTAAGATTCTTACTTATTGTATTGGAAGTGAGATAGTTCTATGTGTTTATTCGTAGGGAGAGATTTCGAGAAATATAGGAATATGTAGATGAACCCAATCTATGCAAGTCATCATTCAGGAGTTTATCTTTGAAAGCGGTTAATATTGATTTAGACATTTGTTTCGAGGTAGTCTCCAAAAAATCTTTCCACTAAGCTACTTGCCCTAACATTGACACTTCTTTTTGACTTGCAGAAGCCAGTTGTATTTGGGGTCAACGTTCTCTAAAGCGATGAGCCTTTGGAAACATATTTTTGGTAGCCTGGAACTATCTAGGGTTTTCAAATGATTGTTCCTAATTGTATGTAAACTATATTCACAAGCTTTTATTCAACTTCAAATGGGTGTGTGTCTGTATGTTTACAAATTTTACACAATATGAAAGGATAAAACGACGAAGAGCTCCTCATTGGAGGATATTTGTGCAAAAAATGCAAATATAATTTTGAATTCAGATTCGATATTCAATCGAGAAAGTTATTTCTCGGAATGCATAAAGAAAAATGTGTGATATTACATTTATTCGCTCTGGAAGTGTAATTCTTGAGGTGATTTATAATTGTGGTCGTAGAAAAAGTATATTTTACGACCGACAAACATGGATTTTTTTTTTTACCTGCCTAACGATGACATATGTTTAGTGCAATTTCCTGTACAACATTAATTCTCAAAAGATAAAGTGAAAAGTGAGCATTCCACACATTGATTATTCTCCTTTCTCATAGAAATTTTCACGCATGGGTCAAGGATAGCATGACCAGTTACAAAACTACATAAATACCTCAAATTTATCAAACATCTCCATCAGATATAGTGTCCTCTGAACGCTATCAGCAGGCATTGCGAGTGTTCGTTTTTGAATTCTTGAATTTGATTGGCTACAACAAACACACACTTTGTGTGTCAGAGGTCCTCACATGAAATGACAGAATTGGGTGCGAGTGTGTCCTCGAATCGATTGATGTGACCCTAGCGGAGTGTCTAGTGAACTGAGCTCCCGTAGTAGTATATTCATGGGAGGACATTGTCGATTTTTGATGCAAAGGTACGTTTGGAGAGGAAATCACCCGTAGAATACGAAAATGAAGTCAGAATTATGCGAGGACTTGGTGTGGGTCCTCGTATGCAAAAATGTCCTCGCTACCTTATTGCTGCTACGGACGAATGTCCTCGCATGCCTACAAAAACCAACTCACACACACACCCACACACACAGTGAAGTTTTAGCTTGATGCGTTTCAGACTTCTGTGATATATTAAAAATTACTATTTATCAATCCTTGTGCCCACAAAACACTCATATATTTAATATGGAAATACATTAATGTATATTCAGTTCGTTCCTAAAATCATGATGTTCGGAAATAGGCATTTTTATCAAACAAAAACAAATGAATGATTTAAATAATGAAAGCAGAAGCAAAGAGTACTCAAAAATAATATTTTTTCATTTTGGCTACTCTTTGCTAGATGACCGAAAAATGAAAAAATTTGAAAATATGATTTTCAAATATTAGAATTGTAGGAAGATATGTTTTTTATAAATATTCTCAGTAATATCTTTAGAACTATCAACCCCAAAATTTGGAAAAAAAAGTTTTAGAATCCTTGTAACTATCCATTTCAAGTTACTTAAATCAAGTAAAATAATTTTCCAAGCATTACCCTCTCAAAATTTTTTGGGTTATAATTATTGGAAAAAAAATGCGGAGCAGTAAGCTTTATTACCATGGAGGATTGTGATTTTCTCAGTGAAACAAACAGGAAAATTATTGTGATAAACGGAAGGGCATGTCAGTGATTTTGAAAATGTACGAAACTCCAAATAAGATTGGTGCCTGTTAAGGGAATATGTATATTTATTTTTCCACGTAAGTAGTAAGCTGATGATTTGGTGATGGATGATTGGGTAGATCAAGAAGAACCATACTTTCACTGTGTTGTATAATACATTTCTAAGAAGCAATTAAAATTAAAAGTGCATAGAAAGTTACTTCTGTCATATTCAATATCATTTAAAAATAAAAATATCAATGGTAGGTGAACATTAATAAAATCCAAAAATATATAATTAACAGAAATTTCAGGAAAAAAGAAAATTAGTTGGAAAAACTACACACTTGTTTTAAAATTGGTTTGAGAGAAAAAGCTGCACAAAATATGTCAGCCATTTTATGTCCAATATTTTTTATATTGACTATCCACATACCGTATACTATAGTCTCTATTTATTAGCCGAATGCAAATTTTGAAATTCCTATTTGGAACATTGAACTTGATGAACTTTGAATCTTATACACATAGGTAATAATAAGCTCAAGTTACCTCAGCTGAGTACTACTTTTATTGAAATAAGCATAGAAGGTAGGTGTTCATAAAAAAATAGTTTCGTAAATAAAATATTTTTTTTATTGAAAGATACAAAAACACGAACCTTTGAGGGATAAAAAAATGGTCATCTAATTAGGGGTATTGAAAACAGTCCCTTGCAAATGACAGGAAAAATTCAATTTTCTTTTGATGATTTTTCAATTGTTTGGAATCTTCTAATTTTACTGCAGGAAAATGATCATTGGGAAATTGTTTACTAAATCCTTTGGAACTTCCTTCTTCATTAGGTAGTATTGCCTTTTCCAATAAATGGACAAAATCTGATAAAGCACATATAATGTAAAATTTTGAATCTGATTTCTTTGGTCCCTTGAGAATTTTTTCTAAATCTTCTCGCATTGTCAAAATATTTTCAGAATCGCTGACTATCCAATCACTCTGAAAATGTAATTTGGCACTATATTTCTGAAAACTTGATTTACGATAAAAGTACTTACATTAATGCATTCTTGTTCCACTGACTTAACGGATGTTTCAAAATCATCGAAATTTTGAGCAACTTTCAAAGCTAGAGAAATGGTTACAATACAACTTGCAGCCTCCTTTGCAAAATCAAAATGTTCTCCATTGAAATATCTCGTTGCGAATGCATATGCTGCTATTATGTTTATAAGATTGTATTTGACACAGTCTGCAGGGGACTTTGTCTAAAAAAAAAGTTTAGTATATAATGAGCCATTTTCATCAAGCTGACATATTTCCCTTCTTATCAATAAAAAGCTATTTTTTTATTAATTTTTTTTATTTAAATCAATCACTCAATTTTTAGCTTTCATTCAATAATATATAATCAAGTTTAGTTTGAATTAATAACAATTTCCGTTGAATTAGTTGAAAAAAGATGAATGTGTAACAAATTAGCTCTTATGAAATGCTTATAGTTAAAACTATGACACGGAGAAATATTTTATACAAATTGCTAGTAAAGGCTAAAACGATTATAGTATATAATATAGTTGGATTGAAAGAAAATTTGGGCTAATTACTTCTGCATTTAGTTTGAAAAATAATTTTGGAACCGAATGATTTGACTGTGCATGTTTTCTACATCTAAAATAAATAATCATTTCCAATAATAATTTTTTTAACTTTTGATGGGCAAATTATAAATGAATTATTTTCTTTGTATGAAAATGTATTTGATAAACAAGGTAATTTTCGAATTCAAATATCATATATCGATAGATAGACATCAGAATATGCACCGCCTATAGAAGGCATAGGAATGTTTGTGAAAAAACTCTAATAAATCATTATATTATTTGTTGAAGAAAAAATACCATTTCAAAAGGGACAATGCACAATAAATAAGAACAGATAAAAATGAAGTTAACAAATGTATGATTTAAGTTTCCATTGTCGATTATTAAAAATTTAAAAAAGTCAAATAATAAGCAATACACACAGCTAAATAATAGAATATTAAAACTACCATCCTAAAATGTTTAATTTGAGAAATATAGGAACTTGAACATGGAAAGTGGAACTTAAAGCTTTTGAAAAATTAACTGCTTCATGAAATTTAGGTATGTTCATCAAAAGTTTTTTTTGGTCAAGAAGTACATAGCATAAATTTATTGTTTTCAAGTTAAATCAACTTCAAGAGAAAAAAATGTTTATGCAATTTCTGAGCATAGCTCGAAAATCCAACATATATCATATACATGCTAGTCACTTATTGAATGGTATTGGTATCTTCTAATCATTGAAATATAAAATTTTTTTTTTTTCATACTTTTTTGGATATTAACAAACAAAAATCAGATTTTATTTATCTGTTATAAATATTTTCAATATGGAAGTATCATATTGAAAAAGGAAACATTCAATTGAAAAGAAATATTTTTCAGAAAAATCTATTCAATATTAAATTGAGAATGTTTCCCTTTTCAACGTGAATACCTGCCAAGAGGTTATCTTGAACGATGGAGGATAGTGACTAAAGTTTATCTTTCAGTAGCAGATGATTCCTCATCTGATTTTATGAACACCCTCTTCATATTTTCAAACAAATCTATCATATTGAAATTCATAACTCTCTGGGCCACACTCAACCATGTTTCTATACTAACCTGGATCTTTTTAATATTATTGTGAATTTGCATCATGATTTTCAAGTAATTTCAACTGTGATCAAAATTTCATTGGTTTGTTTCATTACTTCCTATTTCAGGATTAGGATTTCATCTACAGATTTCAATATGTTCTGATGAGAAAATGAACTTAAAAAATGTTTGGAAAAAGAAAAATAATAGTATTTGAGCCACTATTTTCGCACTTTTTAATCATTTTCAGCAAGTCAAAAGTAGAAACTACCAATTATTTTTTAGCACCTCGGTAAATTATGACAAGCTGAAATTAACACCCTTATAAAGTTAGCCATGACACTTGTTCAAAAATCGATAAAATCTAGGCCAATAATATTTGTCGTGAATACAAAAAAATTGTTGCCAAAATATATGCCATTTTATGGATATTCCCTGGTGTCCCTGAAAATTTCAAGTTCTTGGCAACATTGTATTTATACATGCATTTTACATGGAAAGGTGAAATATAAGTGTCTTACAATTTTGAATAAGAATTTTCAGAAGTTTTTTTGTAAACGATGATTATTTCTAAAAATCAATTTTTTCAACAATGCTCATTGTATATCCCTTGGAACAATTTTTCTTACAACCGAAAATTCATTTAAAATTAAAAACCAAAACATAATTCTCATGCATATTTTGAATTTCCTGAAGCAAAAAGTTGGGAACGATGAACTAATTGGAAATTCCCTTTTTTTTGAAATGTATCTTAGTTTCATATTGTTTTTTCCAGCCTTAAATTCACTAACATTTGTCGAATCATGAAAACATAATTATCGTGCAGTTTTTCATTTCCTAAAGCAGAAGAACGGCACACTTTTTTCAAGGGGTGGCTGTACATGTATCAAGTAAGCACAGCCACCCCTTAGAAAAAAAATGTGCACCGTTCTTTTGCTGTAATATTTGTATTTAAAAAAAAAAGGGAATTTTCTATTTATTAATCGTTCTCAACCTTTTTTCTGCTTCTGGAAATTCAAAATTTGTATGACAATTACGCTTTGGTCATTCGACTATTGTTAGGTGAGTTTTCAGCTGTAAGAAAAAATATTTCAACTGATAAGTGAGCATTGCTGAAATATCATAAAATTTTTTAAATGTTCTATAATAGTATATTATGCAACGATCATGTAATGATAGCTTGCAATACATGAGCACGAGGTGAGTGTTGTAAACCGTGTGCAAGTGTATCAATAGCCATTACATGAGAATTTCTGGTGGTATACAAGATAATTCTTCACTGCTCGACATGTACTTTTGACGCGTTGTGATTGAATGTCAATTAAAATTGAATGTCAAACAAGTATGTAAAAACATGCCACTTGATTATCCCCAAGAACTTGTTTCTATAGGCCGAAAATTCGTTTCATAATGCAAAATAGGTGTTATTGGCCAAAATCTGTTTCGAAATGAAAATCCGTGTTAAAATGGACAATATTATAAAATCGGTAGCAGATATTTAATTCGCCTGTTATAATACGGGAGTACAAAAAATTTATTTTAGTTTATGTTTATTATGTTGAATGTATCCGACAAATTTTTATAGATAATATATTTTATATTCGACTCATGTCAGTTAATTTACTGTAGTGGCAGTGCTAACTTGTCATCCAGTTAGCACAGCCACCCCTTAGAAAAAAAATTGTGCCGTTCTTCTGCTTCAGGAAATTAAAAACTGCAGACAATTTTTGGTAAGATGACAATTGTTAAGTGAATTTCCGGCTGGAAAAAACAGTATTAAACTAAGATTTCAAAAAAGGGAATTTCCAATTAATTCATCTTCTCAATTTTTTTTGCTCCAGAAAATTAAAATTTCAAAATTTTGAAATACATTTTCGGTTGTAAGAAAAATTGTTCAAGTGATATACAATGAGCATTGTTGAAACAATTTTAGAATTAACGATCGTTTACAATAAACCTTCTGAAAATTCGAATTCAAAATTGTAAGACACTTATATTTCGCATTTTCATGTAAAATGCATAAATCAGATACACTTATATGAATGCGATGTTGCCAGGAGCTCGAAATTTTCATGGGCACCAGGAAATGTCATAAAAAGGCGTATATTTTCTTTAAAATATATTTTAGTGCATTTTCATTATGTACAATGGACAATTATAAAACAAATTTTGATGGAAATATTTCTGAAATAATCTATATTTTATGGGTTTATCGTTCTTTATAACCAAGATACAGGGTGATTTATTAATTTTCCAAATTTTTTCAATTAATCATAACTTATGAACCACCCTATACATTTTTGTAATATTTGGTTCGTATGTTCTTTGTCCACAGTGGTGTCGATTAACATAATAAAAAAAGTCTTATTCCAGGTCCGACCTTAAAAAAATTAATAAGGTTTCGAGTCGAAACAACACCCTGTATATCAATATTTTAAAATTTTATTTACAAATTTGGAAAGAGCAGAAAAAATAAGTAAGACTAAATGTATTTGGTGTTTCTGCATACAACTTTTTACTTATAAACTTGAATCAAATCTAGATGTTTCGATAATGAGATGGCACAAAATTAAAAAAAATCCCCAAATGGTACTTTTCCAGCTTTAATCCATAAAATAATCAACTATTTCTTATTCTCCTAATTTCTGGATTCCAACCTCATTGAAAAACGAGAGGACATGTCCGTATTCGGCAAAAATTATTATTATCACTGACTAACTTTCAAACACCCTGTATGCTTAGGAAAAATTATCATAACATTTGTTCATTGCGCTACATTTTAAAAAAATTATAAAAAAGAGGAAAAATGCCCATTCCGAAAAAAGCATAACTTTGTTTTAAGTTAAACAAAAAGAATTAGACACAAAAAAATGTAAACAACATAACTTATAACAGTTGTTTAAACTGGCCTCCATTTTGCTCAATACATTTCCGTGCTCTTGAAGTAAGATTTGTAATTGACTTTCTAATCATAGCTTGGTCATTTCTCAGTTCGTCGCATGCGTCCTCACTTCTCCATAGAAGGTCCTCTCTAGTGTTTACTTCAGTTGAATAAACTTTTGATTTTAAATAACCCCAAACATGGTAATCGAGTGGATTAAAATTGGGCCCCCTTGCAGGCCAGTTGTGAGGTCCTCCTCTGCCTATCCAATGATTTGGGAAGTTGTCATTTAAAAACTCTCTCACTATTACCCTGAAATGAGGTGAAGGCCCATCATGTTGAAAGTACATGTCTCCAACATCAACTCCTGCATCATCTAGCAATATGGGTAAAATATTTTGTAGGAACTCACCCATTAGTAGATGTGGTAGGATAATGCATCCAATTAATCGGTTGTTAATAATGCCACACCAAACATTAAAGGAGAACCTGATTTGTGAATGTGTTTGTTTTATGGCGAACGGATTTTGTTCGGCCCAAACATGGGAATTCCTTGAATTATTAACACCGTCTCTGGTAAATTGAGATTCATCGCTAAATAAACACCTGTATATGATCCTATTATTTTGTAATACCCATCTACTAAAAGCAGATCGAGCAATTTCATCTCCTGCTTGTAGCCTCTGAACTTGATGTAAATGGTACGGATGTAGATAATTTTTTCTTAATCTTCGCCAAACAGTAGACTGAGGAATATTAGTGGGTGACTGATTCTTCTCGTACTAATTTTGGATCATTTTGTACAAGGTTAAGAATATCTTGCTCCAAATCGATATATCGTCTTTCATAACTTTCATTTTGTGCTACAGTTGGAAATTTACCGTGTTTTCAAAGGTAACGAAACACATTAGAAAAAGTCCTGTCACTAGGTAACCGCCGGCCAGGAAATCGCCGTACATATTCTCTTTGGGCAACTTTTCCATTACCATCACAAAATCCATAGACATACATGTCTGCATATTCATTATTATCAAATTTGTGTGGCATTTCAAGAAAGCAATATAACAACAAAAGTACAAACTCGAAAGTCATCAACTAACGTCAAAATTGTACTCTGACATCAGTCAACTTGACAATTACAACAATTTGGGATATCAAACCTAGAGTGTATTATTAACTAAATTAAACAATACGTACAGACTGCTTGATTTTATTATTATTATCAAGAATGCAAGAAGAGTCGAGAAATGATCATGCTCTAGCTAAAAAAATAATTAGACGCGAATAAAGAAAATTCTATTATTATGATTTTCTGTTATGTTTAACCTTTAAAATATAGATTTGTTGAAACGTTATTTTTGTTTAAAAAAATTTTTAACAAAAAAATTTTTTGAAGTAATTTAATGATCTTTGTTGATTGTTTGTTTGGCGCCGACTCAAAATTAGTTACTTACATTAGTTTAGGAGCTTAGTTATTGTGACTAAGAAAGTTTATTTTATTTTTTACTTTTCAGTTCCGTATTTCGTCGGTTTAATTTTTTGTTGAAAAGTTTTTATTTTTCAATTTTTTGTTGCTGGAATCTACTAATTACTAACTGCTTGTTTTTTATTACTTCCAAAATTCTTACTTACCCACCTTACTTCAACTATTAGCAGTTAAATAATATGATTATCTACTTTTACTATTTGTTGTAATATAAATTATGTTTGTTGTTCTGGTTAGTTTATTTCATTAGTATGTATATCATTCCATCCTCTCATAGAATATAAAGATTTGTGATAATGACACTAGCGATCTGTCATTGTCAACTACATATGTGTGCCAATGTTCACAAGTGAAAAATCAATTATCCCCTATTTTTCTACCCGTAAGGGTGGATAATTCCATTTGAAATCCAAATATGATCAACTATGATGTATACCCTATCTGATAAAAGAAGAATCATCCAAATCGAAGATCCCAGTACAGTTATGCCTGATAGAATCGGTTAACGGACCAGAATTCAGAGGGTGAGTGATCAATATCCTTCATTTTGCTACCCTTAGGGGTGGATTGCATCTTTTAAATTCAAATGGGACCAACTTCGAAGTACACCCTATCCACTGAAAAAAGAATTATCGGAATCGGACGCCTCAGTAAAAAGTTATGCGTGATCATACATAAAAAAAATGATAAAAAAAAAATATAGTGTTGACTAGAGAACCTCCTCCATTTTGGTTTCGTCGGTTAATAAAGTTATGCTTTTTTCGGAATGGGCATTTTTCCTCTTTTTTATAATTTTTTTCAAAATGTAGGGCAATGAACAATAGTTATGAAATTTTTTTACGCATACAGGGTGTTTTAAAGTAAGTCATTGATAATAATAATTTGTCTCAAATACGGACATGTCCTCTCGTTTTTTAATAAGGTTGGGATCCAGAAATTAGGAGAATAAGAAATAGTTGATGATTTTATGGATTAAAGCTGAAAAAGTACCATTTGGGGATTTTTTTTAAAATTTTGTGCCACTTCATTATTGAAACATCTAGATTTGACTCAAGTTAATAAGTAAAAAAGTTGTATGCGGAAACACCAAATACATTTAGTCTAACTTATTTTTTTCTGCTCTTTCCAAATTTGTAAATAAAATTTTTAATATTGATATAGAGAGGTGCGTTCGATTATCAACTCCATCGAGTATAATTTACTAAATATCGTTCGAAAATCGCAAAGTTGTGTATATTTTACTATAAGACTGGCGTTCGAAAATACCCGAGTATTCGCTACCGAGTTAACTCTAGTAACTCTACAAAATAGCTGGGTTTATTTAACTCCACAAAATTGACACAACTCTGGGGGACGGAAAATACTTTATGCTGTGTCTCACACTCTCACAGCCGACCCAAGATTGAGATTATTTATGTGTATGTCTTTAATACTGTTCACTGATAACAGTTGTGATCTAGGAGAAACATATGGTCTATCAAGTTCATACTCTGTCCCACTCGAATTCTCAACCTACGACCTATTTTTAATAAAGCTGCTTCGAAACCATCACATGACATTCGAATGATCGAATCTATCATTGTTATTTCCTACTATAAATACTAACATTTAATTTACAATTGGTGAACAAGATTCTAGAAAAGTTATCTTATTGTCAACAATATTTTTCTCCGGTTTTCATCAACTTTCATTGTTCTTGACATTTTTCGTTTATTTTAACAATAACATAACCTATATTTCCGATGTATGTCAGAATCTTCCGCCACTCGGACTTTGTAACAACTCCAAATAAATTCCGCACCGTTCGAATATTACAGGAATAGTACTCAACTCCAGAGTAAATTTAAGAAACCTTAAAATACTTTACTCTACACTAGGAGTCTATAATCGAACGCACCTCAGTGTGTTGTTTCGACTCGAAACCTACTTATTATTTTTTTTACGGCCGGATCTGGAATAAGACTTTTTTTTATTATGTTAATCGACATCACTGTGGACAAAGAACATACGAACCAAATATTACAAAAATGGGTGGTTCATAAGTTATGATCAATTGAAAAAATGGGGAAAATTAATAACTCACCCTGTATCTTGGTTATAAAAAACGATAAACCCATAAAATATAGGTTATTTAGAAGCACCTCGGTGTCCTACCCTACTGTATGCGCATTTCCCAATGAATAACCCTGTATCAAGTTAGCACAGCCACCCCTTATAAAAAAAGACTGAAAGCGCGATAAATTTATTGTATTTACGACAAACTTACGACAATTATTCGACAAATATTGGCATAGGGTTTATCGATTTTTGGACAAGTGGCTTTGCCAACTTTATAAGGGTGAAATTAACTACCAACAGACATCTATAATTTTACCGTTATCTGGGAAAAATCTTTTATATCACAAATCACAGGACATTTGTTTTTGTACTCTTCTTCTTGGGAAACATCTTCGACTTTGCTATCATTGTAATACAGCCACCAAGGCTGCCAAGATGGTATCAGTTTTGTAACATCCTCAGACCTGAGAAAAAAGTATTGAATAATTCAAAGTTTTGATGGTAATATTGCTGTCCATAGAAAAAAAGTGGTATGTGTTAAAAAATTAGGTTTTTTGTAGTTGAACTTCTGGTGGAATGAACTATCTTTCTACAAATGGAGATTGCGCTCTCTGCATCTTAAATAAGTTATTCACGAACTCTCAATCTGCCGTTTGTGCAAAAATCGTATGATTGCAGTATATGCTCATTACTTACCAAAAATGCAATATATACGGAGGAACCGCGTGCAGTTACCGCCTGGTCGAAGTTGACGCGATTTTGATGAGTAATTGCAAATTGCAGTCATCCCTCTGTCGGGGACTGAATTGCTGGAGAGTTTCTCCTCAACCTTTCAATGAAAAATTGATTGTGGTTAAGAAATTTTCTTCCAAAAATAAAACGTATGCCACCATATGGCGCTTGATAAGCAAATCAAAAAGAGATACCACAAAATTATTATTTGGTTGGATTTGTGCCAGCCAAAACAAAAATTGGACACTGGAAATATTGGCAACAAGTACATGCTTCAATTATTTCGAGCTTGATCATACAGTTTCCACCACCAGGTGGAGCTTTCGATGATGAAATATATGACTTTGATGATTTCACAGACGATGTTGCTAGTTCTTGCAAAGGCAATATGAATATTAAGAGAATGGATTCAAAGGTTTTTTTCCAATGAAAAGATTTCACATCCCAACAAAAATCGCGCCCATATCTAGCGATATTGTGCAAATTATTGCAGAATGTGGTGAATTCACATTGAAGCACAATAATTCATTTTCAGGTAAAGTACAAACTCTTGATTTCTTGATGAAAAAACATATGAAGAAAATTCAACTGCTGAAAAGTATCAGAAAAAAGCATTGTTGAAGGCATTTCAAAATGTAATTCCCAAAAATAGAAAAATATTCTGGACAATTTGATCAATTCCAAAGAATTAAATAAAGAATGTGAATAGTGATTTGAATATTATTAGGTTATTCAATGCTTGTTTTGTGAAAAAAACCTTGATAAATAATTCCGAAAATGAGTAAAATAACTTCAAACTCACTCCCTAATTCTTCCTAAAAAATCAGACAACTTATTCACTTTGGAGAAGCGAGTTTCTAAGTTGGATTTTTTTGTATGATTGCTAGTCATCCACTAATATAATATTCGAAAGTGAAAATATCACATACCGCCTATTTACTTTGCAAAGGCAAATATCACTTCCGCTGGTTCCTAAGCGAAAAAGCAGTATGTGACTTCTAGGCTTCAAGTCAGAACTTTGGTTCTTAGTTAAAAGTTGGGCAACTTTCTAGTCATGGTCCTTAGTTCTTGTACTAGGGGTTCTATAAACGCACTCATTGATTTGCTAGAGTTGAATCCTTAGTTATTAGTTCGCTTAGTTCTTGGGAACGTTGCATAAACCAAGCATTAAATGAATAGAAACAGAAGAGACAGTGAGAAAACTTTAAGCCCCAATATCTCAAATACCGCATTTTTTCTATGGACAGCAGAATAGATGTAACAGTACTTCAGAAATGAGACAAACTCCTGCTTCTCATCTTCTGTCAACTTTTCCCAAACTTGTTCTGCATCATCCAAATTAACACCAGCCAAACGATCTGCAATATCTGAATATATTTCATCATCATCCGAATCCAGATTTGGAATTTCTTCCAAATCAAAATTAGGATATTCTTCTGCGGTATCACTATTATCGCCCAAAGGGAGTTTGTTATTTTCATGTGTTCTTTCTAGTATCTCAAGCATTTTTGCTTTTGATTCTTCACTGTTTCTATCAAGACTCAGCTCACTCAATATATTGTCTTTGTAAAAGTTTTCACTGCATTCCAAGTGGGAAATTGACTGATAGCATTTCAAAGAACAATATAAGATATTACACCTTGGACATGAATATTTTGCCAAAGCATTATCACAGCTGAAAAAAAGAAATATAATAATCAAAAATATCGAAATATGTGAGGCTTACATTTTGCATGTATTTGTTTCATCGAGTTCTACAATTTTTGCTGTAGCCATTGTCTATTGTCTTAAGAGTACCTATCACCTATCACAATAATTTTATTTTTATTTCTATGAATTTTTCGGAATACTGAAAAATCAA
This sequence comes from Gonioctena quinquepunctata, assembly GCA_018342105.1. Lineage (NCBI taxonomy): Eukaryota > Metazoa > Arthropoda > Insecta > Coleoptera > Chrysomelidae > Gonioctena > Gonioctena quinquepunctata. The sequence goes on from JAFIRS010000287.1 coordinate 220,524, forward strand.
ATATACGTCAAAATATGGCATTTGACAGTTTCCAGTAAAAAATAAAGTCGTTCGGAAAAACTATCACCACTAGATGGCACAAAAATTATTCTGCTAGGGTTTCAAATTTTAGTGAGCAATAGGGAAAGAAATTAACCGATGAGGACGCCACTGTTTTCTACAAATGACGGCAAAGAGCAGTAGCCAGTAATATTTGAATTTTGTGTTTCCATTTTTTTTGTGCGTTAAATAACATGTAGGACTCTTTAGTGGACTGGTAGATGGTATATTGTGACTGAGAAACTTTCGATAGAGGCTATTTAGTGCGACTGAAGACGTGAGAATGCCTTCATTTGTTGAAATTTACAATTTTCCTAATATGTCCATTTTGGGTTTTAGATTTGTTATGAAGTTTTGGTGGATTGACTTTAATATTAATTTTCTTTCGAGTTTTCTAGGTATTTAATTGATCAATTACAATCTCATTTGGATCCAACGTTTGTTTGAAGGTTGTAGACGATGTGGTAACTTGATTACTCTCATTTATTCGGACGTCCATCGTCTTAATGGATTTAAAAGGTTTTCACGACGTTTCGAATGCTTGTATCTGCAATCGTCTCCTGGTGAATACATCTTCATTAACTGCAACAGGACGATTAACTGCATGTTTCCTGTGGTCTGATTGAAAACATTAAATATCACTGAACCGCACATAAAATTGTTCTTTCATTTTACAGGACTATGTGTGATAACCATATCACAATATCTCTGTGACGTAAACACTTACTTTACTGGTATATCAATCCACGAAATTAGTTTACAAACGATACAACCCAATTCGCGATTACCATTGTATTATTCGCCTTATGACTGCGTTGGGATATTCAGGCAACTAAAACAAAATAAGTAATTCCTTACCACGCTATCTCTCTCTCTCTTCCAGTATATTGGCCTTTTTCCATCAGGAAGTCGACCATGTCCGAGGGCCTCGTGTGGTTATACCTCACTTGCCCCCCTAGGGCCCCCTGGATGTCTCACTCGAAATGATGAGTGCCCGAGTTTTTCCATATAAAATTTTATTCACAATGCACGTTAATCGGCAATATGACTTTTACAATATCCTCTGATTATACAATTAAAGACCCCTTCTTCCGACAAATTCGTTGTCATCCGGCCTGGTTACCGGCGTAGTGAAGAAGGAACCTGATATATTCACAAACATTTATTTAACTACACTCACATAATCTTTTATTTTTGCAATGTGCGTTTAGAAAATGGCAGGACATTCACATTTACTTGACACCTAACCTAAGAGTCGAATCTTCTAAGCTGACCCTCCGTATCTAGCGTAACATTAGACAATGGTAACATTTATAATCTAAGATCTTTAGACAATGGTAGTTAATAAATATATAACAGTACATTGCTGTTTTTCTGAAAGATGGCGCTGTCAAGATGTCCGCTTCTGAAAGAGTGGTTCGGTCTTTCGCATGTAGATGTCACCCAACCACAATTTTTACTCATATTTCTTCTCCTTTATATTGAAATTATTTTAGGTTATGTCAAAGTCAAATCAAATGCATGGAAGTATTGGTTTTTGAATAATGGATTCAAACGAATTCTTGTTGACTTCTTCAGATGTCGCACAACAATATTCTGCATGTCTCTGGGATTACAAGACATTGAATGTACAAAAGTATTATAGAAACGGGGGTGTGATATCTCCAAAGTGCCTAGAATTAGTGGGACAAGATTATATATTGAGTTCTGAAGTCGGTAAACCTCTTCTGCACCTCTGGCCATTGAATAGTCAAGAATTAGCTAAAAACATTAGGTAGCCTTACTGTGCAGATGATTTTTTCAAAATTTCGAAACTTATACTTAATTGTTACAGACTCATTCTGCCCGAACCTGCCACTTGTCTAGCTCTCTGTCCGCACAACATATACCTAGCAGTCGGAATCAATTGTAAAATTTATGTATGGCATATATCTTCTGGAAAACTTCTTTCGCTCCAACAGAAACATTATCAACCCATTACCTGTGTGAAATTTTCAAGTGATGGTGATTTTCTATTGATTGGAGGTCATGACGGCATACTCATTACTTATAATTTGAGCGAACTGGTAACTGTTTCAAACAATTTCCTCTCCCAATGTGATATTGGACAAGTAGAACCTATTTATGTGAAAAATGACCATTCGCTGCCTATTAGAGATATACATGTAGGTGAGTTCCAAAGAGTTTTTAACCTTTCAGTGGTCGCGTGAAATTCTATAGCCCGGGTTGCTAATTTTTTCTGTACTTCTTTTTTTAGTGTTGGAATGTCAACATATCATTTAATCTGATGATTATTAAATATCTTCAAAGTTTCAATTTTCGACTCAGGTTTTTTTACTGTAAAAGAGATAGTTGAAAAAAATCATTTCTAAAATGCAGAACTTTATTTAAAAATCAAAAATTAAAACTTAAAACTTTTCTATTACGAAACAGTATACAAAAATTATATAATACATCATATTAAATTGCTTCCAGTTATTCTGTTTCCATCGGAGTTTGTTTGCATTTGGTACATACTGGAGTAATATGCTCCAAACACATGTATGCATTACACTTATAACAGCAAAACCTTGTTTTTCTGTTTTTTTTCCATCCACAATCGGAACATCGACCTGGTGGGATATTGACTTCCACAGCAGTTGGTTCTACGCCTGTAATTTCTTGAAGACGAAGCTTCAATACCCCTGGGAGACCTGTCAAACAAGCTCGAGTAGCTAAATGAGGTTTGATCAAATCATTTGCCAAATCTCTTAAAAAACAATCTTCTTATAATTTTTTTGTCTGGATTATTAGAACAATAAATAATTTGGGAGTTTATTCCACTAATATTTAACATCAAGTAGAATATAACCATCGGCCATCATCGTCTTGTGGCTATTGCACAGTTGTAACTGAAACACAGTTTGTCAACTGTATCCATGCCTCCTTTCGTCTTATTGTAATCTGTTATCATAACTGGTTTATTGAGATTACCTGTACTTTCATCGATCTCATCGTCTTTATGATAACTCGAAACCAATAATATGTTTTTGTTTTTTTTTGGCAAATATGAGACCAGAATACAGTTTTTTCTGAATCCGAAAATACTGGAGCATATTGGTCGTGGAACAGGTTTTGTGAAATCTAATGGCAATCCTTTCCAATTTTTTTTATGGTACCAAATGATGTCAGTTTGAGATCATTTTGTAACTTTTCCACAAGAGAGATTGACATGAACCAATTGTCCATAGTTACATTTCGTCCACTACCAGATATATGACTGCACATTCTGGTAACTACATCGTCTGAGGCATTGGATACTTTGTATGGCCCCTCAGGTTGAGTACCAACTTATACTTCAAGCTTACTCGTGTAAAACATTTTGGTGTCGCGCAAAGCAAATAATTTGATTCCATACTTTGTTGGTTTCTTCGGTATATACTGGCAATGCCGCATCTTCCACGAAAACCTGGGAGCATTTCATCAATTGTCACAAACTCGAAAGGTGATATCCTTCTTCACAATGTGATACTGAAGAGATCAATAATTTACGAATCGGTGCCAATTTATCCAACTCTCTTCTCGAGCTCTAGTGTCAATATTGTCGAATCTTATATTCCTCAATAAAAATCTAAATCTTTGTTGAGACATTGTCAAATAAAAAATGTCTATCCCATATTCATCTCTCCTCCACAAATCTTCTATGTTCAATTTATTACTTTTGGTGAGCCCAGCCATATAAATCAATCCTAACAAGGCACAGATTTCAATAGCATCCGTTTTACGAGCATCCCTTTCCCTTGTATAGTTATCTTTAGATTTTTCTATAAATAGGTTTGTACAAGTAACAATTTCAGATATCATATCTTCAGTGATGAAATACTTCCATATTTCTATAGGTTGTTTCAAATGTCTTGTTTTCAATGTCGAGCCCGGCAAACGCTTTATTATATTCTCTTGGCGAAGTTCTAATTGGTTTCCTTGGAGGTTTATGTTTTTTCCAACAAGTTTTATCCTTGGCTATAAAAAAAGATCTAAATTGCTATTTATAAATTAAAAATACCATAATTCACCTATGAATGATCGAGTGGACGTCTGGTATTGATCATTAGTTCCATCAGCATCAGCAATGTCTTGCTCAGAGTCAGTATTATGATCTATGATTTCCTCATGATCGGATTCATCTGAATCATGTTCATCAAAAGGTTCTTCTTCTACATAAGTATTTTCATTTGTTTGAAAATCTTCCAATAAAACCTCGTCTAATAAACGTTGTAAGCGTTCCTGTTCTTTTTCATAGGACGTCATGACTGAAAACACTGAATAATGAAAAACGTGATGTTAAAATATTTATTTACTTACCGCACCACAAGAAAAAAACTATAACACGAGTAGTCGCGCTGGTCTCCCACACCGGTTTATTTTATAACAGAGTAGAAAAACCACCCACACTAGTCAAAGTTGTACTGTCGTACTGTCGTTACAGCTACTGATAAGGACAGTCCGCAATCCCCACTTCCAAACAAGTTTCATCGAAGAAGGGGAAAACCCGGTCTCATAGACAGGTACGCGACCACTGGAAGGTTAAACACTGTCCTAATTGCCTTATCAACCCTTAGAGAAACTCTGATGAATGAGGTGAAACAACTAGGTAAAATTTTTACATCATAATGAAATATATGGTCAAAGAGTAGAGGACAAGAGAAATCACTTGCCTATTCATGAATGAAATAGTAAAATTGTGTTGGAATCCTTGAAAGCTGTCATTTAGCCTGTCATTCACATTTCATTCATAAATTTCGAGAACTGGTTTAGCCATTCACGAGCCAGAATAGCACGTCATGTGACGGAGTGTTCTGTACTGAAAAATGAGGAAATGCTTCCGGTAGTTTCATATTTGCAGGATCAATAAAATAATTGTGTATTGGATACAATTAAATATATTAATATAATATCAAAATAAGTCCGAAAATAGATTACCAGATCCCTTTAATTGAAATCTTCACATTTTATATATATTTTTTTGGTAATCACGGCATTCATGATTGACGATCAGTACATTCCATTGCTTATCATTTCTGTCCATTTATTTTGGAATATAAGTTGACTGTTTATTCATTTGAGAAATACACTAAACGGGAAAAATCAATTCAAGTTACGATATCGGAATGGATAAATAAGTATGTGCTAGTAATTTCAACCTAGAAATATTTTGAGGAATTTAACATTCTGGTGATGGATCTACACTAACCACAATTACAATGGACGTATGCTAATAATGAAAATCTTATGATGGAGCGGATAATGCTTTTATGAAATGTGAATTACATACAATTACTGAGTTTGGCTTTCAAACCAATAAAAGTATGGGACATGGAATCTTTCACTTTCTGAAAAATCTAAATTCTAGTCTGAACTTGAAGGAAGTGAGCACTGCAGTGTTTTGTGATATGTCTAAAGCGTTTGACTGAGTCAATAATTAAATACTGTACATTATTCAGTATAAACGAGAAGAAATCATTCGAGAAAAATCGAACAGTCAACTGATTTTTGACAAACATATGTAAACATTGTAGTAAATTTCGAGGATTTCATCTCATTTTCTCACCAACTGTGCGGGATCTTGTTCGTAGAACTATAATCTTTGATAAGGTACTGAATCTACTGAATGACTGAACTAGGTAATGAAAGACTGAAGCAAATACTGAAAAGAAAATTGAAGTACTGGAATCACTTAATTTCAATACTGAATAGGAATCTTAGATACTGAAACAGTTTCTCAAGTACCAAATTATAATTTTTTGAGTAATGGTGGTACTGGCGTAATGTGAAACAAAAGTAAGGGAAAATGCAAGGTAAAAAAAAATATGTGAAAATATACTATTACTATAATAAAAAATATAATACAACATAATTTCTCAAATGAATAAAGTAACATATACAGGGTGGGGCACCCCATATGACACGGTCCCTGTAAACCAAACCATTAATTTTTTCGGGAATTTCTCCATTTCATTATATGTGTATTGATTAAGGCTGCAAAAGGAAATTATTTTGGAGTCTACAGGGTGGCTCAAAAAAGTGTGACATCAAAGTTATGTTTTTTTAAATGGAACACCCTGTATTTCGTTACACTTTTGAATAGGTCAGGAAAAAATTATATGATTTCATATAAGGTACTATGTACCTAACTATATCCGTTCTCGAGTAATTGATTTTTTTATGAAAATGCTAGGTACAATTGGAAACTAAATAACATCGAAATGTATAGAAATCATCCCTTCGAATAAAAGAGGTTTTGTGCTATTGATTTCGATAAAACCCGTTTCTCAATATTATACAGAATGTTCAAAAATAATTGTAACTTTTTTATAATTTCGGACAAAGATAACTTTGTTATTTCAAATGGAACACCCTGTATTTTGTTGGTCTGAACAATATAAAATTCAATTATCTTTCATTTCATATTGGGGTTCCCTATACCTAACCTAAATAGTTTTTCAGATATTGGCTTTTTCAAATAGTAGTTCTTATTTCAATGCATTCTTTGAATCAAGAAACTACATTTATTCAACTTGTTGAAAGAATTCTTATTGACAGTTATTGTGTTTTACGTTATTCAAAACATTTTCTGAATTATTAGCGTCGAAAATGAAAACTTATCCCATTCAAGATTTTAGCGATTGGTGAGTGTTTGGAGACTTGCCTTTTGGCGTCGAGGGTGTATGCCCAAAAATATCCAGACCGGAATCATCCAAACAAGTTGGTTTTCAAACGATTGCTTCGTAGTACTGGAAGTGTAGCTTAGACCAAAACCTATCATTGGAAATGAGGAAAATGAATTTCTTATTATGGGATCAATCATAGAAAACCCTCATACGAGTCAACGTAAGATCGAGAAAGATACAGGGATAAGCTGACTGAGCATTTCTAGGGTAATAAAAAATACAAATTTCACCTGTTCCGTATTCAGATTCACCAGGAATTATATGAAATAGACTTCCATCTACGAATCGAGTTTTGTCTATGGGTTCTGGACAAGTTTAGTGAGGATGAACATTTTTTTGATTTGATTTGATTTTCTGATGAATCTACTTTTCATAACAATGGCTTAGTGAACAGACACAACTTATTATAGTGATGTGAATCCTCATTTTTTCCGCACTCTGGATCACTAGAATAGATGGTCTGTTAACGTGTGGGGAGGAATTATAGGTACACAAGTTATAGGACCATACTTTTTTATGGAAACTTGAATGGTAAAAATTTTTTACAATTTTTAAGAGATAATCTGCCTTAGCTTTGGGAGAATGTGCCGCTAAATATCAGACAACGGATGTGGTTACAATTGGATGGAGCTCCGGCACATTTCAAATTTAGTGTCAGACAGTTTTTGAATATGTGCTTTCCGAATAAATGGATTGGTAGGGGAGGACCACAAAATTGGCCAGCGAGATCACCAGATTTGACTTGCCTCGATTTTTTCCTATGGGGTTATTTGAAGAATAAGGTTTACAACACTCCTCCAACCACACTGGAAAATATGAAGGAGAGAATAAGTGCTGCTTTTCGAAGAGTGACGCCTCAAATGTTATTAAATGTTAAGAAGTCTTTCATAGAGAGAGTGTCTCTTTGTATTCAACAGGATGGTCGTCATTTCAAGCACCTACTTTGAATTAAATACATTTGTGTTTCATATTTTGTTGTTGTTTCAGTTGAATAATAAAAAAAAATTGTATAGTTGTTTAATGAACTACTGTCAGAATATGAATGTAAATGATAACTTCATTTTAGTGAACAGTAAATATTTTCGATGAAGTGAAGTATAACAACTGTAATGAGAATTCTGTGAGCAAATCAAATAAATGTCCTTTCAAAGCTATCTTGATTCAAAGAATGCATTGAAATAAGAACTACTATTTGAAAAAGCCAATATCTGAAAAACTATTTAGGTTAGGTATAGGAAATCCCAATATATGAAATGAAAGATAATTGAATTTTATATTGTTCAGACCAAAAAAATACAGGGTGTTCTATTTGAAATAACAAAGTTATCTTTGTCCGAAATTATAAAAAAGTGACAATGATATTTGAATATTCTGTATAATATTGAGTAACGGGTTTTATCGAAAACCTCTTTTATGCTTGGTCAGAATTCAAAGGGATGATTTCTATACATTTCGATGTTATTTAGTTTCCAATTGTACCTAGCATTTTCATAAAAAAATTAATAACTCGAGAACGGTTATAGTTAGGTACATAGAACCTTATATGAAATCATATAATTTTTTCCTGACCTATTCAAAAGTGTAACGGAATACAGGGAGAAAACAACACAACTTTGATATGTCACACTTTTTTGAGCCACCCTGTAGACTCCAACAAAATAATTTCATTTTGCATCCTTAATCAATATACATTTAATAAAATGGAGAAATTTAAGAAAAAATTAATGGTTTGGTTTACAGGGACCGTGTCGTATGGGGTGCCCCACCCTGTGTTGATTTTTACTTGAAAAATAGATTGGATTTTCATATAATTGTGCACTATGGGGCTGTAAGTTGGATATGCTCATGTTTTAAAAATTTAGTTCAAAAATACATAAACCACCATTCCAGTGGCATTTTTCAATCAAAACTGTTTTCTTGTTCACATGGAAAACATCTTCGGGATTTTACGTTTTTTTTTATGTGAAATTCCAACCCAGTGATTTTGGTTAGCAGATATATGAAATCCCTTTGTAAATGATTTTACTAGATTTTTTTATTACTAGATTATTACATACCGTTTATCAAAAAATATCGTTTTTTTAATCATTCATTTAACATCTGCCTGATTCTGCGACTAGGCTTAAAGGTTATGGTTCTTCAACGAGCTCAAAATCTATGAACTCGGGACCGCCATCTGAAGGACTGCATATCTCTCGATATATCTCGTGCTCATTGATATATCGCCTGCAGCTACGAGTATGCTACTTAGCTGTAGTTTTACGGGGCTTAATAACGCAAACGGTCCTTGGTAGGCAGAAGAAGAAATATTTATTTAAATAGGTTACCCTAATATACAAAAAATATAATACTATACTATAAATTAAACAGTAGGTAGGTAGTTAATCGAAACTAATAAGAAAAAAAATTCAGAATACAAGTAAACCTAATTTAGTTAAAATATAAGGCACAATTCAATAATTAACATATTCTTCAGACATTATATTTTATCAAACATTTTGTATGGATTCCAATAACTGTTTTTAAAAAATGCTTAATGATGGACTAGATTTAACTATGTTTGGTGGTTTATTATAAGTAGCAAAGCCTTTAAAAAACAAAGAATTCATGGCACTTCTCTTATTCGTTCTATATACATACAAATTGGCGTTGTTTCTTGTGGCATATTTATGAACATCTGAATTCAAATTGATAAATTCACTAAAGTATGAAGGTGCTAAGTTATTTAGTATTTTATATATAAAGATCATTGATAAGTAATAAATCGTAGAGAAACTGAAAGCCCCGCAATGTTTGTAACATTATTCCTATTTCCGTGAATCTACTCGCATTTAGAACTATGCGCATACCTCGATTTTGAAGTTTTTGTAGTTGTGATGTTTGATTTAGATTAAAAAGGAAAATAATAGAGCACAGTAGTCAAAGTGAGGTTGAATAATCGCATTATATACAGTGATTTTTGTTTGAGTGGATGAATTTCTAGAAATTCTCGAAAGAAAGTTTTTAGATATTTTTTTACAAACATAATCGAAGTGGTTGCCAAAAAGTAATAGATTATCTAACTGGAAACCGAGATATTTAATACATTCCACAATTTCAATTTTTTGCATTATTAATTTGCAGATTTACTTCATTTAAATCAAGATTGTTTAGCTTATATTTAGTTGTTATTATCATACCTTTAGTTTTTGTTGTATTTAATTTCAATTTCTATTTATTGATTGTGGACTAAAATTCAATGCTCATATAAACAACCTCAATAAAAAGTTATCCTCTGGTTGCTATGCCGTCAAAATGGCATCAAATGAGTTGGGATATTCAGCTGCAAAAGCAGTTTATTATGCTTTAATAGACTCTCAACTAAGGTGTGGCATTCCATTTTGGGGAGCATGTAATAGTTCCTCCCTACAAAGTGTCTTTGTTCAACAAAAACGTGCTCTGAGAAGCCTATGCAAACTAAGACTTCGAGACTCATGCAGACTTCACTTTAAAAATAACAAAATACTGACTGTCATATCCATATATATAATGGAAACAGTATTCCTTATACACAAACACAAATCTAATTTTAATAGAGTAAACACTTATTCTACCCGACAAAATCAGCATTTAAAACTACCAATTCCTTCATCTTCTCTTGTGAAAGATTCATTGATATATAATGGATGCAAGATATTCAACCACTTGCCAGAAAATATAAAAGGAGTGGTATCTGGTGTTATTTTTAGAAAAGAAGTCAAGGCATTGCTTTCTGATAGACCCTATTACAGTTTAGAGGAATTTTTCAACGATCGTACTATTTTATAGATAGAGGGAACTCAACTTTTTATATAATTTTAACTTCCTACTTTATATTTAATTTTAATTTTAACGTGTCTTATTAGTTTTTATTGGGCGTTTTAAATTGTGATCTTACATTTGATATATATATAAGATATCCTACTTTTTATTTAATTTTAACCTGTCTAATTGGTTTTTGTATTGTATTTTTTGACGATTTGTGTTTTTTACAGATTAACAGTTAGTGATTCAACCATTTTAACATTTTATTCTTTTACATTATTATATTAGGTGTGTGTGTACTGTTTATTTATTGACCTTTTTGTTATTTTAAAGCTGACTCCACACTGTCTCCTCTGTAATAATTATAATGATGGTAGTTATGATCTAACACATGCTTTGTCAATGAGATTATGATTCTTTCGACAATAAAGTATATTTTGATTTGATTTGCCATGAGATATTCATTAACATGAGTGCAGAATTCATTTTCTCAATAGCTTTATCTAAGTTTGTGTCATAGCATGCCAATAGTGTATCATCTGCAAATAAGTTTACAAAGTCAAGTTTATGTCATTTAAGTATAGAATAAAAAGCAGAGGACCTAAAATGCTACCCTGTGAAACATCTATATTTATATCCGATTCCTGTGAGATGTTATCCTGGACTCGTAACTTTTTGTTTTCTATGGGATAAATAATCAGCTAACCACTGATAAACATTACCATCAATGCCATATCCTTTTAACTTCATCAAAAGAATATTACGATCAATCGTTTCAAAAGCCCTCTTCAGATCAAGAAAAACCGCTACAACAAATTTATTGTTATCAATTTCTCTTTTGAATTTAGGAAAAGGAAGTTGTAATGCAGATTCGCAAGTTTTTTTTTTTCGAAAACCTGATTATTTATTAGAATTTCATTTTTTTTAACATTTTCCTCAACCTGATTGTACACAGCTAATTCAAGAATTTTTTCTATGGGTGGTAATGATATAGGTTGATATTCACTGGCCTTGATTGTATTGCTTACTTTTGGTATAGGAACTACGGTACTAACTTTTAAAGAATTGGGAATTTCAGAAGTTTGAAAAGAAGTATTTAAAAGTTTTAGAAAAATGACTTTCAGCATTTTGGAATTCAAGATCTCATGGACGTTGTTTTTGTTATCTAAGGAGTTATTAATTAAACGTAGTTCATTCATCGATAATAAGTGAAACTGGGAAAAATTAGGATATAAATTATAATTATAGTATTTCCAGTCATCGACATTATCAATACTATCAACAACTTGCTGAATACTGGTAATGAAGTAGTAATTATATTCATTTACTATTTTGGTTTTGTTTTTCACACTATCATTCTGGTTTGTTAAGTTGAATTCTATACAGCTCGGAAAGTTTTGGCAATTTAGTTTATCAGCTTTTTTAATGTTTTTCACATAAGTTGAGAGTTATTTTTATACATATCTACTTTTTCAAAGAAATATTGTTCTTTCTTCCTCTTCAATAAATTCACTACTTCATTTCTTTCTTTCTTAACTTCTTCCCATTTTACACTTTTATTTGAGTCAACAGTTGATACAAAATCTTTATATGTTTTACCACATTGTTTTATTTTTTTATGAAGTTCGTTATCAAACCATGGTATGTTATTTTTGTAATGGCAGGTACTGATCGTGCCCAGTTGTGTTCAGATATCGATAAGACTTTATACTGACCAGCCAGCCGGATCCCCCCCTGAAAATTCTTATAACATCAAATAAAATCATCCAAGAGTATATTAATCAATAAAAATTATTTTGTATATATTCTATATTTTTTATTGATAATATTCATATTTTTATTGTCATTTGAAAATGAAAGATGGTACATCACACAACTCATCCGTCATCTTGAATTCTCAAATTTTAATAAAACATCCATATTTCGCATAAAATTCGACCATAAATTAAACATTTCGTCTGGTAATTTGCATTTTCATCATCCAAACCTTTTGATGATATTGTCACAAATTTCAAGTGAAAAGGATAGTTGTATATAAAACTTCAAATAACTCACAATTTTTTTTAGATCATCCATTATGCTAATACTCATTCAACTGTTTTTTTCAGAGGCCTGCGCCTCACAGTTCAATAATTTGTTTTTCTATTCTCCCACGGATTCTATTTTACCGTGAGAATTGTAAGTCAGTCAACCCCAAACCGATTTTCACCTTATTACAGTCTTGAAAACCCCTTAACACTGAACTCTTAATACAAATGTACTTGAAGGCCCAATATATCTGTTAAGTCGTCATGCTATTTTTGTTTTGTTACTGATGTTCAATTATATTTTAATGTCAATTTTGATAGTTATGAAAGTAAAGAGTCATTTTGTCAGTCAGACTTTAATTTTCATTACACCGATCAATTAGCCGACAAAGTATAGTCAAAATACTTTACATTGGTCCTTTGAACTATTGAACAAGCCCTGTGAATAAAAGCATTCAACGCTGAAACCAAAAAGTTTGAAAAATATGGACGGCCAGTCAGGTAGAAGTCGTACTCAAAAAGGTATCAACAAAAGTTTGAATCCTGATTTCGAATGGCCACCAGGTTTTGGGATGTCCTCCAAACCCGGCATGGATTCAATAAAAAATAATATAGAAATAACGAACCCCAGTAGAGACGAAGAATACGGCAAAACATCCTCGAAAATATCTGGGAACAGTAAGAAAAGTATTTCCGAATATTCTCGAGTTTCTGGTTCTTCAAGTATAGATTTACAGAAGAAAAAACTTGCACTCGAGGCTGAAAAGAAAAAGCACTATCTAGAAACAAAAATAATAGAACAACAAATTAAATTAGTCAAATTAGAAACACAGGTTCGTGAAGCAGAAATAACACAAAATGAAGAAAGGAGATCAATAAGGACAAGAAGTTCAGTTCCAAGACAAGAAAATGGAAATTTATATCCAGAAGTTATTGTATTGCCATCAGCTTCTTGTAGAAATCAGAATATAACATTCGATAATGAAGATAACGATTCACGTTCATCACGAGTGAATTCATTTGTAGCCGATTGGGTTGAGAAAGTGAAATGTTTTGATAATGAAGAATGGGAAGAGAAAAACGCACATAAAACACCGCTACCTGATAAATCTGAAGTCAATCAGTTAGTGTGAAACATTAAATTCTTTGCTCAAAACGTTAACACAAACAATGCATATTCGTCAAAGAATGAAAAATTTTTCAGAAGACATTCAGTGGAAAAAGATTTTCCAATATTTGATGGACGATGTGAAGATTGGCCTACGTCATCTATAAGTTTCAAGAGAATATCCGAACTATGTGAATATACTGATGAAGAAGCAATGATCAAGCTACAAAAATGTTTGAGGGCAGACAAGGTCAGCAGTTGCTGGATGCTCATCAGTCCACAGAATTTACATCAAGTGATGGAGACATTGAAGATGAATTCGGAAAACCTGAACAAATCATCAAACATTACTAATGAAAGTGAAATCAATTTCTGTTGTCAAAGAAAATGACATGGAAAACCCTCATTAGCTTATCCAGTCATATAAGCAATGTAGTCAGTACAATAAAATCTTTGAATTACGAAACACATCTTCAAAATCCAATGATTTTGAAAGAAATCGTTCAAAATTACCTGATATGCTCAAGCTCAGGTGGGGAGGAAGTTCATATTAAAACGGAGCAGTGAACCTGGAAGATTTAAGCAAGTGGCTCATGAAAATAGCAAATGCTGCTTGTTATGTAACACCATCAAGAAGAGTTACTTTCTATCCAAGTCTTTTCCAAAGATTAATACACATCGTTATGAAAATGATAGAAAATTCGAAAATCTTTCATAGTATCTTCGTCAGCTACTAAAGAAGAATGCACCTATTGTAATAAGAAAGGGCATAAGATTGACGATTGTATAGTGTTCAAGAAAGATGATGTAGATACAAGATGGAAAGTCGTAACTGACAGAAAATTGTGCTTTTCATGCTTGAAGAATAACCATCACTTACTAAAATGCAGATTTCGAGAAGTTTGGAATAAATAATTGTCGAAGCCACATAATAAATATCTCCACAAAGAGGAACCAAAAATACCACAACAAATGAACAAAGACTTGTTGAAGAAGCCTATATTCCACCTGAATCATATAGTACACAAAGTAATCAAAGTGTTCTAGCTACAAGCCCTGGCAAGACTAATGTGCTTTTGAGAATGGTTAATGTTAAACTTCATGGTCCAAGAAATACAATTTTCGACACAGTAGCCCTTTTGTGCGATGCTTCACAGTAACGTTAATAGATCAATCGATTGTTGAGAAGCTAAAAATAAGGGGACTGTAGAACCGCTATGCTTGCAGTGGACCAATGATGTCATAAAACTAATGAAAATTCATTATGCTTTGATCTTAGAATATCTGAAATTTTCAAGTGCAAAAACATTTTGATGAAAAATGTCAGATCTGTAGAAAACCTCTCATTACCCTATCAAGACATCCGATCTGAAAAACTGGCAAACATATTCCTATCTGAATGGATTACCTATCAAGATATTAAATCCAGGCCTATGATTTTGATCGGTCAAGACAATGTCCGATTGACTGTTCCAAGGAGATTAGTACAAGGTCCTGTGAATCTTCCTATTGCGACGAAGACATACCTAGGTTGGATTCTACATGGAAAATTTTGTGAGCAGAATATCAGAAATCACCATACCTTTCATATTTGCGACAATATTAATATTGAAGATGATCTCCATCAACTTGTGAAAAATCCTTTGCAATCGACGCATTTGGATTATCAGTGACATCGAACCTAGAAAAGACAAGAAAGAAGAGAGGGCATTATTACTTTTGAATTCAACTATACAAAATTTGGGAAATAGATACCAAATAGGACTTCTTTGGAAAGATGACATAGTGTCCTTCCTGAAAGTAAATCCGCTGCTTTGGCGTCTGTACTGTGTAGAAAAACAAATGGAAAAAAATGAGAATTTCAGGAAGAAATACATTGATATTATCAGAAAATATGTTGAAAAAGGGTATGCTAGAAAATTGAGTAGAGAAGAGGCCGCGATTAATGGACAGAGAACGTGGTACCTACCTCATTTTGGAGTAACTAATCCCAACAAACCAGACAAGCTTAGATTCGTGTTTGATGCTGCGGCAAAATCACATGGTATCAGTCTAAATTCATGTCTTCTTTCGGGACCGGATTTTCTTCAACCTATAACGGCAGTTTTACTGAAATTCGAGAACGAAAAATAGCATTTTCAAGCGCGTCAGAGAAATGTTTCATCAAGTTGTGATACGACCAGAAGACAGGGATTCTCAACGTTTTTTGTGGAGAGATGGAAACCGTGACATAGAGCCAGAAGTCTACCAAATGCAGGTTATGATATTTGGGGCAACGTGTTCACCTACCTGCGCTCAGTTCGTGAAAAACCTCAATGCAGAACAATTTGGACAGACAAAAAGGGTTATCGATGCTATTACGAAACGTCATTATGTAGACGACTATTTGGACTCTGTAGATTCTCCTGAAGAAGCTTTCCGATTGATTTGTCAAGTTAGACAAGTACAGCTGTCAGCTGGTTTTGAACTTGTCAATTGGACAACCAATTCCGTAGCTCTACGAGATCTTATGTCACTTGATAATGATTTGAAAAAAGATTTGAATCTCGATTCGGATTCGTCACTACAGCGAGTGTTAGGAATTTTCTGGGACCCTACTGTTGATAAATTTGTGTTTAAAGTAAAATGGATGAAGACATCATGAAAGATGCCACCAAAGGAATATCCTGAGGATCGTCATGTCAGTTTTCGATCCTTTAGGTTTAATAGCCAATTTTACAGTTGAGGTCAGTATTTTAATTCAGGACATCTGGAGAACAGGGATTGGTTGGGATGACCACATTGACAATGAGACGCTCAAAACCTGGAAGTCATGGCTAGGTGATCTACAAAGTATCGATAAAATGACTATCTCAAGATGTTACTCACCAAGAATTCCCAAAGCTACAAGAATATAATTCCATACCTTCTGCGACAGTAGTAAGAAAGCTTTTGCTGCTGTAGTATATATCAGAGTCATTGAGGAGAACGATATCGATGTATCACTTATTTCCGCCAAAGCTAGAGTATCGCCAAATAAACCACTGTCAATTCCACGACTGGAACTTCAGGCTGCGTTGATGGGTAGTAGGTTAACTAAAACTGTGAAGGAACAACTCACATAAAGATCGATAAAATTTACTACTGGACCGATTCGACTACAGTATTATACTGGATTCAAGGAGATGGAAAGAAACTGGGACAATTTGAAGGTCATCGAAGTGGGAGAAATCCAAGAACTTACAGAAACATCAGAATGGCATTGGATACCATCGAAATGGAATCGCGCTGATAAAGCGGAAGGACTTATAATGAAGACGGTAGTAACACGACAAATTTTGAAAACTGGTTTGATGGACCGAATTCCTGAAACAACTAGATGAGACAACTGGCCAACAAAAGAAGTAATTGACACAAAAGACTCAAATTTGAAAAAAGATTTTGAAATTATTCAAAGTGTGAACATCACAACCGACAGAAAAGAAACATATTTGCCTGATATTGAAAGATTTTCTGATTGGAATAAATTACTTAGAGTCACAGCTTGGATAATCAAAATAACTAAAGTTTGGATTTCAAAATACGTCAACAAACTGTTCAAAAAAGACTAAGTATGGAGGACATAAATGAGGCGGAGATTATGTGGATAAAGAAATGTCAGCAAGATAGTTTTCCGGAAGAGATAAATGAGCTCAGTGGAAAAAAACAATAAGTAGACATAGCCGTCCTGAGAACAATGACACCGATGCTAGATGAAAGGAGTGTAATAATATTAGGAGGACGAACAGATTTAGCTCCAACTATGAGGGAATCAACAAACGACCGCCAATTCTGCCGAAAAACATCGATTTACTATACTTTTCTCAAACATCTTCACGAGAAATTCGGACATCAGGGAGTCGAAACAGTTTTCAATGAATCCAGACAAAAATACTGGATAATAGATGGGAGGTCGGCGGTAAAATCAGTTTTTTCGAATTGCCAATTTTGTAAGTTGAAAAACCCGAAGTCTATGATTCCTCTCATGGGACAAATGCCAGCTGAGAGACTTACGCCGAACGTGAGACCCTTCACGTTTACAGGCATGGATTTCTTTGGACCGTTTTCGGTTTCTGTAGGTCGAAGGAAAGAAAAAGATGGGGCATTCTTTTACGTGCTTGTCAGTTAGAGCAGTCCACTTAGAAGTAACATACAATATGACGACAGATTCAGCTATTATGGCAATTAGGAGGATGATAGCTAGAAGAGGAAAACCTCATAAAATATTTGCAGACAATGGGACAAATATAAAGAGGTGCTCGGAAGAGTTGAAGAAAGCTTTAAGTGAATTGGAACATGAGCAAATAGAGGATGATATGATGAACCGTGGAATTGAATGGAAATTCATACGCCTGCCAGCCCACACATGGGGACGAGCATGGGAGCGGCTCATACGTTCCCAAAAAATCGTTTTATACAATTCTCAGGAACAACAACTCAAAGACGAACTTATGCTCACCCTATTGCGGAAGTAGAGAACATGATAAATCGAGACCTATCAGAAGATTTCCACAGATCCGGATGATTTTGAAGCCCTAACACCCAACAATTTTCTAATTGGCTCTCAAAATAAGATGCATCAACTCGGAGCGAATTACGACTTGAGGAAAGAATGGAGGAAAGTTCAGAAACTCACAAATGAATACTGGAAGAGATGGGAAAAAGAGAACATTCGAACTTTCACAAAAAGAAAACGTTGGAAGATAGACAAAGAGCCAGTCAAAGAGAAAGATATCGTAATTGTCATGGAAGATAATATGATAAAAGCTCTTGGAAATTGGCAATAGTGAGAGTATTTCCTGGTCCAGATGGGCAATAACGTCGTTGAGGTTAAAATGAAGAATGGAATTTTAAAAGACCGTGTCCAAATTGGGAAAAGTTGCTGACTAGATGTCCTATTTTGGAGGGGGAAGAAATGTTAAGTCGTCATGCTATTTTTGTTTTGTTACTGATGTTCAATTATATTTTAATGTCAATTTTGATAGTTATGAAAGTAAAGAGTCATATTGTCAGTCAGACTTTAATTTTCATTACACCGATCAATTAGCCGACAAAGTATAGTCAAAATACTTTACAATATCTATCCAAGTAACTGATCAACCTCAAAGTGAAACTTTATCCAATAGTTTCGACTTCTCATTAGTAATCATGTTTTGTAAAATGAAACAATTCAATCTCCAAATATCACATTAAAAGATACCAGGATCATAAAACTAGATAGTAATGTTGTAATTGTTTTCATCCCTTGAATCGTAGCGAGTGAAGGTGAAAAAAAAAAAAAAGTCAACTATTTAGCCCATGATGACGATACTGACATCACTGGAATTTATAATGATGAATACTGAACCAAATACTGAAGAAATGTATGGGTAATGAAAATACTGAAAGAGTATGGAATCGGGTACTGAAAGTACTTAATACAGATTGAAGTACTGATTTTAGTAAGGAAAATATTTTACTGAGACTGAAACAAATATTGAAAGGGTACAGGTAATAATTATACTGGTACTGAAGATTCTGAGATGTACACCTACTGGAAGAGTTGTTACCCCCTCGGAGTTATGACAACATGTGCCTTATATATTATGATCTTTTTATCAATACCGTCACAGCATACAAAACAATCTTCAGTCTCCATGGCGGAAAAAGTTTGCCCATATCTTCGCGTTGATGAGTCCTCCATTTTGGGAGGTGCCAGACTTTCTCATTGTGCTTTTGTCTTTGCTGGCGATAAGATGTATCCCCCCCCCCCTGTGCTCTGTGTTTATTTGTATTTGAAGTCGTATCAAATCGTAGATCTTGAAATAATGGAAAAACTCAAAGTTTGTGCTGTGGATGATTGTAAAAGTAATGGTTGAAAAACCAAAATAAGTTTTTTTATGTTAACCGAAGGTTTAGAACTTTTCTATGCAAGATAAAATGTGCCTCATATGCTTCAATGAAATGGCCTTAAAATCCAGTTTATATTATAATTTGGGAACAGATTAAATCTTTCTTCCAGCTGAAAATGCCACAACATTTATGGTCAGAGGATTATATTCGAACTGGAAACAGCCATTATTTTTCTGTTTGTTCATTCCAGATCCTTGTATCTGCACAAGATGTGCTCCGTTGTCTCTTCTTCGTCTTGGCAGAAGTGACACTCTGCACTGTCCGCAAGGCTGATTTAATGAATATGCTCTAACCGTCTACAGTGGCCTGGCAGTAGTCCTGTTATGATCCTCAGGTTTTTTCAATTCAGGTTCTAACAGTGCTGCAGTTCTTCATTTCCAAGGGTTTGGTTTAAATGCCTTCAAGTGGACTCAAGTCTCACTGTTTCATACTAGCTCAGTCCAGTCTGAGAACCCATAGCAGAGTTATTCTGTTGTCCTTGCCTAGGCTTTGAAGGGCCTTCACGCAGTTTCATACTAATCTGGATTCTATTCCACTTGACGCAAATGCTGCTTGGCTGTTCCTGGAATATTGTGGCGCTCTGTCCCAGGTTTAAGCTAAGGTTAAATTCTGGTTGTACTTTGGCCCCAAACTTGTCTTCCGTTTTGGAGCCGTCTGTGGACCATTGTAGGTTGGCGCTTGAAAGTTCTTTTGTATCCTATTAATTTCTTCCTGGAAGGTTGAACTCATAAGGTCTAGCAAAGTTGTAGGGGGATCATTGTATCTGATGGCATCAATAAAATTGAATGGGATTTCATCTCATTCTTGATCTTGCGACAGCTTACTCCCCTATTGCTCGGTGACCTAGACAGGTTTCTGTATACATTCACTCTTACTGCCTTTTCTAAGTAAATATGCAACGGAGATATGTTGAGGAAGTCTTCTATTGCTGTTGTTGGGGTGATGCAAACAATATCTCATCTGCTTGATGTTTTTCTTAAGCTTTTCACTGCATTCCTCGTCAGTGCGGCTGTGACAACTATTAATTATCTCTTTTCTTTCTTCATATATATTAAGTATATTATCATTATCAAGATATAACAATTCATCTCCATTGAGTGTCTTTTGCAGTTGAAAATCGCACAATACTGGTTATGAATCAAAAGCAGTGTGAATATCGGATTTATCCATTAAAAATAACCAAATATAAATAATTATAGCAATACACACACATTTTTGTCTTTAGTCTTGTCTATATCTCATAATGTATATATTCGATTCCTACAGGTCTGCTTCCCACACTATGAACTGTTAAAGATGGTTACCAAATTCCACCAATTAATAAATCCATTACATGAAAATGTTCAGCAAAATAGTTTTTTTTTCTTTGATATACATACCAAAGCCAAACCTAAGATATTTCAAAAAGAAATCAAATCTTGTCCCGACCACTCCCAGCACCATCCCGAATTCTTAGGCAGCCTACTTTACTCTAATATTTCTTTTCCTACCAATATTACAGTCAATGAAAACATTTACAATATAATTCCAAATTTTGTAATAAAATCTCAAATATTAATATAGTTTCAATGACTTGACTAAATTTAATAATATAATAAAGTTTAATGCCCAAGGGGGGTTCTAGAAAAAAAAACAAATCTTCCTTTTTACCACAAGGTTACAGAATATCAGAGAGCTCTCTGATATTCATTTATAGTTGTTTGAAAAATATGTAAGTTCTGATGTAAATGTTCTTGGAAACATTTGTTACAAAATACTATTGTTTCAGTTTACTCATCTGCCATATTTACTGATAAAGCCACGTATTCTTAAATTTACCTGGTTCTAAGTATTTTTACTTTTTCCTACTTGAAATATAATATTGGTGATTTATTGCAGTGCTCTCTGGTTTTAACAATATTTTTTTAAATTTTAGGTCAGTTTGGTAGAAAGGCTCGTTTTGCTACAGTGTCTAGTGACATGACTTGTCGCATGTACAGCCTACTGAATGGGGAACCATTATTGAATCTGGTATTCAACGACCTTCTGACTAACGTAATTTTTGATGGTCCATGTTGGCAGTTATTTGTTGGTACCGAAGATGGGAACATAAGGCAATTCAATTTGAAGAACCCTCCAAAAACTCTATCCCATCATATCGATGAGAAGTCAAGTCTGACATTCAGTGGACATAATAAAAAAATTGTCTGTTTGGCATTAAATATCTCCAATACTATCCTAGCATCAGGCAGTGAAGACAACTTTGTGTTCACTTGGGAAATCAAGAGTAGACAGATTTTAAAAAGAATTGAACATAAAGGTGCTATTACAAATGTGAGGTTTGTAAAGAGCTACACAAATTTTTCCGTTGAGAATTTCAAACCACAGATAATTTTGAAAAGCTTCGAAAGAAGCGCAGATTTATCAAATGACTTCTCAAAGTCTGTGATACAAACGGAAGATGTTGAATTTAGTGACGATGAATTGTCACTGGCTAAGGAAAACACTAGAAATGACTTGATGAAGGAAAACAGAACTCTACGTATAATCAATAGGCAGTTGTATAATGCTGCAGTAGAAATAAGTAAAAGGTATAATTCGAAGAATGTCGACACCTACTTTACCGAAAAATTGTTAAGTGATCCATAAAGTTTCATTAACACTGAAAAATGATTTTTTATAAATGAAATTTTGTTTTTTTCAAATGTGTCAGTAAGTATAAATCATTTTTTTCAGGAAACATGATCTAAAAAAAATATCTTATGTCTTTCAAAGTACCTATATGTTATTCATTTTATCCCTACTATGAACAATTGTATTGTTTCTTGGGATGAAAAGTGACATGATATACAAAATCAAACCAAAATGTTCCAGGAAAAAATATTCCTCAGTTTTTATCTAACATATTTTCCACTAAGTACAGTTTGTAAGACTATCAACCGACTCAAAAACTGGAAAAATAGAAATGGGAGTCCCTCAAGGTTCCATTTTAGGACCGATTTAATTTCTTCTTTTCATCAATAATATCACTCGGTTGAACATCAGTGCCATAATTACACAATAGAATATCAAATGAAATGCAGAAAGTGAAAGTTTGGTGTGAATCAAACATCTTCAATTTTAAGAAAACAAATGTGTCATTAAAGTGCGATATACCAGTCCTCAGACTAAATAACAATGACATTAATACAAAATTGACAATAAAATTTTTGGGGTTGCACATTGACAATAAACTAAAATTTGAAGAACATATATTTCATCTGAATAAGAAACTGACAACTGGGTGTTATATCATCAGGATAATTAGGTACAAGTTTTGCAAGAACAGTCTATTTTGCTTTCATTGATGCACACATAAGGTATGGGATTAGCTTCTGGGGAGTCTGCACCAAACAAATGCTGTATTTGTTTTCCAAAAAAGGGCCATTTGGTATATGTGCGGGTGAAAATGAGAGACTATTGCAGACCCCTTTTTATTAAGCATCACATTCTCACTGTGACTTCACTTTTTATACTTGAAACAGTTAGTTTGGTTCATAAAAATATCTCGCTTTTGGATTCTACGGCACGGTTAAACTCGACAAACGGCACGGCACTCGACAAACTAACACAATAAGACTTTCCATTCCAACTACTAACTTTGTAAAAGATTCATTGATATACAACAGAATCAAGATGTATAACAAACTCTCTACAAACCTTAAAAACGTGCCGTCAATAAGCATATTCAGGAAAATATTAAAAGATCTTTTGGTTGATAAATCCATTATGATTTGGAATAATTTTATAATGACTTTTTAACCTGTTGTATATTGTTTTCTTGCTTTTAAAGATTTTTTAGTTAATTATTTAAACTCTTGGTACACCTATAATTGCTAAGGCAACAAAAAAGTTTCTATAATAACATTTATTTATTATTTTAATATCTTACTTCTGTATTTTATATACTTATAGGAGATTGTTAGTCTGACTCAGAGCTGGGCCGGCTACTGATGAATTGTACTAGAGTACTGGGTACTTCGAATAACTAAAGAATGAGTACAGAGTACCGAGTACTTTACTCATTGCACATGCTGTCGAGTACAGTACTCCGAGTATAAGCACTCAAATTTCCGGAGTACTTTTACATCAAATTATATATATATATATATATATATATATATATATATATTTGTTTGGTTTTTCTTGGGATTTAGATTCCATCTGGGACAGGTTTCAATTACAAATTTTTCTTCTCTATATATACATTTAATTTGCAAAACGTTTCGCTCCTGGCCTTTTCAATTGTATAAACATTTATTACTGAAAATGGGAGTTTTGGTTAGTTTTTGTTTTGTTTACATCAACTTTGCAAGTACGTAACATAACCTATATGTGGCAATCCGAGTATAGAGGACTGCTTGTATCACACATTATTTTAAAAACATTTTGTTTGTATGGGTGCCTTGGGTTTTTTTTCCCATGTACATGATTTCTGGACTTAAGGTGTTGTTTTTAATTTCGTTGGCCTACGTGATTCGTTCGATTTGAGAGCCTGGTGGATGTGACGTGGTTGTATTGTTAGTGTGTGTTTTGACTAGGGTGATCTTTATTTGCGCATGGGTATTAATGATGTTTCTGTGGTTTATAGTATTGTGGGGCAGCGAGGGGTAGTTATTTTTGGAAGTATGAGTTCATATTGGTGTGTTTGTTATATAACTGTGTGGTATATTTGGCTGAGATTATTTATATCTCGTCTATCATTCATTGCATTTTGTTTTTCTTTATGTAAATCATTTCTTTAATAGCTCTTTTTTCTTTTCAATTGTTAAGATTTTAGTTTCTGGAAAATTGGGGTTGTGGTTTCTTGTATTATGTGTTTGTTGAGCGCTGTACTTGATTTTTTCAGATATTTTTGGCCATTGATTCTATTGCACAAAATTGTGATGTCATACCAATATATTGTTTTTTGCAGTCGTTGCAAGGAATGCTATAGACAAGATTTGATTTTTTTAGTTTTGGGTCCCTGCTTTTGAGAGGGGTGTGAAACTGTTTTAGTGTATTATAAGATTTATGACAAAACTTTATGTTTATTTAGGATGTTTCTTATGTTTTCCGAAAGACCGTTCACTATGGAATTGAAATATAGTTATTTTTATTAATATTTGGGGATTTATTTTGGTTGTTGTTGTATAATTTATGCGCTCTTTGTTTGATGATTTTATTGATAAGATTAATCCTCTATACTCGGATTGCCACATATAGGTTATGTTACGTACTTGCAAAGTTGATGTAAACAAAACAAAAACTAACCAAAACTCCAATTTTCAGTAATAAATAATTGAGAGAAGAAAAATTTGTAATTGAAACCTGTCCCAGATGGAATCTAAATCCCAAGAAAAACCAAACAAATAAATTATAATTAAGATTCAAGAACCATTTCCGATAAATATATATATATATATATATATAGCAAGTCCAAAAATAATATACTATATTGACAAACATTGATCATCTAACATATATTATAACATGAATAACAATGACTTAATGAATTATACAAAAAACCTAGTCGTTACATAGGCCATAAATATCACTGCGCACAATAATGCGGTTAGCCCACGTACCACCCCACGTGCTGTACATTCCCACTTTGTGTCAGACTCTACACTGAATACAATAATACCGATGAAGTGCTAAATAATACGATTGGCCGGTGGCCGCAGGGGCCCTTACCTCAAGTGCTCAAGTCTACAAGAGGTTCTAATGATTTATAGAGCCGTTGGAGGCTGTTGGTGAAGCATGCCAGAATGTGTTGGACAGGCGCAGACAAGTTCAGACTTACGTCTTATAATGCGTTGCATATTGCATAATAATGAACTCGCATAAGAGACGCGGGTTCGGATACTTTTACCTGATATGTACGGGTACAAGTAATGAATACTTTATTGAAAATGTACTTGGTACAGAGTACCAGAAATGTACTCAAGAGTACAGTAATTTGAGTAATTGTAGTGAGTACGCCCAGCTCTGGTCTGACTCCTGAACTTTTCATATTTTTGTGGCTTAAGCTTTATTTCAGTATCATGTGGACTAAATTATTTTTAAGGAAAATGTTTGTTAATGGGATTTCATTTCTTTAGACAATAAACCCATATCTCTCTCTCTCTTTAACACGTTGGACACTAATGTCATACGGCATCATAGATTTCGGTGACAATTTCAACACAATGCCACATTGCGTCTTCACACATCCGGATTAAATTGGGCAGAACTCAGAACGGCGTGCAATTTTGCATAGTTCTTATGAGAGACCTGTGATTACTGTCATGGATTGTGCGCAATGTTCGTTTAGTGTTGTTTTCTTGCATAAAATATCGGTTCAAATGCACACCCTGTTGGCCATGAACTTGCCTCTCCCAATTGTACTGCGTCGTCTTTGCCATAACAAACTCATTTAGTTGTATTTGCTGTGTCACACGATGTACAGTGTGTAGCAAGAATGGGCAGCGTAGAGAGACAATCTTCCAATGCAAAGGGTGCGTGGAAAAACCTCCATTTTGCCCTACCTGCTTTGAAGGATAAAGCCATAAATAATTAAAAAAAACACTTTTTTACTCCTGCGTTGCGAATTTTTTTAATTACGATTGTTTTAGGAAAATACTTAGAATATTTTATTTTAGTGCAATGTTTTTCCAAAGATATTTGAATTACGAATTTTTTTTCAAGATATATTTTATTTTTTGAGTAACAAATTTTGTTAATTAAAGGAAATTTCCATGGTTTTTATTTTATTTAAAATTTTGGAATATCCTTTTGCAGACAACTACGTAAATTTTAGAATGCCAATAGACGTTCTGTCCATTTTAAGTAATTAGTATTCTTAAAAAATGTGACGTCTATCGGCGCCAAAATTCACAACCTGTAAATAAACACAAAATGGTTTTTTTTAATGTTTCTATAAAAAAATCCAGGCTATTACCTCATGATTACAAAAGTCTGTCTGTGTCACAGTGCGAACGATTTCGGATTTCCCTGTGTCCTTCAATGTGTTAAGATATCATAAAGTTACTACTTACTGTAACTATTAGACTTGATTTTCTATATACCAGGTGACCACAAGGTGAGGTGTGCCTCCCAAATTTTTCTAGGGTTTTGAAGATACAAATTCCAAATGTCATTATAGTACTTGAATATGATTAACATCACAACTTGTAACTCTTCACTTCCGGTTTCACCGGAAGTGACCCCAACTTATATTTTTCATATGACACCCTGTAATTTTTTTTTTAAATGGTGAAAATACAGTTAATTTTTCAATCTAACAAGATTGGCCATGAAAATAAAATTTAAATCATCTCAACTGACGAACGGCGTTGGCACTTACCAGAGGAAGCTTCGAGGTAAGATCCAATTGAAAATTGGATTCCCCAACCTAACATTCTAAAGAAACAAATAATTTCAAAACATATATAAATACTTTATTAAGAGTTCAAAGGACGGATACAAAAGTCAAGTATGTATAAAGTCTCATATTCGAATGGAAGCCTATAAAATTTGATGGCACTTATGGTTGTTATTGAATGTAAATCCTCATAAAAATATAAAATCTGGAATTCTGAAGTTGGATATGATTCTTCTAAGGAATGTTTATCGATACAGTCTTCTATAATAAATATAATAATTTATATTAGTGTAGATTTTGCAGGTGGAAAAAAATTTAAAAAAAATACTGCTCTAAACAATAACTCTAAGCATGTAAAATGTCTGTTCTTTTCAAGTGGAAAATTACTTTAAAAAAATGTAACTATCACTAAATAAACACAGTGTCTTTGTAAACTTGAGAATACCAACATTTCAACAAGAAAATTTGAATGGTATTTAAAGGAATTTTATTTTTGGGAATATACAATATCCACTTCAAAGGACTTTCCAAAAATTAAGTACTTGTTTGGTAATGTCATGGTCAATCTTTGTTTCAATTCTCTCAATATGTCAAATTACTTGGTGAAACAAAAGCTGTGGCGAAATATTAGTAAACAGGTTGAGCGCCAAGGATATTTCCCTAGGCCAATATATTATTTTACCTGATACTTATCATTTAGTATTAATTACATCTATTTGCTATAATTGTGAAAAGTTTTTTCCCACAGAATCTCAAAAAAAAAATTGAATTTGAACGGAGAGCGACACCGGGGTCCGACATGGCCCGGCCGAAAACGTTCGGACAGAGCAGACGCAATATTTGCCGAAGTGACCGATGATCTATTAAACTTGTCTAGACAGGATTATTGCCTATTTAGTGCACCTTGTACTTCGATCGCAGAGTATATACAAATAATTGCAGTTTTGTTTCCCAATTTAATATTTCAATAAAGACGTTGCCATTTTTTACCCCAGGATTTTGTTACACAAAACCTGATATACGCGTTTAACTGTGCCTCTCAGCCGGGCAAGGATGATAAACATTTAAAAGTCAAGCAGACACTGGTGTCCTCCATGGCCCAGGAGTCTGATCACACATTGTCAGGCCCCATAATTACAGAAACACTTTCATTCATAAGAAACAACACGATATTACTTAATACGAACTTTATAGCCAGAAAATAAATTCCATGGGTATGAACATAGGTTCTAAATTCAAATAAGCGACCAAAGTTGATAAGCACATGCAAGTTAAAAAAAAATATGTCGTTATCTGAAGACAATTAAATGCACTTGAGATAACTCATCGAGTCTGCTGATCGCCATATCTAGCAAAATTAACGATGTAAAAACAAAATTATAAATTAATGTAACTCGAAATTCGAAAGGCACACATTTTTGTTTTATATATTTTTGATGACAGAAACAAAGACATTAATTATTGAGCCGCTGACAAGTTGAAGATAATTATAATATCAGACATTTTTCCCCGCGATTATGCCCAACTCCCACGTGATCCGGTAACGGGTTATAAAAATGCGCGTTTTTTCGGATCTACAATCACTCGGTGTTCAGCAGTCAAACAAGTACGTTCAAAATAAGGTTAGAATTTCATTCAATCGCGACATAGTGAAATCAAGATGAGAAGAGTACGAATATAGCTGCAAGCGGTGAACTTAAGTAGTTATTAATATAAATTATATTCAATTTAATCCGAGTATCCAAGTGAATTCACCAGTAAACCAGTATTTTTTTCCAAAAATTACCTATTATTGATCAACGCTTCCAGAACGGGAATGAGTCAACGAAAAACCTCAAATCGATAGTTCATGATCTCATAGAAAACCATATCCATACATGCTATACTAATATATTAGTAGCGAGTAAAATTAAAATAACAATTTCCGCGGGATTAATCAAACTAATGATAAAATTAAAACTAATTGTCGTTTAAAAGCCATCTTCAGTGAATAAGTGTTGACTCTGCTGATGTATCGTAAGTTATATATGTTTCTGTATTTATGGGTTGGCAAATTGAATCATTTATAATGTGCATGTGTCTGTAAAGGTATCTCCATAATTTCATGTTACCAGAGTTTTCAAAAGATAATTATTTCCAGCAGTTTTTGACAATTGATGTGTCTATTGTTTTAAGCAATCTATTTAATTAGACAGATGTGAAATTAACTTCAAGTAAACCACACTCTATTTGTTTTGCTGAATATTGTCTCATATTATCCGTTTATAGAACGGATGACTAATTTTTATCAATTTTTATTTAATATATATGTCTATTCTTAACACTTTTATGAGTGCATTATTATTTTTTTATTCTTACTTTTCGAATCTTTCTGAAACACGGTACGTACTTTCTGGATAAACAACTCACGCCCATGCACAGAGAGAAAGATGTATTTCCTGTAGACCGCTCCAGGAACATAATCTCGGTTCGACCATCCTCAGATCGTCGATGCTCTCGATGCTTGTTTTCGCAATCTAACAAGAAGTCTGGTGTTACAGGTGTGTTGTGTTAATTCATAACACCCTGTATAGTCCGGGCTCCGATGTGGGGTATTTCCTTCACCAACTCTCCCCGGCTTTAACATTTGGTATGCAAGGGTGTGCTTTTTAAATAAATAACGCCCGGTATATCTCCAGACATAACAACATCAAACACCCTGGTGCTCAACCTGTTAAACTATATCACTCAAATATATCTCGCTGAAACAGCATATTATATATGGAAGTTTGACACTTATGCAGAGCCTTGTTTACACAACTAAGTATGATGAAGGGCCCGAATCAGGGTTGGTATCAATGAATAGTTGAGAACCTGAACCACATGCCTACTATCAAAAGGCAATATTTTGTAGGAGGCTCGTAACTGATTAAAAAAAACATTCCCATTAAGTCTCTTTATGTACACTACAAACTAAAAAATATATAGAGAGTAAGAAAGACATAATAGGAATAGTATATTATACACCTATCATTTCTAAATGGAAAAATCATGACTTCCACCACAAGGAGACAAACTCATTTTGAGTTATCGAGCACTTTACTAGTCATGGTCACTATTTTCAGAAGAGAGCAAAATATAATTACGTCTGGCTTGGTCAATTGTGCCACGGATGAGATGTTTAAGGGATCATTCACAATCTTTTATAATTATATATTCTCTCCTCTTGCCACAGACCTACCCTCATGCCTTGCGGAAGAGAGTGGGAGATATAGAGGGAGAAAAAATCAGTTTTGATCATGATTTCTCAATTTAAAAAAATAACAGTACTTAGTTTTTAGACAATTGTATACAATATAGCTAAAAGCAAAAATCAAGTCATTGTTTTGCCTGCAGATGAAATTTCAGTGACTCATCCAAAGCAGACATTTTAATCCCTCTAAAGTCAGATATAAAAATTCCCGAAATCGATTTAAGCAACATTCACCAACAACACTAAAATTTGAAAAACAACAATTTAGCCCTTTAAATTTGGCTCTTTATTCTGATACCAGTAAAGCCAGAAAACAGCTGTATAGACTTGGAGTACAAGGGAGGAGTTTAACGTGCAGCGCGCAGTGGCCGAATTGGGCGAATTTGTCCGTATAGTGTCACTTATCTGCATTTACCACTTTGATAAAATGGGTGTTTAAAAAGTTTCGCTTGCAAACGTCAAAACAGCGTTTGTGTTTTAATTCGAAGGGTGAAAGCTTCGAATCAAAGAGGAACCCAGTGTAGAAAGTGCGCGTATAATAAAACAACGACAATGACCGAGTCAGCCGCAGATAACCTCAAACCGAATTGCAATGTTTGGACTTCCCTCGGTGAAAATACTGCCTGAATGTGTTTACAGTCACCACAAGCATTCGCTCTGCGAGTGCTGCAAGTTTTTTCCATCTTTGTTACAATCAATCTACGAAAGAAGAAAAGTTTTTTAATACATATTTCTGATACATTTTCACATGGATATAAACAATTAAATTTTTTGTATACTAATAATTATAGTAATATAAAAAAAACGTAAATGAATTCATTCATGTAATATAGATTCAAAATCATTTTTTTAGTAAACTTCTAACAGTTAAAGAAACAATATGAAAAATAGATGTGAAAATGTATGTATGTAGAAGAGAAAACAATATTTTGAATATATTTATTTATATTTCTTTCATAATTATTTACTATTTTTTATTTGTTTAATGTATTGCAACATTAGACATGTAAGTTTTTATTAAATTTTATCAATTGTTCATGAAAGTATTTATTCACCTCTAATTCGAGAGAGTACTGATTTGTTGTCGCTGCTACTTGGTTTATCACTTCCGCATGTATGCTGAAGTAATAATTTTTTTTACTTCCCGCACCTGACCTGATCGCACTAAATCAGCTCCTTTTCTTACTGGCTAATTTTTGAAAACAATGTGGCTTGTAACCCAGTTGCAAGCACTTGCTCCATCACGAATATAAGACACTTTTCAACTTGATAATAAATTACATGTAACTAATACAATGACAGGCGAATTACGTGTTCGCAGAGCACGTGTTCAGCCCTTTAATGCAGCCTTAATACGTTTAGTAGATGACTCGTCTCAATCTGCTTTCTATTCATTACTAGCGCAATTTCCGAAACCGGGGCTCAATATAATTCGAAGTTTATACCCGCCAAATCACAACGCAATGCAGTTTTCAAGTTTTTAACAAAAAAATTGAAACTGTCGAACTTTAAAAACACTTTATCAAAGTGGCAAATACGGACGAATTCGCCCGATTCCACCACTGCGGCGCCACTTACAAAAGCGCTCCAAGTCTATAGCTGATTTTTCAATTCATGGTCAATAACGTGGAAATAATGTCAATAATAGTAATTGCTAGTAGTGAGATAAAACTTATAGATACAATTACAACTACTTAAAATCAAGCATATATTCTCAAACTTTCTGAACTCAATTGATCAAAGTGTGTTGCTGTGACAAACTTGTTATGCCAATCTCTCCCTTATCAACAAAAAAATAGAACAGAACATGTGAATTTGAAATGATATGAAACAAAAATATCCCAGTGGATGGGAAGAGCCAGACATGAGTGGAAATATAAATTGAATTATCATCAAAGTATTTTTCAAAACTAAGATCTCTAAATAGCCTGGTGTTTTCACAGATTCAGTATCGTTTAGAACATTTTGACGACACCACCTACGGATTTAAAAAACACTTAACACTTTTGGGAGAGATGGCGCCTCAAGCAATGTTGAGTCCAGTCTTATTCGCAACATTTTTTTGAGATTGAATGGAGCGATTCACATAAAATTTAATAGAACTGCAAACAACCTTTGATCAAAAATATATTTATCACAATATATAGAATTTTTAATAAAAATATGAATCTTAACAATAAGTAAAGAAGCAAACTAATATAAAACCTAGCATATATCACTTCAAATGTAAAACATAAATGTAGGAATCCGAATATAGACCACACAAGTGTTATAAAATCTATGGCCTTCAAAATATAGCATGATGAATGAATTCAAGGCAGAGAAGATGCAATAAGATGTTTGAAAATGACAAATACAAACAAGTATTCATTTGTAAATTCAAGAAAAACTTTTTTATCCAGCACCACCTCACGAGTTCTTTCGAATACTATAAATTGATGTTAATAACATTATCTTCAGGATGTTTTATAGCAATAGAAAATTCGTTTTTAGCTACCATTAATCAATTCTCAATGCATTCCAGACACATAAAGGAGTATACTTAATGTATAGACAGTTAAGTGTTTTCAGAGCTGCGTTGTGATCACAGATTTTCTTATTATCGTGGTTTCTGTTGTGTTGACTTTCGCAACTGGAGACGAGACTGCTTCAGAAGATACCAACCAAGGAGATACTTTGCTGAGGGTAGGACTCAGAGGAGTGGTCAGTTTCGAGTCCACTTCATTTTTATTCTGAAATTCAAATATTTGATTTCATTCATCTATATACCGGGTGACACAGGATATCGGGCCACCCCTGTAACTTCTGCATTCTTCAACGGATTTTTCTGAAATTTGGTACAGTTATATAAGCAACCATTTTGAATTTGATCGCATAACAGTCCAATATGGCGGACTTCCGGTTTTTCTGGAAATGCCAGCAACTTTGTTTTTTCAAATGGAACACCCTGTATATTTTTACATATTCAAGTTCAACAGGTCAAAACAAGTCCAAACCTCATGTCAATTTTTTTTGAAAAAAATTAAATTCAAATTATTTTTTTATTTTACCTCGTGGATAAATGAGATTTGGTCAATGCTATCCACAATGAGTCGCACATAACAAAAAAACATAATTTTTTATGAAAAATATTTTTTGTGTCACTTATTGATGAATCAATGCAGTCACACACATTTTGATCAAAATTTATAATTTTTCAAATGAAACCCCTATTAAGGAAAAAAATACATATCATTTTTGTATTTCGATGCAGTAACAAATTGTATACATTCAAAAATCTACAACTAGTTCATGAGTTTCCTTGCAGTTCGAATAATTTTTCAACTTAGTAAGCTGTGGAAAACAACATTTCTGAATCTTGTCAACTAATTGTGTTTCGCTGTCATTCCTCTGAACTCTCGAAAATTAGTTAACTTCCGAGAATTAGTAGAAATAGAAAATGAAAATTATAGGTTTTTCGAGAGTTGAGATGAAAGATGACAGCAAAACACAATCAGTTGACAAGGTTCAGAAATGTTGTTTTCCACATCTTACTAAGTTGAAAAATTATTCGAACTGCAAGGAAACTCATGAACTAGTTGTAGATTTGTGAACGTATACAATTTGTTACTGCACCGAAATACAAAAATGATGTAATTTTTTTCCTGAATGTATGTTCTAGAGAGACATGTAGGTGGCCCATAGGGGTTTCATTTGAAAAACATTAATTTTTGATCAAAATGTGATGCGACTGCATTGATTCATCAATAAGTGACACAAAAAATAATGTTTCATAAAAAAATATGTTTTTCTGTTATGTGCGACTCATTGTGAATAGCCTTGACCAAATCTCATTTATCCACGAGGTAAATGACATTTGACATAAGGTTTGGACTTGTTTTGACCTGTTGAACTTGAATATGTAAAAATATCCATTTGAAAAAACAAAGTTGCTGGCATTTCCAGAAAAACCGGAAGTCCGCCATATTGGATTGTAATGTGATCAAATCCGAAATGGTTGCTTATATAACTGTACCAAATTTCAGAAAGATCCGTTCACGAATGCAGAAGTTACAGGGGTGGCCCGATATCCTGTGTCACTCGGTATTGTCGGGCATGCCTAATTTGTGAAC
The DNA here is from genome assembly GCA_018342105.1 of Gonioctena quinquepunctata. Lineage (NCBI taxonomy): Eukaryota > Metazoa > Arthropoda > Insecta > Coleoptera > Chrysomelidae > Gonioctena > Gonioctena quinquepunctata. The sequence goes on from JAFIRS010000287.1 coordinate 254,805, forward strand.
GCAAGTTTCATTTTTGTACTGTTGATTTTGAACAGTTAGCTGCTTGTTGCTATTGTGAAAAGATCTGCAATTTTCAGTCGTTTGATAGCTGAACATTTGAAAAATAACTCGTTGACCATTTGTTGTATATATACCCATATTGAAAGTTGAATTTTAGATTAGAATTAAAATAAATAATTGAAACTGGGTTTCTTAATAACCTGTATTTTAATAAACTACTGTACCAATTGTGAAAATTGATCAATGTTGCATAGATTATGTCAAGCAGATAAACGCTATATATGTATTTGATTTCTAAAATATTGCAGGATTTTTATAAGAATAACGGACACTATTGTTAGAGAGCGCAACAGGACTTGGAGAACTTTCCAAAGGATTCCATACCCTGGGCCAGGATCTATCCATACAACGTAACAGGGAGTCAAACCTACCATTTTGGAATATAAAAACAAACATTTAGGCAAACCTTAAAAAACACTGAAAACAACAATAAAATGACTGACTGAATCCCTGTTGTAAACTCACTAAAGAACAAAATTTTTATATGCAAGGCTATGATAGAACCTGTTATAATGTATGCCACAGCAGCATGAGACCAAGCTGCCAAGCCGATGTTTGGATTTCTTCCTGGTTTGTGTGGAACGTAAGGATATTTGATGATCTCTGCCTCCCTTCTAATTGAAGGATTTTCGATTATGTGGAAGCACATAAAAATCCACTATTAATCAAGCCATAGGAGATTCTTCCAATTCGAAACTCTGACACTATTTCGAGTGATGGTTCCATAACCCTCACAGAGAGTATGACAGGAGAGAAAATATAATTCAAAATTCCCTTTCAACTAAATTTCTATAGCCAGAAATTTTTGGTAGACCTTGATATTGTTACGAAACTGGGATCCGTGATTTCAACAAATACTCAAATAAATGTCCGTTTATTTGACTGCAAACACAACACCATAATGCACTCTGACACTGAAATAATGACGGTTCCAAAATACCACACTGTACTAACTTTGAATGAATCACACAATAAAGAAACTGTTCTTATGTCGCGTGCGACCTGCTTGCATATTCAAAAACATAAGTCTAGAATCCCCAAGAATGTCATTAACGGAATCATCTGGATCTGGGACACATCTCGATGTTTCTATGGCATCATTGAAAGGTCCCGACGGCCGCATTGTCTAGCACATGCGGTATGAACATGGGCGTACTCTACTAATTTCGTAACAATATCATCACATCTTTTGAAAAACATCAACATTTCTTGATTAAAGATCAAGTGCTGCAAGGTTATCTATAAATTGTATGGAAGATGATCCAGAAAAATATGTCGGTCCACATTAAATAAGCTTTTTTAGAGTGATATTTTCTAATTGGTCCAGTAGTTATTATATAAACAAACTCGCAATCCCCCTTAATTTCATTAGTAAAAGATACAATGTCTAATAAAATTTGTTATAACCATCCAGTTGTGATCCTATATTTTGAAATGCCTTGAAAGCTACGATTTTTTTAGAAACTGATATTCTTTGCCTGATGGTTTCCTCATAGTTTTTCTTTTATTCATTATTATTTTATTTTTATGCTGGTATGAAATATAGAAAAAAAATTATAACTGGCTCTTGAGCTGATTTCTTAAACTATTTCGTGCTCTTATATTCAGGAAATATAAAAAAATCTAGAAATATTTCTTCCTATACTCGATAGAATCTGAATTACTTTATGATCCTTTATGAGGTGTGTTTGGTTTGAAACAATCATTGATATATATCCAAAAGAAAATCCCGAAGTCATCTAGTATATACTATATACAGGGTGTAACATAAGTACGTTAAAATATTCAAGTGACGTATTCCTGAGACAATTTTAAGAAAAAAGTCTTTTAAACTTGTGTCAGGAAATGCTTCGTTTCGGAGATACAGGGTGTTGAAATTGTTTTTTTTTGTTAGCTTTTTAAAAATAACTTTTCCAAAAAATAAGTTATTTGCACGAAATTTGGTACCCGGGGTTTTTTTGACGTGGAAAATCATAATTTCGTATTAATTTTCATGTAACATCTAGAGGGCGCTGCGTACGCTGTCATTATTTATTTCAAATTGCCTAACATTTGTGACAGTAAACTTTTGGTACTTTTCATGAAAAAACCTTATTCCCACACCTTTTCCAAGTAAAAAAGGTACACTTCCTCAACAACGCTGGAGGTGATCGTTTTCGAGATATTTACAATTTTCTATATCGATGCATGTTACTTAGCTCCTAGGGCGCTAAGTGAAGTTGCTGAGTACATTACAAAAACTAAGTATGTGGTAGGTCTCGTCAAAATAAACTACTTTTTTCCTATGAAATATTTATCGAAAAATGATTTGTTTTCAAGATACAGATTGTTGAAATTTTTCAAAACATGGTTGGTTTTTGTCATAAGTTTTTTGCAATTTAGTTATTTTCATCAAACTTTATACACAGTATACCCGGACAGACTTCTTCTAAAGTGAGCATTATCAAACTGCTTAATCAGTATAGCCAAATTTGATTTCCATAATTTTTGTCACTCTCCGCTTGCAAATTAAGTTAATTAAATCGAGTAGGCCATGTACGTTCGTTTATAAAAAATAGAAGTTCGCTGTCACATTTTCAACTATTCATTGACAAATTCACAGTTCGGAGTTTATAAAGTGATTTTTTGGTAGCATGCCCGACTTTACGAATGCTGAAATGGCTGATATGGTTTTTGCATACGGCTTGGCTGACCGAAATTTAACCGAGGCCAGACGCATCTATCAGGAAAGGTATCCCCAACGCATCACTCCTTGTGCAGCGACATTTGCGAATCTTTTCCGGCGACTTTCCGAATCTGGAAGCTTTGAAAGAAATTCTGCAGTAGGACGGCCACGGACTACAAGAACTGAGGAATTGGAGGAGGCGGTTCTTGAAGAAATTAGTGAACATCCAGAGACAAGTACAAGAAAAATTAGTCAAACTTTAAATGTGAGTCACATGACCGTTTACAGAATTTTAAAGGAACAGCAACTAGATCCTTATCATATTCAGCGTGCCCAGGCACTTACGCTACGTGATTTTCAACCACTTATCAAATTTGCTCAATGGCTTCAAAGAAAAGTCGAACAACATCCCCAAATTTTATCGAAAATCCTCTTCACAGATGAGGCTAATTTTTCAAGAAATGGTATCATGAACTTCCATAACAACCACATCTGGGCGGAAGATAACCCACATGCGATAACGCAAACTCATTTCCAAGACAGATTCTCTTTTAATGTATGGGTAGGCATAATTGGGAATTATTTAATTGGGCCCTATTTTCTCCCCTTACGTTTGAATGGAGATGCTTACCAAAACTTTTTGGAACACAAGCTTCCTCAGCTTATGGAAGATGTTCCCATTGGTCTCCAAAATCACTCTTGATTTATGCACGATGAAGCCCCTGCTCATTTTAGTCTGATAGCAAGAAATTTCTTAGACATAGCTTATCTCCAACGATGGATAGGAAGAGGAGGCACTCAGCATTGGCCCCCGAGGTCACCGGACCTCAATCTCGTCGATTTTTTCTTTTGGGGACACCTAAAATCACTAGTTTATGCTATCCCCATTGAAAACAAGGAAATGTTAAGGGATCGCATCTTAGCTTGCTGCAAAACGATGAGAAACACTCCCGGCATTTTTCAACAGGTGCGGAATTCTGTGATGAGGAGAGCAGAAGCTTGTATTACTGTTGGGGGTCGTCACTTTGCACAGTTCTTTCGTTCAATTTTTATATGTTTAATTGCCTAATAAATAACATAGTACTTCTCCGAATTGTTTTTTTTACAAACTCTCCTAAATGTAGCACTTTCTAATTGAATAATTAAACCTGACAATTTTTTTTAATTTGGATTGATTAGGCAGTTTGATAATGCTCAGTTTGAAAGAAGTCTGTGTTTAAAGTTTGATGAAAATAACTTCAGTTGCAAATAACTTGTGACAAAAACCAACCATGTTTTGAAAAATGTCAACAATCTGTATCTTGAAAACAAATCATTTTTCAATAAACATTTCATAGGAAAAAAATAGTTTATTTTGACGAGACCTACTTAGTTTTTGTAATGTTCTCAGCAACTTCACTTAGCGCCCTAGGAGCTAAGTATCGATATAGAAAATTGTAAATATCTCGAAAACGATCACCTCCAGCGTTGTTGAGGAAGTGTACCTTTTTTACTTGGAAAAGGTGTGGGAATAAGGTTTCTTCATGAAAAGTACCAAAAGTTTACTGTCAAAAATGTTAGGGCAATTTGAAATAAATAATGACAGTGTACGCACGCCCTCTAGATGTTACATGAAAATTACTACGAAATTATGATTTCCAACGTCAAAAAAACCCCGGGTACCAAATTTCGTGCGAATAACTTATTGTTTGCCAAAAGTTATTTTTAGAAAGCGAACAAAAAAAATTCAATTTCAACACCCTGTATCTCTGAAACAAAGCATTTCCGGACACAAGTTTATATAGACTTTTTTTCTTAAAATTGTCTCAGGAATACCTCACTTGAATATTTTAACGTACTTATGTTACACCCTGTATAGTATAACACCCACATCCCTCCCTTGTTTGGGTATATGTTCTATATGTTACTATCACGGTTTTTCTTGTATTGTAGCTCAAACCACGACTGAGGATGAACCATTAAAGGTTCGAAACATGTTTCTTTATCATTACCAATTTTTGGCTTAATCCTCTGGTTCCCCATTAAATTTGTGGAGATGACTTCGGGCTTTTCTTTTGGATATTCACACCCACTCCACTTTTACAGAAATCTTAATCATTGATATAGTAGTTGCAGAAATAATTGAAAATGGTGATCTTAGCTTTTCCTTTCAGAAGTTTGTCAAGAATCACAATAATTTGTAAAATTGCAACTTTTTTACAAGGACTATAACTTACAATATATTTTTACAAACCTCCCTAATTTTTAGTTCTGGTCACAGAAATTTTAGTGAATAAATGAAAAAAAAAGCTTTGAGGTATTGTTGTCAGTTATAGCTAAAATTATATAAAAAAAATCTCAAGTTCTGAAGAACAATTAATTTTGGTTACTTCCAAAGATAACTATTCTAAAAATGAGTATCAGCAGGATTAATTCTTACTGACAAAAAAATTATTCAATTGAACAAAATCAACACATAGATCATTTACATTGTTCTGTATCCGAATTATTTCGAATGGTCCTTAATCTATAAACCTTAAATGATGAAAATGTAATGATCGTAAATAATATGAATGATGACAAACAAGATTAATTCATAGAGTATGACTGTTATTAGGACAATATTGCAAACAAAAAAGCAGTGCTCCTACTTACGTCTTCATCCGAATCCTTCGATTCTATGTCAGCTGGTTCTTCTTTCCTCTCATTATCATTGTTGCAAAACGGATTATTAGGATGAAATGGATTTATAGATTGGAAGGGATTTCCATTGGTATCATTCAGATAATTGGCAAAAGGATTTAGGTTAATTTTTTCATCCTCAACCTGACAAATTTCCAATTTTCCATCGTTATGCCCGAAAAACGTGACAGTTACAGGAGTGGGGCACCTTTTCGGGTCTTTCTCTTCTACCTTGGTGTTTTTTATTTCCTCTGTTATGTGGGTCTCAGGTACTTTCGGAGATTTTAGGATGGAATTTGTTATGATTGGTGGTAAACTCGGTGGACCACTCACCGATAGAGTTAACTTATCCCCACCCTAGATGCAACAGAAGCATTAACATAAAAAGCACAGGTACAGGACAATTCTCACATTATGTGTTATGTTCTGAACAAAAAAAAATCAATGAAACCCAATGAAGTCCTAAAAAACTATACTATTTGTTTTATGTTGCATTTTTTTTCATCATGAATTACATACTGGGGATGTCCATAAAATATGTACACACCTTATGGGGTGGGGAGGTCAGTTGTGTCAGACATAAGGATGAAATGTATAAAAAATATCAAAAGTTATATTTTTCCCAGAAACAAGTGTTTTCAATCAGCAGCTGCATCAGTTTCTTGAAGCGTACTCTTAATCACAATGATTTTTGTAATTGATTGATGGGTATGAAAATCAATGAAAATGTCTCATATTTCCTAAAAATCTCTGATTCAGTATTATATTTGTATACAGTGTAAACATGAATTTGATATAATATATATATATATATATATATATATATATATATATATATATATATATATATATATATATATATATGGCAAAATAATGTGATCTATTTATGGCACAATTCTGAAATATGGTAGGATGGAACAAATTATTTATTTTCGGGTACTTGGTATGCTGCATGAAAACAGATTGAAATCATGAAAAAATGGAGCAATTGAAAATAGCACATGTGACGTCATTTTTGGTAAAAACAGAACTGCCACAAGAATGAAAATATTTCCTTTTTTTATTGACGCGACCAATACTTGATGAAAGTCCATATACTAGTAAAGAAAATAGGTGTTTTGCTATTCAACAGCTTCTTCAGGTGGAGGTAATACTAATTGAACAATCTCGATGTTTCCCGTTGAATTGGCAGATCAGGTAATACTAGGTATAAGAGTGGTAACGGAGACAGTACAATAATCGAGCGGAAAATGGCGTGTGTTTATCACCCTAGATGTCAAGAATTTCTTCAATATAGCCAAAAGGAGCTTAATAATAAAAAGGCTGAAAGATACTGGGATTAGACAGGGCTCAGACCTGGGGTCAATCCTTTGGAATGTTCTTTATGATAATGTATTGAGAATAAGATTACCCAGATGTTGCATAACTGTTACTTATGCAAATGATTTTGGACTGTTTGTGGAAACAAATAACAAGATCTGTGCACCTTGGCATACATCTCAATATTGGCACCACACAAAACAGAAGCTGTAATTCTAAAAGGCAAAAAAGACAAAATTTGCAATTTCCGGGTCAAACCACAAAAAGGGTCAAATATCTTTGACTGTGACTGGATAAGAAACTATCCTTCAAGGAACAAATAGAGAAAGGTGGAAGAGAGAATCTTGGCATTATCAAGACTCGTGCCAAACATTGGTGGAACGTCTTCATGCGAAAAGAAAGTACTCGCAGTAGCTCAATCAAATGTAATGCATGGGGCACCGATATGGGGAAAAGTTATACAACTCAATGAAAACAGAAATATGGTGGAAGCCATGAAGCGGAAGTCTCTTCTACAGGTCATATCGGCATATAAAATGACCTCCACTAAAGTTCTACAGGTCAATGCAGGAGTGGCTCCGATATATTTATTAATAGAAGAGGCAAATGAATTATACAGCGCAAGTAGGGAGGCAATAGTTGAGTTTAAAATGATCGTGAAATCCAGAACACTCGTTAAATGGCATCAAAGATGGGCTGAAACATGAGACTACTTATCTCAGTTCTAGACGGGGCATGGATTCTTCCGCACGTATACATTCCGCATAGGCAAGGTCCCAGATGAAAATTGTATTTATTGTGGCAAAACTGACACTCTGGCACACTCCATATTCGAGTGCTATAGATGGGAAAGGGACATCCTAATTTGAGATTAACTTTGCACACTAACGGCCCGACCAGGATTACACAAGGCTCTGAAAACTTTCGATTGTGTGAACCACGAAATACTGCTGCGCAAACTCCAGCACTATGGTATCAGAAATCAAAGTCTGAACTGGGTAGAATCATATCAGAGTCAACGAACCTGAGTTGTTTTCAAAACTGACACTCTTTGTCAGACACTATGCCTCAAAGCTCGGTACTAGGGCCAGTACTGTTTTTGTTATATTTCAACGACCTGGGTTATATAGAATCTAATGGACTGTTCACAATTTTTGCTGATGATACAACCATCCTGTGGCATGACATCAATGAAACAAATATTCACAACAAAATAGCTCAAGATATTGTCAGTGTGAGAGAGTGGTGCAGCTCTCATATCTCATATCATTTAATTGCAACTTAAATCAATCAAATAAAAATTCCAATAAATTTCTTGGAATCAATTTGGACAGCAACCTTAATTTAAATAACCATTAAAAACTAGCTTCGGGATGTTATGATGTACGAATGGTGTAGAATGAATTAGGTATAGTAACCGCAAAAATTGTCTACCACGCTGTAGTTGAATCACATCTAAGGTTGGCATATCATTCTGGGGCACATGCAACCAACAGCACTTCAACACTGTGTTCATTCTTCAAAAGCGCACCATTAGATATATGTGCAAAGTTGGGCCTAGAGTGTCAGGTAAACCCTTGTTCAAGGAACAAAAATTACTTATACTCTCTTCTTTATTCTACGATGGCGTATTGGCGCCATCCTACCAGTATATTTTTTTATTGAATTCTCAAAATGGTGACTTTTTTTTCAACATTTTGAGATAATTTCTCAAAATTTTGCCTTTTTTTCTCAAAATTTCGACTTTTTTTATTCTCAAAACTTTGACTTTGTTTCTCAAAATGTAGAGATTTTTTCTCAAAATTTTGAGATTTTTCTCAATATTTTGACTTTTTTTCTCAAATTTTAACTAATTTCTAAATTTTGACTTTTTTTCTCAACATTTTGAGTTTTTTTCTCAAAATGTTTATTCTCAAAATTTTAAGAACAAATCTCAAAATTTTGAGAATAAAAGTCAAAATTTTAATTTTGAGGAAAAAAGTCAAAATTTTGAGAAAAAATGTCAAAATTTTGAGAATAGAAGTCAAAATTTTGAGAAAAATTCTCAACATTTTGAGAAACGAAGTCAAAAGTTTTGAGAATAAAAAAAGTTAAAATTTTGAGAAAAAATCTCAAAATTTTGAGAAATAATCTCAAAATTATGAGAAAAAAAGTTAGAATTTGAAAAAAAAATCTAAAAATGTTGAGAAAAAAAGCCAAAATTTTGAGATTTCAATAATAAAAATACTGGTAGGATGGGCCAATACGCCGTCGTATTATTCATACTAGAAACTGTGTGCCTGGTACATAAGAACAAATCATCTTACGATGTTGTTGTTGGATCCACCCGCCAAAATGACAAGTTAAGACTGCCCATTCCATCATCAATTTTGATTAAAAAATCGGTGATCTATAATGGAGCTAAAATATATAATCATCTTCCAAAAAGTTTCAAAGATATCCAATCACTTGATCAGTTCAGAAAGTCTGTAAAGCAAGTTCTCATTGACCAGGTATTTTATAGTGTTCAAGAGTACTTTGATAAAGATATCCTTGGCAAACTGTTATGAAATCATTTCTTGTTTTAACTGCTAATAGTCCCTACGAATTGCAAAACAGTGTAATGACTATGGTTCTGTAAACGTCTGACTATTCGTTCATCTAGGATATGTATATTTATTAGTATTTTTATCTTTCTTTTTTAACCCAGAATCCTTTTTTGATATTCCTGAATGTAAGAAAAAATGAATGACATATATTTGACTTTTATTTTAGGCAATTTTATAGTGTTGTTGCATCTGACTTTTTTGTATTTGTTTCTATACTTATTTATGATTGCTTTTTCCACGAATATTCATCTTTTGGCAATAAAGTATATTTTGATTTGAACATGAAACATGGTGATTGTTGAGTTGAGTTAGTATTATCTCCACCTGAAGAAACTATTGTCGAGCGAAACACGTGTCGTGATTTTGTAAACCCAATTCAGTGAAAACCATGTCATTTGTTTACTTGAAAATATTTATCCCATATAAAACGAATGTTTTTTTCGAAGGATGCCGCTTCCCAGTTTTCCGAAGGAAGAAACAAATATTTTGTCATGAAAAAAAAGGAATCCTTCTGGTCTATTTAGCTTTTTCATACCTTTAGGTATTGTCATAATTTGAAAAAAAAAAGATTTTATATTACAACGGTGTTTTAGTTTTTGAAGACGGGACCATTCCAAACTAGAGTTGGTGCTTTTGCCAGAGAAGAATTGAAACAAAATAATCCGCCAGTTTATTTTCGTTTGATGCCAAATGTCGGGAAAGATAAAGTCTGCTGTCTGGTACAAGTGCTCAGTTATGTTTTTTTTTTTGTAGCTAAGAGGAGAGTATTAATGAACATTATATTATTATTTATCAATGAGAAATGGTTTGTTAAAAAGGGTGTTCGCTATAAAGAAAATATGTAGGGCATGCATCCTGGTAGATTTGTTTTTCTCGTAAATTGACGGCATAGTTGATTTTTTTAGACCAATTTGTGCACCCAGTGTCTAATTTTCTAATTATTTCCAGCTCAACCGACAATGTAATAGCTTTCCTGCATACTTTTGGATTAGGCATGTTGGTACAACGCAGTTGAACACATACTAACACTATGCCGTGTATCTAACAAATCCCTAACAGAGAAATAGGGGAACCCACCGGTCGACTGCAAAATTATCGTCGTGCTTCATTGTACAATATTTCCTCGGTAGTTTGTTATAACCGAGTTTATGTGTTTCACGGACTCAATTTGTAGACCGTTATGTCCAATTGTTCGCAATAGCCGAGTGTATATAGGCGTTTTTGGCGAGACTTTTCAAATGGTTCGTAATAAATGAGTGTTCATTATAGCCTAGTTTGACTGTAAATGTTTTCTCATAGAAACGGAAGTAGCTGCTAGTATGGAGAAGTTCCAAAAAATATGAATAGGTGGAAGGGACATATTTTATGAACAGCCCTTAACCTAAAATCTATCAAGCTTAAATTTACTCAAAAACCCAAAACATAGCACACTCAACCTGCACTCAACAGAACTCACCACAGATATGAATGTTGCTGCATTCAGAGAGGTTTCTTCTTCCTTGGCTTGCACAAACATTTGATTTGTGAGTTTCTGATTTTGTAGTTCCTCTTCAGCTTTTGCTGCAACACAAAAATATCTTTTACTTACCTTCAACTGAATAAATAAAATGCTTCATATTATTCTGAACACCAACCTTTCAAAATATTACATTTTATTTGTCCGGGTGGCAGTGGTTTTGCTACACCACTGATTCTAGTAATATTGTTAGGAATTTCAGCTGGGAGAGATTTGGAACCACAATCAGCCTCTGCTGTAATACATGCATTATTATTACACCATTCAATTCATGGTTTATACAAATGAAGTCTTTGATGATGATTGTTTATGAAATAGGAAATCGTGATACCATGATATAAAAATGATTAGAATAGGTGTGAATTAAAAAAATAAAAATTCAGGAGAATAATATTTGAAATGCCAACTTCCAGTGAAAACCGTTCATTCTATCACACATTCTTCAATATACAAAAAATTATGAATGTATACTAATTTTCAAGTACTATGATGTTTTGATTAATTTAGACACTTATTTTTTTTCCAAAGTGTGATCCATTACTCAACACCAATTTATAAGATGCTGAATTTGTACAACTTGACTTGTGATAAAGACAATTTTTTTCAGAAGAAATGTATTTTATTAGAAAGCTAGATTAGAATGTTAAAAAAAAACTCAAATTATCCAACTTTACAAATCAAAACTATAGTTTTTTAGAGCGTACTTTATCATACTGTATTTGAACTAAATGTAAAATGGGGATTGTATCTTTTTAATATAATTTGTCAGAAAAGGAAATTTTCCGAATTTGATTTCATAAGAAACATCAGAAATATATTTGAAGGGCACCATAATTCAACACAATAATATATTGTTACGAAACTAAATACAGTACGCCACTGAACTATAGACATTGGTGCCTCAGTTTCCCTAGTCAGCAGCGGTATCCTAGAACCAGACAGTGTGAGACCTCTTACATCCAATTTCGTCCTACGGACAGTCACTGGAGAGAATGCACCGATACTAGGGAAAGCCGGACATCACAGTAACCCTCGGAAGACTATGACTAATGGAAATAGTTTTTGTGGCAGACATAGAAGGCGAGTTTATTCTTGGGATGGATCTGATAAGTGACTATGGATTTTTTTTCGATGGAGAGCAGGAAACCAAGAAATTTGGTGGGGAATGACTCATTTTCAAAACACCAGTCCAAAGAATGCATTCTGTGAAATTGCAGACAGTGAAACTGTCAGAATAACTGGTTTATCTGAGAAGATCTTTGAGGCTCGACAAGAAGAAAACCCTGGGTGCTGTGTTGGAATAGTACAGCCATGTGAAGAATCCCCTAGCAAATTATTACTTGCACACGCTCTGATTAGCAAAAAAACAGGATATCCCTGTCAGAATTGCTAATATATTTCCGGATGGAATATAACAGTCCGGAAAGGAGACATCATAGGAGTATGCTAGCTAGTGAGTGGGTAGCAGACTGCAAAACAAGCAGAAATCAGGATGAAAGAGGCACAGCAGATGACATACTGAAAAGCATTGAGAAAATCTTGGGTCACCAACAGGACGAACCAACCTGTCCAACACAGGGTCAAGCCCATTCAATTCAACAATCACCAGGAAGATTACCATTTGCCAAGCAACAGGAGGTGGTGAAGCTTGTCGAGAAAATGACCAAAGATGGCATTATCGAAGAATAATCAAGTCCATGGTCAGCCCCGGTGGTATTGGTTTCCAAGAAGCATAGATTAACGAGATTTTGTGTGGATTATAGGAAACTCAATGATGTCAAGGACAGCTATCTATTACACCGAATCGACGACATACTGCCCACATTGGCAGGCAGGCTCACAATGGTTTTCAATATTGAACTTGAAGAGCAGATACTGGCAAGTGGGTATACAAGAAGACAACCAGGAAAAGACTGTGCGTATCTGGATGATGTCATGGTTATGTTTTCCGACATTAAAAGAAAGTCAACCTCAGGCTGAATCTTCACAATCACGCAGTCTCATCAGAAAAAATCCAAACAAATGAATCAAAAATACAGGCTATTCGAAATTGGTCGAGACCAAAGGTAAGAAGCTTCCCAGACTAGGAAATTGTGTGTTTGCCCCTTCTTTGGCAAGGCTTCCTCATTGCCTTTGATTCCCTTGTGACCTGGCCCCTGCATCAGAGCGACCTGTCTGTTCCTAGCCAGTTGTCTTAGGGATAGTTTGCAGTCCCGAGTTAGTCTAGACTCACAAGTGTGTGACTTTAAAGCTTTTAGGGCTGCTGGGTCATCTGATAGTATATAGATTTTTGCCCCCTGGAGCCTCATGCATGGCATTTTTCGGCGTACATTTCTATAGCATGGATTTCGGCTTGAAAAATTATTGTCGCTTTGCCTAGAGGTTTTGAGAGCCTGAAACTAGGACCCGTTACTCCCACTTCAGCTCTTTCGTCCGTCTTGGATCCATCAGTATACCAAACTGATGCATATCTTTCTAGTTGGGGTCCAATTGTTGTGCATATTTAGTGGCTGTCTATAACCATTTGAAAATGCACTTCGAAGGCGTGCCTAACTGGCATAATATCTGATGGTTTTTGTACTTATTACCGCCGATTTGTGGAAGGACTTGAAGATATCGTGGCTCCGCTATATCAGTTGACAGGAGATCGAGTAAACTTCCACTGGTCTATTGAATGTGATAAAGCTTTCCCCAAGTTGAAGGCAGCACTTTGTTGAAGTCCAATCTTGATATACCCACAGCAAAAAGGCCCATTCATACTGGACACAGATGCGAGCAATACCGGACATGGAGCTGTGTTATCACAGGTACAAAATGGTCAGGAAAAAGTAATCGAATACTATGCCTAAGCCCGAAAGGAATTACTGTGTCACCAGGAAGAAACTTCTAGCGATAGTCAGGGCAGTAGATCACTTCCACAAATACCTATATGGAAGGGAGTTTCTCTTTAGTACCGATCATGCGGCCCTGAAGTGGTTACTGGAGATGAGAAAAGCGCAGAAGGACAAATAGCTAGATGGAAATAAAAGCTAACCCAGACCATTTGGAAATCAAACATCGCACAGGACGACTACATAGTAATGCGGAAGCCATCTAGAAGACAGTGTCCAGAAGTCTGTAAGCATTGTCAGCATATCGAATGCCATAAAGGAGTCGCCGATATTAGACGAACAAAACTGTTAACTGAAGACGAATGGACTACTGCACACATGAGAGAGGACCAAGACGATTGGGGACTTTCTACATTGGAAAGAGGATGGAACTGCGTGATTATCATACCCCAGACGACGTAACGGTTGGGGATTTCCGAAACAAAAATGGAATCATCGATATATTTTCACGAACTGACAAGCAGGTGCCAGGACAAGTAGTGATTCATTCTAGTATAGTACAGTTACGAAGAAAGATTGATAAAGATACAGTGTCGTGCATAATATTTTAGCGGTGACTTGTAATTGATTTATTGAATTGCCAGTGTTGTTGTACAGTGCTGTATTATAATAGTGAAGTGTAAATAAACAGATATTAATTAGTTCAGTATTTTAGTCACGGACCCAGTTCCATAACAATATTTTCAGATTCGTTTTTTGCAGAACCATTATTACTATAATCGAACGGTAAAATATCTCTGAAAGAATTTAAGCAAACATGTGCATTTCAGTAATGCAGAATTACAAATCCATCAGAAACATAATTAATCCAAGTTGTAATTTATTAGACTATTTTGTCATACTCTGGGGATGATGGAATAAATATAAATAATATTGTCAACATTCCCAAACTGGTTGAGGATTTTCTGGTATGTCCAATTGAATTATAGTGCAAAGGTAACTGAATTAAAACAACATTGTTGAGGGTATATGAAATATGGTGACTTTGAGGTATTTGAAAAAAGATTCAGATTATTCTTTATTAAGACAATTGGGATTAAGAAAGAACTTTCTAACAGACAATAAAGGGTATTACTCTCAAGGGTATGCAGATGACTTGGTCATCCTCATCAAAGGAAATAATACTCGAACAACCTCAGAGCTAATGCAAAATGCACTGAGGACAGTAGGGGAATGGTGTAACAGAGAGAGCCTAAGGGCAAATCCGAATAAAACAACACTAATTCCCTTTACCCGGAGAAGAAACATGGGAGATCTCATACCTCCCAGACTATTCGGTGAAACATTACAAGTAGTAGAGCAGGTGAAATATCTAGGGCTGATTCTTGATAAGAAACTAACCTGGAACCCGCATCTTCAACATGTAACCAATAAAAGCAAGATAACCTTCATGATGTGCAGGAGAGCTTTTGGAAAAACCTGGGGGCTCAAACCAAAAGCCATGCACTGGCTTTACACAGCGGTATTAAGACCAAGAGTAACTTATGGCTCACTCTTATGGTGGCCAAAAACAAATCAAAGACAGGCAAAAACCAACCTTGGGAAAATCCAGAGGCTTGCCTGTCTCTGTATCACGGGTGCAATGAATAGCACTCCAACAGCTGCAATGAAAATCATCATAAACCTCGAACCCCTTGACTTACATGTCATTGGAGAGGCCAGGATGAGTGATACAGACTGAAATAAACAAAAAACTGGAGAATCCGAACAACTGGACATACCAGAATCACTCATGTAATCAATATCGAAGATCTCGAAATGATTTCAGACTACATGCACCCCTATACTCATTCGAAAAACCATTCGAAACACGAATTGACGGATCTGGATGGGCCCCGAGTATAGAATCACAATCAACTGCAGACATAGTCTGGTATACAGACGGTTCTTGGACAGTTGAAGGAACGGGAGCAGGAATACATGGGGTAAGGCCAAGAAGGGACTACATAATACCACTTGGCAAATGCTCCACGATATTCCAAGCTGAAACACATGCTATTATGGTATGCATTCAGAAGAATCTAGAAAGTGGTTATAGGAAAAAACACATCTACATTCTATCTGACAGTCAAAGTGCTATAAAAGCACTCAACTCTATACAGATAAAGTCTAAACTGGTCTGGGACTGCCTCCAGAACCTCATCGAGCTGGCAAAACACTATCAAGTCCCTCGTAGCAATTGTAGATACAAAACTTCGTTTCACCTACCTAAACCTAACACCAACATACTTTTAAAATCACCGATGTATGCAATAAGTAAAATTGCTAATGAAATCTGTTCTGGAATCGATATTCTTAATGAACCTATAGGTTCTTTCATAAACAAAGTTAAACAAAAACTGTATCTAAAACAATCAACCTGTTCTTAATACTACATTTGCATCCCTCTGTATTACCTGTATTTATCTGAATATGTATTCTCCAACTGTAACTTCCGAACTATCTTGTATTTATATTAATTATTCTGTATTTGCTTTCCTCAACTTGTAATATTAATCTGTCTTGTAATTGGGATTTATCCTGTTTAGACAATAAATGTTTTTTTTTAAACACAACAAGGTCACCTTGATGTGGATGCCAGGTAATAGAGGCATTGAAGGCAACGTAAAAGCGGACCAGCTAGCTAGACAAGCATCTGAAACGCTATTCACAGAGCCAGAACCTGTGCATGGGATTAGCAAAAAGCGATGCAGGACCCTGATCGACGAGTGGATTAAAAGAAGACACCAACAATATTGGGATCAAACTGTCGGGCAAATACACAGCAAAGTCATGGTAGGGCACCCAAACCGGACCCTGACGGCTGACCTTCTGAACCTGAGCAGAACGAAGGCACGTATAATAGTAGATCTGTTGACTGGACACTGCGGCCTAAGAAAACACCTAAACACCATGGGAGTATGCAGGGAAACCGTGGAGTGTAGGCTATGTGATGAAGAGGAGGAAACAGCCTCTCATATTCGACTGTGACGCCCTAAGTAGAAGGCGACACAGAACCTTTGGAGAGATCAGCCCGGAAACAGGCATGAATCCGAAGAACCTTATTAACAGGCTACTAAACCTAATTGAAGGCACAAACCTGTTTGAATGAGGAACCACTGATGACAGAGTGATACAATAGACCCCAGCTAGTCGCAGTGTCAAGGGAAGCTAAGTGCCAACCCTGTCTCTGGCTCGTCAGCTTTCAACCAACCAACCAACCCACCAACCAACAGACAATAATGGAATCTTCGTAATATTTACGGGTCTAGTGGCTCAGTGGTAAGATCGTTATTATTGTAGCCACTGTTTCCACCCAGCACAAGTTCGATTCTCGCAGCCAACGAAAAAAAATTCAAGGCTCCAAGAGTGGTTTTGGATCCCACTATAAGAGGTAAGGCCCCCGTGATCTTAACTCGTACAAGTTTTCATTAACTTCTGAGGGTTGGTCAAACAACTAAGAAAGAGGTTAAAAACAAAAAAAACAAAAAAACAATATGCAGTGGCGTTTCAAGAAAAACATATTTTTAAGGCATTTCCCAATAATTTTATTTTTAATATTTTTGAAATTGAAAATCTTATACAAATAAAAAAATAATTATCCTCAGGAGTGTCTATTTTCAAAATATCAAAAATGTTCTTCGAAAATATATATCCACAACGGTATATCTTGAAAACATGTTATTTTTTTGTAACTGGGTATAATGAAGTCGTTTAATATTTGTTAACTGAGAATGGAAAATAATACAGTGAATTACAACATACAAAACCTATTCTGAAGAATCTCCTATTCCACTTATCAAGAATTTGATGAAAATTTTACTACAACTAACAATTATCATGAAATTTTAGAAGCGTTTCGGATTTTTTTTTTTTTTTAATTTTAATGTTTTAAACTCTTCCTCTATATACAGTGTCCGTCATAAAGTTAGCTACATATGGGAAACAAATTTGTTATTGAAATCTCTGAAAAACTCTAATGGCGGTTCCTTTCTGCATGTCTGACAACTAAAAAATCCATTGCCTTATATCACGTGACCTCGGATTTAGCGGGAATTAAAAAAAAAGTGGTGCCGAAAAATGGGTTAAATTGACAAGATATCGAAAAAATGTATTGAGAAAATGAGTTTGGAATCTAACAAATTTTGAACCAGATTGAAAAAAAAACAAAAATATAATTTTTTCCACTACCCTTACTAAGAAACATTATACATTCTTGTTTTATCTGGAAACAGCTTTAATAACCTAAATCACATAAGTTTGGGTCAAAACTAATCAAATATTTGAGGAATTGACATTTTGCGGGAGATTCATTATGAAAACAGATTTAGTTTGTCCTAGGTGTAGTCATGCCCTATATATTGATGCACATGAGCTTATTCAATATTCTCAACCCGTAAATAAAATTTAAACCAACTAATATTTGTAATTAAAACTTAATAATACATTATTTATCCTAATTGAATTTAGTATTGTTTAGGTGGATGAGGAAAATTAAAAAAAAATCAATAAACAAACAATGTACAAATTTTCAATATTCTACGTGACCACCTTCGTGTTTTCATAATTAATCTCTCGCAAAATGTCTATTCCACAAATATTTGATTAGTTATGACTAAAACTAATGTGATTTAGGTTATTGAAGCTGTTTCCAGATAAAACAAGAATGTATTATGTTTCTTAATAAGGGAAAAGGAATAAAATGGTATTTTTGTTTTTTTTTCAATCTAGTCTTCGTTGGATTCCAAACAAATTTTCTCAATAAATTTTTTCGATATCTTGTCAATTTAACCCATTTTTTGGCAACGCAGGCAACTTTTTTCAAAATTCCCGCCAAATCTGAAGTCACGTGATATAAGTTGCAACAGATTTTTTAGTTGTCAGACATGCAGAAACAAACCGCCATTAGAGTTTTTCAGAAATTTCAATAACAATTTTTTTTCCCATATCTATAGCATTTCTAATCCCAATTGGACCTACATAAAAAGTTTCGTAAAGGATTTATTTTCCAGTAGTATTTTTTCGGTTACTTATTTTTACAATCATAGCAATTGATCGCCACATGTAAAAGTAGACGCATGTTATCTCAACTGAATTTTATTATTTGTTTCGAAAGGTCTCTAGAAAATACTAAATACTAACCTCACCAACACACGGCACTGATTATGAAATATTGTGAACTGCGTAAATCATGCGGATTCGGATAACAGATGTCCAATCCAGCTAGCCGAGCTTCTATTCCCCAAATATATTTGATAGCGCCTTTACTAATAACCTGGGCAACTAGAGACATGCGCCAGAACTTTTTTATGATTGTACCAGGAAAGCTTTGAAAGTAAAAACACTGGTAGTATATAAATTTCCCATTTGCTGGGCTGTGTATATAAACACTCCTCGTAGTGCTCTTATTTTTATTGCCGTTCCAATTGCGATTAGAATAACTATAGCCAACTTTATGACGGACACTGTATAATTGGTAATTGTACCAAATGGAGCTATTATATAGTGGAAAATGTACATTTGTCTCATCTATTGTTCATGACACAATGTATTATGATGAATAAACCAAATTCCTTTTTTTTATGAAACATATTACCCATACATTCATTGACCGATAGGTTTCATTCCTCTTTGGTCCAGTATCTCAACAACATATATTTCAGCACATCAATACAACATCGAAGTTTTGCTTGATGTCTTACTAGTTTTCTTTGTTTATATGTATATTGACTGGCTTGGAATATTCACAAAATTGTCATATTGGCATTTTTTTGAATTAAACATACCTGCCTGTCTGCATTGAATTAGTTGAAAAAATAGTTACTAAGATCATTTGTTACATATATGTCATTTCTGAATGTAAAATAGCCTACATGAATCTTCTGATAACTACCATGAAAGTTAACCTAACGGTGAATATATGACAATTTCATCTGAAGTATGTTATTTCCAATTTGAATTTACGAATAATTTTCAATTTAGAATTAGTTTACACCCATACAAATCTCTCAAAATTTGCATTCACAAAACTCAACCCTCAATTCCAATTTTAAAAAGTTAATATTCATATGAACTTAGGATTTTTGTGACCTGTGATGAATGAATATTTGAATTTTTGTTATTAAAGATATTCACTTACTTTCTGATTCTGTATTTTCGTTCCTCTTATCATCCCTTGCAATACCACTGAGGGATTCTTTAGCCAAGCTTTTGAATAAAAAGTCCAACTGACTATCAGTATTCGATGGTGTTGGACTAGTTTGTGGAATCAAGCATGTTGGACTTGTCGGGGTGGTGGGTTTATTCCGTGGAAGTGTGCCATTCTTACTGTGGACCGATAACACTGGGCTGAAAACATAAGATAAATGTGCTACATTTATCAAATAAAATGAAAAATTATTTGTATGACAATGGCCTGAAATATGCATCAATTGAACAACACCCTTAAGAGCAACTTCAGTGCCAATGAAATAGACAAGTCCTATATACAGGGTGACCCGGTGGTGTGTCCAAGCTCCACAACTTTTTTCCGTCTAAGTTGTCAACTTGTTTTTTTTTTTAAACAATAGGTCCGACAATGAGGCACAGCCTAAAAATATTTCTATTTATATACAAGATATCCTAAAATAAAATATACAACTAAATGGTAAGGGGGTTAACGCAACACCCTATATTTTTCAAAAGCTTTTTATCTATATATGGCAAACTCTAAAGTTTGCGAGATTTTTTGCAAAATAATAAATTTTAATGGTTTTTTCGCTATGCACGATGCTATTTTGAAACTAGCATGAGTCAAGAATTATTGCAGATAAGTCTAAGAAACCCAGGTGTTTTATATCGACAATTTATAGTGGCAAAAAGGGGGGGCTTTTTGCCACTTAATTCGGTTATTTATAGTTGGATGCTGCAAACAGTTCATTGTAATAATAGTAATAATAAATAATAGTTTAAAAAAACTAAAAAACACGCTTTTATAGAAAACCAGACTAAAAAAATAGAAAATAAGAAAAAAAATGTATTTTATTTTAAAAAAAAGCGTGGGGTGCATGGTATCGCCTCGGCCAACAATTACCTGTGATCTGAGACATTTCTTACTTTACTGCCCTAGGTGTGTAATGTACTATATAATTATTGATACCATGCACCCCAAGCTTTTTTTTTAATAAAATAATATTTTTTCTGATTTTCTATTTTTTTAGTTTGGTTTTCTATAAAAGCGTGTTTTTTAGTTTTTTTAAACTATTATTTATTTTCAACTTTTAAGTTTAGTTTTCTATTTTTCTAGTTTTGAGTACTAAGGCGTTGGTCGGCCGTTGTTTGTTGTCGGCCTAAAGTGGTTAAAATTCGTCATAAATTTCCGCTCTTTTTGTGCCTTGTTCGTCAAACATATCTACCTTAAATTCACCAGTGCAATATTATTGCTATTGTTTGTCCATCCTGTCAATCTTGGATAACAGTTATTCATCAATTGTGTACTCTGCCAAAAAATTACTAAAAACCTACATAAAAAGTGTCAACAGATAAGAATTTAACTGATCTGTGAATCGTTAATTAGTCCAGGAACATTAGTGCCGATATTGTGCACGCATAAATGCTCCAGTGAAATTAGCAAAATTGTTGAATAGCGATGGCAGCCAGAAAGCAATGTGAGTTAGAGTGCTTCAAAGAAAGTTTAAATTTTACTTTTGACTGCTGTGGTAAAACCCCAAAAAGTGGATACTATGTATGTTTAAAGTGCTGTGGAGTTTTTCACCAAAGTTGCTTGCATAAAAGTGCATCAATTACCTACAAAAGTGATAATAAAGTTGTGTGTAGGAACTGTCAAGATCAAAATAAGTCGGACGTGAATACAAATGAATTGTACATAAACATAATTGAAGAACTGAAAAATGAGAATAAACTAAAAGATGCTATTATCTCCAAAATTGAACAAAAACATAAACATTTCTACGACGAAGCTCTGGAAGCAGAGGCTGAATATTTTGATAATCTGCAGAAATACGAAAAAACAATCGAGACTTTAAGGAACGAACTGAAAAAAATGGAAGATAAGGAGCTGAGAACAAAAAATAACAGAATTTCTGTTAGTACCCAGACCAATGCAAAAACGAAGACACGCAAAACCAGTTATAGCTAAATTAACTGAGGATTCCTCATCGCAAATGAATATGACTATTATTGATGATGCGGTGTTGCCAGTTGATGATGCGGTGTTGCCAGTTGAAAACAAAACTATGAAGGCTAGGGATGGTAATAATATATCTTGTGTCAACTATGTAGTAAAAAGAAAGGCCAAGAAAGCAATAAAACATGGATCACAAATAGGGAATAGTGGCAAGTCGCTGAGAAATAAGAAAAACAGGATTTTGAAAACCGGAGTAATAGAAAGTGGAAAACAAAGGATAGAAAAGTCCGGAGAAGTGCTGCAGGGTAAATGTGACGAAAAAAATGAATCTACTGAAATTTCGGATATCATCAGCACATCGAATGAAGAAATGATAATCAACCTTGATAGTGGAAACGAAGAAATAAGAAATAGACAATCATTAGATGAAGAAATAAAAAAGCTGATAATCGTGACAGAGTCATTACTGGAAGTAAATCGTAGAAACCAGAAGAAAATTCTCTTACTGGGTGATGAATATATGGTGAACTTTCCGAAAGTATTAAAAACTATTCTAGATAAATCAAAATTCGTAATTGAGGAATGTATCAACCTGGGAGGAGAATTAGCAGAAGTTGCCCATGATGTATTCCAGAGAACTATTCAATATGGCCAAAATGACTTTATTATCGTAATGTACAGCACTAACAACATAAGCAATAGAAAATCATTAGGACAAGCATTAAAGAATCTTCTTCCACTAGGTAGATACACAAATCTAATAATGATAGCAGAAACTTTTCAGGAACATGATAATATTGTGAATAAAATTGTAAGTAACTCCATCAACAAGTATATGAAAAAAATTAGAAATACCTCTATCAAATTTATTGTTGACTCAAAAAGTATATCAAGCAAATGGTACATACTTGAGTCTGTAAAAGAATTTATTATGCAGTCCAAATCAAATCATAATGTAAATTTAAAAACTGTTGATATGGATCTCTCTTTCTATAATACTAAGGGAGCACCTCCGAGTGAACTTGTCCTTCCAGTCATCCTTTCGTAATGATAACCTAATTCAACTGCACATTCAATTAATGATGATGCTGACTATGATTTTTTAGGGAGAAACCCTCTGAACAATGTATTAACATAATGCTATTAAACATCCAATCAGTACGTAATAAAACGAACAAGCTGTACATTTTTTTTGGAAAGTCAAAATTTTCCTAACACTGTTATGCTAACTGGCTGGAGGAGGGTGAACAACTTTATATACCAGATTACTTTATTGTATCAAAATACTCTAGAACCAGCTCTATACATGGAGGAACACTGATCCTTCTTCACAAAAGGATATGTGAAACTATTAATTTTATCAAGTGTGATAAATATGATTGTATGTTGGTCGAAAAAGAATTTGAATTTTCAGTGATTTACTGTAAGGATTACAATTTATACATGTTTTGCCTTTATCGGTCACCATTATGTAACGTAAATACCTTCTGAGAGACTAGAAATTTATTATCACAAATTCCTCCTAAGGCATTTGTTATATTTACGGGTGATTTCAATATAAATTTTGAGAATAAACTCTCCACATCAACATTATTATTAGAAAACATCCTGACCACATTTAATCTTACAATGCACGTTGATTCTCCTACACGTATTTCTAGCTATTCTAGTTCGATCTTGGACTATGTATGTTCAAATACCCACAGAATCAGCTGTAAAGTTATGAGTGCTGGACTCTCCGACCATGAGTCTGTTTTATTTAAATTCCAATGCGACCAAAAAGTGTTGGAATCAAAGAAATGATTTGGTAGGATCTACAGCAGGAAAAACTTTGATAAATTTATAAATATATGCAACAATACAAACTGGGATGATTTCATGCTTCATAATAATGACCCATTGAATAGGTCCATGAAAAAATGTCAAATGTATTTAATAGTGCATTTCCTCTGCAAAAAATAAAAATTAAAGTAAAAAAGCCATGGATTACGAAAGGCATAAAAATATCAGCAGAAAATCTACGATCCCTACATTCAATTCGTAAATATTTGGGTAACGATGCAGCCTTTAACTCTTATTACAATAGGTATAGAAGTATTTATAGAAATACTATAAAGACTGCAAAACAGCGTTACTATAATGAAAGAATTGAAAGATCTGCAAACAAACAGAAAGAGAGCTGGGCAATTATAAATGACCTCAGAGGGAAAAACAATACGGCTCCACTAAAAACTGATCTAAACTCTGATTTTATAAATAACTATTATTGCACTGTGGCATACAACTTATCAAAAGAAATAAAATCTAATATTCATCCATTAAGTTTTCTCAGGACAGATCCATATCAGAGACATTTTTTTCATGCCTTCAGATGCTACAGAAATTAAGCAAATCTTTAAAGAAATTAAAAATACAAACTCTTCCGATTGGGATGACATGACCATAAAGATATTCTCCAATTTACCAAATTCCGCTCTCACTGCCCTGGCGGAAGCTATAAATGCAAGCTTTACATTGGGAATATTTCCTGCATGTTTGAAAACAGCTATTGTTATTCCCTTACACAAAGGTGGTGACACCAGCAATCCTGCTAACTTCAGGCCTATTTCTATGCTACCTACCCTCGCGAAAATCATAGAAAAACTTGTTAAAAAAAGAATTATGTTGTTTCTAAATAGAAATAATATTATTAGTTCCAGTCAGTTTGGATTTCAAAGCTCAAAAAGTACGGGAGATGCTATGTTCCATCTGTTAGAAGAGGTATATCTACGCTTAATAATCGAGAAATGGCAGCAGCGGTTTTTTGTGATCTTTCGAAAGCGTTTGATTGTGTGGATCACGAAATCCTGCTGCAAAAGCTGGAAGTATATGGCTTTAGAGACGTATCGTTGAGATGGTTCAGATCATACCTATCAGAACGCACTCAAAAAGTCACACTCCATGGCAACATATCACAATCCCAGACAGTACACACAAGGGTCAGTTCTCGGCCCAATTCTCTTCTTGCTATATATCAACGATTTAGCTTGCATTGATATATCTGCAAATATAACTCAATTTGCAGATGACACCACATTATTTTGGCACAGCAATAATGAGATGCAACTGCAGCAAAGGATTAGCCAAGATATAAAAAAAATAAAAGAATGGTGTGATGCTAATCTTTTATCATTCAACATCGCGAAGACTAGCATTATCACATTCAAGTGCTCCTCGCTGGAAATTTACCTAGGTTCTCAACTAATTGAAAACAAGGAGTCTGCAAAATTTTTAGGACTGCAAATAGACAAAAACTTGGTTTTTGCAAATCATATAACTAATCTTTGTAAGAAAGTTTCTTCAGGTTGCTTTGCTGTCAGAGTATCAGCAAATGAATTGGGCACTATGTCGGCCAAAAAGGTGTACTTTGCTCTGATTGATTCCCATTTACGCTATGGTATATGTTTTTGGGGAACATCTTGCCAATATTTATTTGATAGGGTATTTGTACTGCAAAAAAGAGGAGTTAGAAATATGTGTAAGGCAGGATTCAGGGACTCCTGTAGGTCCTTATTCAAAAAACACAATATCCTGACCTTGCCTTGCATTCTTATTTTGGAAATGGTATGCCTAATGCAAAAAAAATACAAAGATGAAATTTCTACAATATCTCGACGTCATACTAGAAATACGTTCAATATAAGTTTACCAATTTCAATCTCTTCAAAAATTAAGAGATCGTTCATTTACAACGGCAAGAAAATGTTTAATCACTTGTCAAATGAAATTAAAGGTGAAACATGTTCCACAAAATTTAGAAAATTAGTAAAAAAGTTTTTGATATCGAAGGCCTATTATTCATTAGACGAATTCTACTCAGATAGGAATATCAGCATAAAATCTTAAATTATTTTAAATTGTGACTATTTATTATATATGTTATATGTTTTTATATATTTTATATGTATGATATGTTTTATATATTTTATGTTTCTTATGTTAAGTAACAATTTTTGTGACTACGTATGTTGATAACTGATTGTGACGCTATATGTATATTTTTTTCCTATTTACATTTTTATTTATATATTTACATATTTACCTTAAGTACTCGCTTTATCAACAAAAAAATGTTTTTCCGACAATAAAGCATATTTTGATTTGATTTATTAACGCGTGTTTTTAGTTTTTCAAACTATTATTATTATTATTTTTTAACTATTATTCTCCAATATTGAATAGAATCGGACCATAATCACAAAACTCGCGGCCATTTTGGAGCCGCCATCTTGAACCCTTCAATTTTGACAAAATAATCATAATCTCTGAGCCCAAAAACCCCCACATACCAATTTTGAATAGAATCAGACCATAATCATAAAACTCGGCCGCCATCTCGAATTTTTCAATTTTTACAAAATAATCATAATATTCGACCCCAAAAATCTCCACATACCAATTTTGAATAGAATCAGACCATAATCACAAAACTCGTCCACCATTTTGGAACCGCCAGTTTGGCTTGACCATTATTTCACACCAAAGAAATGAAGCGAGATAATAATAAATTGTCAACTCCACAAAATGCACTAACTCGGCATTTGTTTCACATCAGGTGATCAATTGATGCTTGCTGTATAGACTTATGGCGCGCATAGCGGAAATATTTATAACCACTATTGTAATAATAATAATAAGAAGAACCCTATAACAGTTGTGACCATATGGTAACGCTAGGCGCTAATGGGTTAATAAAAAACAAGTTATGGAGCTTGCATACACCCCTGGGCCACCCTGTATATTTAAAACAACCAGATACTCATATAAGAACCATATATTTATGACACTCATTCGACGCTGTGTAAGCAAAGTGAAGTCACGAAATCAATCTGTCCTTTTTCAGGCGGACACTTGAAAACTACTGCACATGCGCAACTTTTGAATTACGACTCATGACATGAAATTTAAGGTTAGGTTATTTATTTGACATTTGGATCAGAATACCAAACGACAAGATTTTGTGTCATGTTACCCTAATGCAACAAATGAAATAAGCTTGTCATACTCCAACTTTTCTTCAAGTAAAATAATGACTACTAGAATGAGATGGACAAACAAAATCGTGTCTTTGAAAAAAAAAACATTTTTTGTTCTTGGCGCATGCGCATTCATTTATAGCGCCCGATTTTGAAAATCGATATTTAATTGTTTTGGCTTCACATAGGCTATCCTTATTATGAATATTTGAAGTTAATAAATATATGATAAGATCACACACCTAAGTGCATTTGAATAGAAGCTAATTCTGACTTTAATCCTTTTGAGACGTTCAGCTGAAAAATATTCACAAATAATCTGTTATCTGGAACATCACAGATTTTTACTTTTTAGTTTATTCTAACAACCTCATTCACTATGTTTCCTGGTACACTATATAATAAAACTCTGTTTAATTCAAATCACATACGGATTGAAAAATCGATTTTCTTTCAAGGTTCTTTATGAGAAAAATTTTAAGTGACTTTTGTATAACATTGTAAAACTTTTTTAAATGAAGAAATATCGTAATCTTTCATTTACCTACTGCCGGTTTAAACAGCTTTGCTCCGATTGTATAATTCTCAAATTTTTTCTTCTACATTTTTGTTGAACCGGCACGGAAATAATATAAGTTTTGTAACGGTGATATAAAACAAATGATATCCGTGTGCACCCCTTGCGCTGCCAAATTAGGGGAAGCCCAGTGAACCCACAAATGAATAGGTTTTAAACACTCTAATATAAACAATATATAAGCAGCATACTTCAGTGGCGAGCGTCTGCACTACATTTTAAACGGCAATAGAAAATCAAGCAACTTGGACTACTCGATATTTTTGTAGCAAAGTGTTTGTAACTACATCAAACAACATTTCTGACATTTTTCGCAGGGGGGTTACCGTTTATCAGATGCTTGGTGACATTGGAGAGATTATACATCGATGTGAATGTTAGAAACAAAATTATACCTATAAGCTGATCCACATCCGACTGATGCCTTTCCAAATGAATTTCCATTTGAAGTCTTCTCGAAAGATTTGACAGAAGCTTTTCCAAAACTGCTCTGACCGACTGAAGCTTTCCCAAAACTGTTGTGACCGACTGAAGCTTTCCCAAAACTGTTGTGACCAACTGAAGCTTTCCCAAAACTGTTCTGACCAACCGATTCTTTACCAAAACTACTTTGACTCATAATACCTATCGATTCTGTTCCTAAAAAAGAATAATATTGAAATAATACAAATTTAGAAAAAGAAATATGTATATACCTGTTGGTGTTGGAGAAGAAGGTGTAGGCGTGAGACTTTTAGTTAAATCATCCTTGACAGTGCAATAAATTGGTTCAGCTGTGGTTGGCGTTGACTTTTCACTACTATTTGAGGAACCACGAACATTTTCCCTCTCTCTTTCTCTCAAGACATGGCTCTGCCTCTTTCCGTATCTGCAATTATGATTATTATGTAATGTGTGAAAATTCATCAAATTTACTCATTTTCATTTGACATATTTTATTTATTATTCATATAAAAAAATTATTTGGCATATTAACAATTATAAAAAAAATTCAAACGTGGGGTGTATGTATATTTGCAAAAAAATCATGTAGACATGAAATCATGGACATTTTCATATAATATAGAGAAGACTTTTGAAGCATCAGTAGAGGTATTAGAACTTCCAACTGATGATAAATTATTTGTTGTCAGTATCTACCGTTCCCCTCAAGGTGATATAGATATTTTCTTAAAACTACTATATGAGTTAATAAATGAAATCTACAAAACAAATTGCTACTATATCGTATGTGGTGATATAAACATCAATTTATTAATGGATAATAACACAACCCGACAAATTTCAAATATTTTTCATGAATTCAATATGACTAATCTAGTGACAGAGCCCACTCGTACCACAACTACTTCAAGTACTCTTATTGATATCAAATTTGACAGCAAAACATACAATTGTACAAGATACTCACCTATCTGATCACACATTTCAGATTAGTTCTCTGCAGTTAGATATAGAAAAAAAAAACTGGAAAAATTATTATCCAAAGAGATTTCTCTGAAAGTAATCTCCTTACATTCATCCATTTCCAAAAAATGAACAGTGGGCGGAAATGTACAAGGCCCAACAATTCAATGATAAATTTGATGCTTTCTATAACACTTTCCTCTATCATTTCTTCAATGCATTCCCATATAAACAGAAAAAAATCAGAGCAAACAAGAACAATTCTTGGTATATTCAAGAATTGAAGCTGATGCATAGTACCTTATGTGGATTGTTGAAAAATTATAAATCATCAGGAAATGAAATAATAGAAACTAGATATATAAGTTTTAGAAAAATGTATAATGAAAAAGTAAAGCAAACCAAAAAAACATATAATGACAACAGATTGATTCATGCTAAAAACATGTCGAAAGAATCATGGAAAATCATTGGGGAAATGAGAGGAAAAAATCACAAAAACAATGAAATTCCAAATGAAATCATTCTACATAATGGACATACCATACATAGTACTGATGAAATTGTTAATGCTTTTAGTGACCATTTCATGAATATTGATTGTGCTAGCCCAAACTATGTAAATTTGAAGCTCACAGATTACAAGGTAGAAACATTATTTCTATATCCCACGACACCTGAGGAAATAGTAACACTGATTCAGAAAACATCTTCCAAACCTGCAGCAGGTATTGATGAGGTCGGTGGTCGCATTTTACAAGCAGTTTCAGAGATTGTGAACATACAGCTATCCTATCTTATAAACATATCATTCATTGAAGGAGAATACCCAAACAGTATAAAACTATCAAAGTCAATACCAGTATATGAGAATAAGGGACCTAGAAATGAAATTGCAAACTATAGAAATATATGTTTGCAGAGTCAGTTTTCAAAGTTATTTGAAACATGCTTTAATGAAAGGGCAGTAATTTTTTTAGAAACATTTAATCTCATTTCTTCTAACCAACATGGCTTCAGAAAAAAAAAGTCGACAACATCGGCGATTAGTGAGTTGTCCTCATTTATATATGATTCACTGAACAAAAAGACATCACCGATAACTATATTTTTTGACCTCAGTAGGGCTTTCGATACCATTGATCACACACTCTTACTTGAAAAACTTTACAGATTAGGAATACGAGGGAATGCCAACAGATGGATTGAATCATATTTAAATGAAGAAAACAAATAGTAGTAATCAATCACCTAAAATCGGATGAAGCTCATGTGAGAGTTGGAGTGCCTCAGGGATCTATTCTAGGACCCTTACTCTTTATATTATTTATGAATGATATAGAGAAAACCTGTAAGACTCCCAATCTTGTAGTAGCATATGCAGATGACACAAATTTTTGTGTCAATGGAGAATCTCAGGACTCTGTCTCTAAAGCAAATTCGAGTGTAGAGGAATTTCATCAGTATTGTCAGAGCAATGGCCTTATAATCAATAACAGTAGAACTGTATTCATGTCTTTCGCTACAAAAAACTCATACCAAAATTAGAATAATTTGGTGAGATTGAATGGACACTCAATAGAAGAAGTTAACTCTACTAAATTCTTGGGAATCACTCTTGATAAGAAAATGATATGGGAAAAACACATTGACAACATTGTATCTAAATTGAGCTCTACGTGTTTTCTTATCAGACAATTAAAAAACACTGTCTCAATAAATGTTCTAAGGATTGCATATTTTGGGCTGGTCCACTCTATACTTTCCTATGGCCTTATATTTTGGGAGGCATCAGCCCATTTCGATAAAGCATTTACACTTCAGAAAAGGATTTTACGATGCATGAGAGGTGTACATCCTCGTGAGTCTTGTAAGAAATTATTTATTGAATTGGAAATCATGTCATTGCCATCACTCTATATATATCTTCTTATCGTGAATATAACTAACAATAACATAATGAGAAAAAATGACTTTCATAATCATGACACACGCAGCAGCAAACAGTTTCATCAGACATATTCCAGACTCACGATTGGTCAAGACTTTTATACTTACCAACAAATAAAATTCTACAACAAATTTGTAAATCTTGTCGGTAATGTAGAAAGTGAAAAGAATTTAAAAAAATTAAATGAATATCTTCTGAACAACCCATTTTACTCCACAGACGAATTTTTAAAAATGTGACTTCATATAGTTGTATTATAATGTATTTTTTATATATCCTTTATATCTTTTGTATGTATTGTATATTATACACTAATTTTAAATTTGTGCCATTTTCTGATTTTGACTAGTCCGATAAGCTTTGTATGTAATGTATTTTATGTTCTGTACAAGAGTTTCAGTGATGAATAATAAATTTGTATTGTATTGTATAGTAGATGTTTCTGTAAGAGGTATACAGTGAAAATAAATGGAGGTGACATAGGAGACTCAACCTTTCTCATTTTAAAATTACATTTGATTTCTGTACATCTTTGGAATTCTGGTGAATATTATATTTTCATTTGGTTAAACAAAAATCAGTATTTCACCAGTACTATCTGAAATATTCTCTAATATATTTTAATAAAAAGTTCAGATCAACCAATGGTATTTTTTTGGCAATATCGCACAAGAGGTGATTAACTTATTTATTAAGGATTTCAGGAACAGGTCAATTAGTGTTCACAAAGTATCTTTAATTCAATGCTGTAGCCTTTTCTTCGTCTTCCCATCCATTAGCCGTTGATGCAGCTTTGAACTGCTTATGATATAGGGACCATGGCAACAAAAGTCGGTGGTTTTACGGAAATGTGCGATGTGGCAACCCTTTTACGGTGTTCTTGGATTTTCAGTGAAGCAATTTTATTTTCTATTTCTCACTCCGCCCAGACTTTTCTTTGCTTCTCCTCCAACTGCCCTGACTTCTTTTCTCACTTCTTCTAGTACCACATCAACTTCTTTTTTATTTCACTGTCCATTCCTTCCATTGTTTTTCAGATTGTATTGAGTTCAACAGCGATTTTATCGACATTTTCTTCCAATTTCGTGATCTGCCCCTTGGTTTTCTGGAACATCTGCTAGAAAAATGCTTTCTGCTGGTCTAGTAGTTTCTCCTCCTCTCGTTTTCCTTTTTTTCCTCTTGTTTTTTTCCCTGTCTACGTTCCTCTTCCTCTTGTTTTTCTATCTGCCGTTGTTTCTCATCTTATTTTTCTCTCTGCCGCCGTTCCTCTTTGTTTTGTTTTTCTCTCTGCCGCCATTCCTCCTCAACTCGTTTTCCTTCCAGCAGTCATCTGTTTTGCTCTTTATTGTTTCCATAATGGCCATAATTGTCGTAGGATGTATTTCTCGTATTCACCATTGACAGTTCTCAAATAGTCCCTAATATCCCACTTCTGACGCCAACTGTTACGAAACTGTGGTTCGTGACTATTGAAATACAGAACTAATTATTATCTTTATTACATTTCAGAATTACAATACAATAAATAAATAAATCTCACGCGACAACTGTTTGACGCTAACCGACTCACTATACTCCAACTCATCAAACAAATAAATCATCAAATAAATAACTGTCTGCACTTTATAGTCGTCACAAACTGTAGAATATTCCAGCAAGATCGGTAACTTTCAAGACTGGCCTTGAGCGTGTCACAGGTACCTGCTCCGCATTTGTTTACATTGGACATTCCCATCCCTTGTCGGCAGCATGTGATTACGGTAGTGGCATAGTGTATTCGTAAGAGTAACAAGGACTATCTTGAAGGATGCATGAAGAACAGATGAGGATATATTTATATAAAAGCAATATTTTCAGGATTTTCTACCCGAAATATTGACAAAGTTCAATGACAGCATATCTACCCATTCAGAATATTTGATTCTCAAAAATATTAACAATTAACTATTAGGTTTCTTATTAGTTATAATGGTAACATAATGTACAAACCCAAACTGAAATATACTTCACCTTTGACTTGGCTTCCTTTCTAGTTGAACAGTTCTCCTAGCACGATTCTGATATGTACTTTGATATTCTGTTCTGCCAGAATATCTGAATCTAGAACCCATTCGAAAAAAGTTTTGTCTGGCCGATGGACCTTTAACAGGGGCTCTAAGACGGAAGAATCCATGATGCTCCACAGCGCATTTCCAGAGGTGTTTGCATGCTTTTTCATTATGTAACCTAACAAAAAATGTAGTGAAAAGGCGATTTGCATTATCTTTCTATGTAAAAATATTATACTACAAAACATGAAGGAGGGTGTACTAAAATGTCTGGTTCACCAACAAATATATTATTTGAATCACACCATTCAATATACTCAACTGAAATTGCTCCAGAATAGGCCTTTTCATTTAGATGATTTTTTAAGGCGCATGCGCTCATTTTGAGACCCAAAGTATGATTGGCTATTGGGAAAGTGAATAGACATTGGTTAGTTTTGAAATAACAATTTGAGATTGGCTTAGTTCAAAATTAGCGGTATTTTCACATTATGTCAACAGACAACTTCATGACAAATGCACCTGCATACATTGGCGTTCGTAACTTCTTTGTAGGTTAAGTACTTATTACCTATTTTATACCGCCAAAAACCTTTCATTCATAGATAAAATAATGTACAGGAATATTTTCTAATGGTGAGTTTTCTTCTCCATGTAAATTCAAGTCAACTATCCATAGAAAAACTAGAAAATATTTTATTTTCTTTAAAAAAAAAAAAACGCCTTCAATGCCGTTGGGTCTGACAGGTAAACAAAGTTAGTAATTTGTCATCTAAATGAAAAAGCCTATTCGAATATTTTCAAGTGACGTAACACTATATGCAATCACATCATTTACAGATTTGCCATAGATAAGATAGAATTCAAAGACAATTTGCAAAAAATATCAATTTCCAAATCATGAACCCATTATGAATAGCCAAAAAGCAAATGAGTCTTCATTAAAAGAATAAGTTTCATATAATTCATATATATTGTAAAATCCACTCTTAAAACTTTGTACAATTTGTCGATGTCATCACGTGATAGCAAATACGCCTTCTATTGGTGTGACGTCAAATGGTTGTAACTGTCTAGTTTGAAGGCTGTTTTGATTACCTTTAGTTTTCAGTCGCAGTTGGGATGGAGGAAATTTTACGCGCAGCGTTGCCAAGTTTCCCAAATACCATAACCGCGATTTTGATGCTTATTTGTGCATTTTTTTTCCAAAAATGAATGATTGTTGATGATTTTCGACCATGATTCATAGATTAATTCTTAGAAGTCAATTCGGATATATCTTTCGTAGTTATGTGTTATGGTTACGAGTGAAAACATTAAATATAATAACATCATTTTTGGCATATTTTTACTGATTTTTCCAAAGGTAATGGCCGAACAATGAGTAATTTTTGACCAAAATGATATCAGCCCGTGGAATACCCCTGTAGTCTCAAATAAATTGGGGCACCGCCTCGAAGACAAAAAAGAATAAAAACTGTAATTTTTGACACATTTTCGTTTTTATCTCGGTTAATACTGGACGAACGTTTACAATTTTTTCACCAATACGATCTGAGTAACCCATAGAATATACCCATAGTCTCAAATCAATGTGGGGCACCGTCCGGAAGGCAGGAGAAAATAGAAGCTGCCATTTTTGACATATTTTATTTCGTCCAATATTATCATTGACATATTCAGATTTAAAACCGGGACAAAAAATTTCGGCGCCCCGAATTGATTTGGGAGTATAGGTGCATTCTATTCTATTGTTTTGGTGAAAATATTTTCAACGTTCGTCCAGTATTATTAACCGAGATATAAGCGACAATGTTTTGCCCTGACTACGGGGTGTTGTGAATTAACACGCCACACCTGTAATACCAGACATTATTCGTTAGATTGGAAAAAACAGTATTAAAAGCATCGACTATCTGAATAGCGTCGAACCGGATATGATCTATGGAGCGGTCAACATAGATCAAGTTCCTTTCTTTCAATACCGGAACATGGGTTGTTTATTCAGGAAATACTACCTTTTAGAAAGATTCGAAAAGTTATTCATACAGGAAAATAAATGCACTCATAAAATGTTAAGAATGTACATATATATTTAATAAAAATTGACACAATTATCTCAATCGTTCTGTGGACGAATGATATGCAACAATATTCATACAACGAAAACGAGTGTAGCTTATTGGCAGATGATTTTGCAGTTGGCTACACAATAGCAATGATTTTAATAAAAGAACAATCTTGAAATCAATTTCCAAAACGGCTAGAATCAATTCTCTTTTGAGATCCTTGTAATCTTGAAAACTATGGAGAGACTTTCCAGACACATACACATTTCAATAGGTTTGCCATAAACATAAATACAGAAAAACAAACATTAGACTCACCCTGTTTAACACTTATTCACTGGAGTAGTTTTTAAACGACAATTAGTTCTGTTATTATATCGAGTAATATCGCGTCACGTTGTTATTCTATTTTATTCGCCCAGTATATTCGTATAGCTTAATACGGCTATGTTTTTTCTGAGAGATCGTGAACTATGGAATTGCGGACTCCCGTTGTATTATCTCTGTTCTGGAAGCGTTAACAAAATAGACAATTTGTGGAAAACTATACTGTTCACTCGTGTTTTTACTAAGAGCTTCAATACTTGATTTGAATGGGCTGAGTTTTTATGTTATCTGAAGTTCACTACACTGATTGGGAAACTCTCATTATTATGGTAAGATACTGTAATTTGACTGACTTTTTAATCTCACTTTTGAGAATGACATGTTCTCCGAAATCTTTTCGTCTAATATAAATGATTACTGAAGGGGCTACTGATTTGAAGTGACTTAACTCTTTCGGGTTCCGGTGTCTTTTATAAGATCTTCGACACAGGAGCTGGGGCGGGATTTAGGTAATACAATTGCTTTTCTTCTAGTTAATTGGTTGGTAAAAACCGATAAAGATGTGGCTGGTAAAACTGATAAGGGCCTTGTTTGTCTAATATATTCTTGAATAAACCGCGGTTTCTTATCTATGTTATAAATGGGTAAAATTTTACTGAATGACAGGAATTTATGGTGGGCTGTCTGATGGTTGCTGAACTAATGACCACACAAGGGTGAATTATGAGTCTAGACGTTGTCTATTTCTGGTGAATTTCGGGTTTGTTTACTTCAATTAATGATGCTGTTAGTGATGATCGCGTTATCGAGTTTTTTTAATTTCTTTTCGGGTAACGATTTATGGTTCTTTTAACTGCCCTGTGTTGAGTGTGTCAAATTTACGACGTTGTTTTGGGTTGTTATTGAAACTGATTTTTCTTATCTGGCTGTGAATGTACCAAGTAGCAATCAATAATCTTTGTTTACTCTCCTAGATGAATTATTTATGCATCCGGTCTACAAGGGTTACTTCTTGATAATTATTTTTAAGTGCATTTCTGTAATTACTTGGCATAACAACAATATGTCAAAAATATTTTCTGCTGTCTTCTGGACGGTGCCCCAAATTGATTTGGGTATATTCTATAGGTTACTCAGATCGTTTTGGTGAAAAAATTGTTAACGTTCGTCCAGTATTAACCGAGATAAAAGCGAAAATATGTCAAAAATGACAGTTTTATCCATTTCCTATCTTCCAGATGGTGTCCCAAATTGTTTTGAGACTATAGGTGCGTTCTGTTGATTATTTCGAATGTTTTGATGAAAAAAATATTTTAGTTCGTCCAATATTAACTTTGACATATTCAGATTTAAAACCGGGGACAAAAAATTTCGGCGCCCCAAATTGATTTGAGACTATAGGTGCATTCTATAGGTTATTTAGATTGTTTTGGTGAACATATTTGTAACGTTCCTCCAGTATTAACCGAGATATAAGCGAACATATGTCAAAAATGACAGTTTTATTTTCTGTTGTCTTCCGGACGGTGCCCCAAATTGATTTGTATGGGTTACTCAATCATTTTGATGGAAAAATTTTAATTCCAAAAAAAAAATGTGTAAAAAATTACAGTTTTTATTCTTTTTTCCCAATTTATTTGAGACTACAGGTGTATACTATGGGTAACTGATATCATTTTGGTCGAAAAAATTATTCATCGTTCGGCCATTACCTTTGGAAAAATCAGTAAAAATATGCCAAAAATGATGTTATTATATTTAACGTTTTCACTCATAACCATAACACATAACTACCAAAGATATATCCGAATTGACTTCTAAGAATTAATCTATGAATCATAGTCGAAAATCATCAACAATCATTCATTATTGGGAAAAAAATATGCACAAATAAGCATCAAAATCGCGGCTATGATATTTGGGAAACTTGGCAATGCTGCACGTAAAATTTCCTCCATGCCAACTGCGACTCTCTACACGTCACAAATCGTGGACAGAAAACCGTAGATAACCTCACATTAATGACTACTAGAGGATGTATTATTGAACATTGAAACAATACAATATTTGTGAAATCCTTTGGTTTTGCCTTCCATTATATCACAAACACAAGCAAATTAAATATCTAGAACGTTTGGGGCGATGTCAAAGAGCCTGATACTAATATACTCTAATATTCTTAATGACAACAATAAAATAACAGGAACCATCTGACGTCACAAGATAGGCCCAGAGAAGCGGCGCGTTTACATGTGAATTTGAATCCCAGTTCATGTTTTAATTTATTACTGAGTGAAATATTCGTAATGGATTTCTCCAATTGCACAGAAATGATGATGTACGATGTAGAATAACAAATATTTTTTTCGGAAGATATGCAAATTGCTAATTAGGACGTTTCTTGGTTCTTTTAAAATGATGATTTGTCCAGCAGAATTTTAATTATTTATTATATTATGAACTGGAAATTGATTGGTTATATTTAATATATTTG
The DNA here is from genome assembly GCA_018342105.1 of Gonioctena quinquepunctata. Taxonomy (NCBI): domain Eukaryota; kingdom Metazoa; phylum Arthropoda; class Insecta; order Coleoptera; family Chrysomelidae; genus Gonioctena; species Gonioctena quinquepunctata. The sequence continues at coordinate 292,498 of JAFIRS010000287.1, forward strand.
ATTTTTTTCTAATAATAGAACAAATTTGTTTTTTTTACTTGAGAAAAATGAAGAAGAAGAAATATTTATTAAGTAGGTTTCCCTAATATACAAAAACTCTAATATATATATATATATATATATATATATATATATATATATATATATATATATATATATATATATATATATATATATAAAAAAAAAATTATATATCATATGTGGATTCTCCCATATGAATGATCTGTTAAATAGGTTATTAATCTGTAGTAATAAGAATAACATTATTACAATTAAATATAACAACAATTATAATACCATACAGCGTAAAAAAGAATAGTATAAAAATTTAATTATTAATCCTAAAAGATTGAACAGTAAACTGGATAATAAGAGTAACATTGCAAATAAAAAATAGTCCTAATTTAGTTCCCTTATATGTATCAACAATTTGTGTCTGAAGTTTTTACAAGATCCACTAGATTTAACATTATGTGGTAAGTTATTGTACACTACCATACCTTTATAAAACAATGAATTTCTCGTATTTGTAATTTTATTCCATTAATTTGTTCAAGATGAATTGAAATGATTGTGAATCTAGTGTTTGAAATCAATATAATCCGAAAGTAAGAAGGTGCTTCATTATGTACTATTTTATAAATAAATATCATTGTTAGGAAGTAAAGTCGTTTAGAGACTGGTAGCGAATGCAATGTATTCAACATTATTGAAATGGGGGTATAGCGATTGCAGCTCAAAATAATCCTCATGCTTCTATTCTGTAGTTGTTGAAGCTGAGTCATTTTATTTAGATTGAATTGATATAGTAAAGTTGCACAGTAGTCAAAATGAGGTAGCAAAATTGACCGGTACACAGTGATTCTTGTATCCATAGATAAATGCTTAAAATTCTTGAAAAAAGTATAGTTTTTCAATTTTTTTAGTAATATATATAAAGTGTGCATCGAAGTAAGTAAATTATCAGTTGGAAGCCAAATACTTGACAGTTGTTCGATTTCAATTTGCTCGTTATCAATCCTTATATCAATGTCATTAACATTTATCTGCTTATATTTGTATTTAGTTGTCACGATCATCGCCTTGGTTTTTGCAAGATTGAGTTTCAGCTTATCAATCATTAAATATTCACTTACACTTATTAGAACATTATTCATCTTTTGTGAAGCAGTGTTAAGACATGAATCACTACAAGCTAATAGTGTGTCATCAGCAAATAAATTTATGAACTCACAATTCACAAAAAGGTCAATATCATTCAGATATAGTATGAAGAGGAGTGGTCCTAGAACACTTCCCTGAGGTACCCCAAGGTTATTGCAAATTTCTCTTGAAGTTGCATCCCTAACTCTGACTCTCTGCTTTCTACCATGCAAGTAACTTTCAAACCATTTTAGTACTTTGCCCCTAATTCCGTATTGAAACAGTTTGTTCAATAGTATATTTCGGTCAATGGTCTCAAAAGCTCTTTTGAGATCCAAGAAAACTCTACAACATATTTACCATCATCTATGTCTCTTTTAAACTTAGTTATAGAAAGCTGCAATGCTGTCTCACAAGAATGCTGTTTACGAAAACCGGATTGATTATTAATCAAAATATCATTATGCTCAATGTGTTCCAGTAATTGAGTATAAACTACAGTTTCCAACATTTTTTCTATAGGTGGTAATGTGTTTACAGGTCCAAATTCACTTGCAAGGGTTGTGTTAGAAATCTTGGCAATTGGAATAATAGTGCTAACTTTTAATAATTCTGGAATTTTTTTTTTCAAGTGACGTATTAATGAGATTTAAGATAACATGTCCAATAGATTCAAAAATATTTTTCAAAATTTTAGCATTGAGGATCTCATTCAAGCTGCATTTATTATCTAGAGAAGAGACTACATTGTTCAGTTCTCTGAGTGTTATAGGTTTGAACTCTAAAAATGTGTATTATATTATAAACCTATGTCACATTATATTATAAACCTATGTCACATTCCTATTTTTGTTATGGATTTTGATTTTTTAGGTAACCATGTTGATATAAAAACATATTTGGAGGAAAAAATACCTTGGTAAAAGTAAATAAAAAACTGGAGTATACAATACACCTTAAAAGTACTTTTTTATTATATCATTGGGTTCAAATGAAAAAAATTTGATTCATCAAAAATAAAGACACTCATCAGTATAAGAGGAAAATAGCCTTTTGTGAAAGATTGTGAAATGTTGAAAACATTTACCTGAAAAGAAATGTATGTTCCTGCTCTCTGCCTTGATCATCATCCTCCACTACTACCAATGTCAATTTTTTCTTTTTAAAATTCAGCTTTCCAATTTTTGGCCAAAAAAATAAACCTATTTTCTGATTAGGTTCTTCGAACACCAGAATCCCTGTAGGTGTTAAACCTAACCTATATTCCATACTATCTTTACCCTGAAATAACACATTAAGACAAAATCAATTAGAAAAAATATATTATTTTGTCTGAAAACTTTTTCAATTTGTGTTTTGATTCCCGGTGAACTCAAATTATGATAATTAACATTCTGATATAAATCTCAAAAACTGGAAAATATTTATTTTCTTTTGCTTCTTGAAAGTACAATTTTTTTGAATTTGGAAGAATCTTTATTATATATCTCCAGTCACAAGAAGTGGCTCACATAAATTTTAATTTTAAAATTTGTCAGCCAAAATCATAATCCCCTGCTTTAGACACTGGGGTACATAAAATTATTTTTATTTTTAATTCTCTTGCCTATCACAGCCATAAATAGTCTAATGATGCTTATAAAAATAGAAGGTAGTGTCATGATACTCAGATATAAGAAAAGTGGTTTACAGAGTGTCAGTGTACCCTGCCCCGGAAATCATTTATATTGCTTTTTTTAATAAAAAACTTACATAATATGCTGATAAGTATTTTGAGATATTACATACAGCTGATATTGTGAAAGAGTTGAGGTTGTCATCTCCCTAACATTTCTACACTATCACCATACACTTGCAGAAGTATTTTAGGAACATTAATAATAAGTCTTTCAGCTTATTCCTGAGCCATATTTATATTGGTCAACAGGTCGACCCTATTTTTACTGTAGCTGGTGAAAGTTGTGTCATCAGCAAAAGCTAGGCAGCCATAGGGTACAAGATCATTTATATAAATGAAGAAAATGAGTTGGCCTACAATGGGAGCCTTGAGGAACCCTAAATTTTATTACTTTAAGATCAGAGTTTTTATTTGAATCTAGTAAAACACATTTGTTGTCTGTTTAATAAATAGGGTGAGAAACATTTCAATTCAAATTAATGATTTCCATCTTCCTATGCAACAGTAAATTAGATATATAAACGAACAATCATTATACAACAACAAGTACATTTTTTGTCACGCTAGTGCAAAAAGTTCAATTGATCATAATGATTGATCCTAAAAGAGTTGTCCAAAATATTCGCCGTCCAATTATTCTTTGGCACTGGGCATGAGACCCCTCTTAGAAAAATATGGTATACTATATTATATGAAAACTATAAGCTGAACTGAAAGACAAATTGAATATACCTACCAGAACTGTATGCATGTCCACCCCATACATTTCCAACCATTTGACGTCATTTAGAAAATTTTGTTCTGCATGAGCAGGCGTGAGACCTTTACATCTTTTGAATTCTTCCAGAATATCTATTTCCATTTCTTCCGTCTGATTTGGCACAAACCTGAATTCGGAAACAGTAGCTGGAGAATGTTGAGTTTCCTCATAATCACCTAATTCAGCTGGAAAGGAAAAATAAACTCCAAAATAATGAATGGCTGTGAATATTTATAATAAATATTTTTCCGGAAATTGAAAAACATAGGTTAAATATGAAGCAATTTTTTTGTAATATCTTACAGAAAACAAATAATTGCTGAAATACATGCTGGAAGTTGAACTATATCATATGTTATACAGTAGGAAAATACAAAGGCTAAATAAACTAAACCAAAAAGAAAATATTTCTACATTTTGCTACCCAAGTTATTAAATTGAACCTAAAAGAGGTGTCATTCATATATGAAACATATAAAAACGAAAAGTATTCTCTTACAAAAGCATAAAACTTGGAAAACACAAAGATTGTTCAACCCACTATCTGCTAAGGTGTACATAGAAAAAAAACGTTGAAAAATTATTGCGATTTAGTTTTAACGTCCATTGAAAAAGTTATAAAGAACTAATTGAGTCATCAAGAATATTTTTGAACCTGTTGAAAAGGGAAACATTCTCAATTAAAAATTAAATAGAAATATTTTTCTAAAATTAAAAATTACGACAATAATGAAGTTATTTTTTGTAATATTTAACAGAAAACAACTACTTCCCCAGCTAAAGCCATGCTGGACATTGAACCACATCAATGTCCAGCGTGGCTTACTGAAATATGTTCTTATATATACAAAAATACCTTCGTATTTAACTTAAATTTTCAGAAAAATCTTTCTATTCAATTTCAATTGAGAATGTTTTCCTTTCAACATGAATCCTCCAAGAGATTATCTTGAAAGATGACGATAGTGACTAAAGTTTATCTTTCAGTCGCAGATGATTCCACATCTGATTTTATGAACATCATGTTCATATTTTCAACAAATCAAGGCCCATATTTCGCAGATTTGGGAAATAATGATGCACGCATACTGCAGAATGACTTGAGTATAGATGTCAACCAAATGAGAAGATGGTTTCATCCAGGTGATATTTTTATTGTAGATAGGGGCTACCGAGATGCTCTTTTCTTCAGAATATCGGCATTCATTGTGAAATGTCTTCAGTTCTACCTCGAGGACAAAGACAACTACTAACTGACAAAGCCAACAAGTCCAGAATCATAACAAAAACTAGATGGATAGTTGAGGCACGGAATGGTCATTAAAAGACAATGTTCAAATTTTTTTATTACAAAATTGATACACATCATATTAAAAATATAAAATGTTTCCTACAAATAGCAGGTGCGATAATAAATAAGTACCATCCGCTTATTCAAATGAGAGATGCCAACCTAGAATTAGCCACTATAATGTTGGAAAAGGCTGATAGAGTCAACATAGTTCAAGCCAGAGTTGAAGCAGAAAATCTAAATATGAGACGTGGTCAGTGGACATTACTCAGGCAGGATCATTTCAATGAATTCCCAAGATTAGATTTACAATTGGTACGAGATATAACGGTTGGCATATACCAGGTAGAATTGGCAGCATCGTATATACAAGATACTGTATATCATCATGATGAAAATGAATTTCAAATGGATGCAAATACGAATGAGCGTGGATTTTTACGAATGAGAATTTATTCAAGATTCCATAATGCACCAAATATTAATTATTCATAGCATTCGAAGCAAATGTAGAGGATATTGAACAAATCAATACTGTTGACGATGTTATATTTGGATATTATTGCACTTGTAAAACTGGAGCCAGGACCCTTGGATGTTGTGCCCATGTGGCCAGTGTTATCTGGTACCTTGGCTACGCACGTCATGAACAGTATATAGAGGATGCTGAACATAGAGAGGGACAAGTTAATCAGGTGTTCTGACTCTATCATCCTTTTCTGTACGTTGTTCATGTCATCATTCGTTTTAGTTCGTTGGTACCCTGTTATATATTGTTTTTCCGTTCAAAGAATTCCACAGTTTTGATATTGAAGTAGGAAATATAATACATCATCAATCAAGAGAGTTGTCCGGTGGTGAGCCCAAGGTTTCCAACAGGATGTCATCTGAACACTGAAACTTGAATAATTCTGGATTTCCTGTTGTTCTTCATTAGCAACCTATACATTCCATATAGGTACGTCTTTTTAATGGAATATGAGCATATTTCATTTCCTATTTTGTTGTAAATAAATGTTTCATATATATTAGTATATTAAAGTATAAGTGGATAAAAAGGGCTTTAAAACACACGCGATTTTTCGAGCACGACGGCGCAGCCGGAGTGCTCGAAATAGAGCAAGTGTTTTCAAGACCAGTTATCCACGAATACTTTACGTTATTTTTTTTTATTGGTGCACTTTGAAATCATATATACTGGTTTTATTACTACAAAAAATAGAACTAAGAACTAATAATGCAAGAAGGTTGAATTCGTGATATGACATCAGTATACCTTTCGTTGTCATGGAAATGAGAAAAACATTCATTTGCAATTTGTTACCAAAGATCAATATTTGTTGTCACCAGAGCTCAAAAATTAATGATTCTAATATCGATTTTTTGAATAGTGAGGCAGAATCGCGGTAAATACCGCGGAAATCCAGTGATATATATAAAAAAGAATATGAAAAGTTCATCAAATGGATGGAGGAGCACATATAAATGAACGAATTGTGAGTAATATTTTATCTGACGTTACAAGGTACTCCTGTCAGATCAATAATCAAAAAATTTGTCATTTAGACTTCACGTTTCTCGATTTGTTGATGTTGTCATGGTTACCTTTAAAAAGCGCGTTTTTTAAAGTTCGATTTAAACACGCTGAGGCGTGCTTTAAATGGGTAAAAAGGGGCACCAATAAAAAAAAAATATATGTATATGGATAAGAGAAAAATGCAAAGTACATAGTGTTAAAACAAAAAATGGCTTTTAAAATAAGTAAAAAATTGCTTGCTAGTCCTGGTAAACTTAATGAAAATCAAAATTAGTGAACAATTGTATTTATATATTTGTAATGGAAATTGAATCTTTTCATATAATATCAAACATTCAAATTAGCATAACAAACATTACTTACATTGAAGAGATAAAGCAGCTAGCTTCACAGCTGTATCATATGGACAATCCAACTTGCCTTCAAGAAGGTCTTGTTTAAGTTGCAAGAAGAACTGGTATCTGGTCAGTTCTTCCCTAAGGTTATTGGGTTCCGAAGAGTAGAATTTGACTTTGAGCCTCAAAGTGTATGGTGGACCAACTGAGGGATAATAAAGGAATGATTGTTAAATTGAACTAATTTTTCAGAGTATTTTACATTAAAAAAGGACCCTTATAAGACCTCATGTGTCTGTCTTCTATTAGAGACTGTTTTGAGTATAAAATTTGAATTCAACATCACCAATGATCCCCCAAAGTTAGAACTTAAAAAATATTTTCATGAAAATTTTGCAGGGAAGTTGAAAAGGGCTAGTAATTAGAATGTCGTACCTACAATATTCTTTAGAATTTTGTGACAAGTTCTAAAGATATTGCTGAAAATATGTGTCAAAAACATAATTCCTATATTTTTCTTTTTGTAGCCATTTTTAAGTTAACATTTTACCGATTTCAAAAAGAATTCAGTAGTTGGATAACATATATTATTATTATATATTAGATGATCATGCCTTCATATTGTGCTGTTGTGAAATGCAAGAAATATTTTTTTCTTCATAGCGTTCTCGGTGACATCATCTAAACTGGAAAATATTTTGTCAGGTCCAGTGTCACAATATTTCACTCGAAACACAATAAAAATTTCGAACAAACGTTCTTTAACAAGCTAAACAAATGTGTTGTTTTACCTTTGTCAAATGTGCACGAAACCAATATTAGAAATTACAAGAGCTAAAAGTTTTCAGGAAAACTGTAGAATGATTCTGATCCTGAATTTTTTGTGAAATTAATATCCAGGGTCAAACCCCATGCAAATGGGATATTTAAAAAAATTAATATTTCCAAGATGTATATTAGATGCATGGTTGCGAATCACAATTTGAGACATTTGTTTTCTCCTTTTTACAAGCTTTTATTTAACTTGGTTCGTTCGTATGTCATTCTTTCCGGTTCAAAATTTTAATCCATTTTTGGAGCACTTGTCGACTCCGATTTAGCTGAAATTTGGAAGGTGTTTATAATTCCGGTGACAATGCATGATTACATTTTTTTTTAGAGAAAAAACAAAATGGCAGCTCCAAGATGGAGGACAAGTTTTGTGATTATGGTCCGATTCGATTCAAAATTGGTATGTGTGGGTTTTCGGGGTCGGAGATTATGAATTTTTATGTCAAAATTTATGAAATTGAAAGGGCGGCTCATGCAATTTTAATTATAGAAAAAAACAAAATCCAAGATGGCAGACGAGATTTAGGTTTATGGTCCGATTCGATTCAAAATTGGTATGTGGGGGTTTTTAGGGTCGAAGATTATGAATTTTTCTTCAAAATTCATAAAATCAAAATGGCGGCTCCAAGATGGCCGATGATCTCTGTATTTATGGTCGATTTATTCAAAATTTGTTTGTGGGGGTTTTCGGGGTCGGAGATCATGAATTTTTTTCAAAATTCACAAATTCAAGATGGCGGACGAGTTTTGTAGTTATGGCACGATTCGATTCAAAATTGCTATGTCTGGGTTTTTGGGGTCGGAGATTATGAATTTAGTCGAAGATTATTGATTTTTAGTTTAAATTCATAAATTGAAGATTGCAACTCCAAGACGGTGGATGAGTTAATCTTTAGATGGCCTCCTTATTGAAGGACTAGATAACTCAGAAGTTACAGGAAAAAGGCCTCATAATAACGATGCTTTGACAAAAGTGCATAGATTTAGGCCTACTTGAGTACTAAAAAGCACAAAATAAAATAATTAATAAAAAACCTTTTTAAAGACAAGCTTTTATTCAAATGCACTAAAAAGTAAAAAATAATTGCTTTGGATGTATGACGTAGGTTATTCCGTGAGTTATCTATAGATTCCAAAGCTTGTCGCTTTTGTATTCGAACTGAAAACGTTGTGCGACAAGCTTTTGAATCTATAACTCACGGAATAACCTACATCACACATCCAAAGCAATTACTTTTTACTTTTTAGTGCATTTGAATAAAAGCTTGTCTTCAAAAAGGTTTTTTATTAATTATTTTATTGCTTTGGATATTGATAGGATTGCAAGAAATTCGGATAGCTAAGTTAGTCTTGTTAGATTATGTTATGTCCCCTTACAGTAGATACAGAGTGGATTACAATAAACTTATATCCAAAATGAATGTTAATTCACTAGGGAATTGAACGGTTCTACACAGATAATTATCCAAACTATACAGATAATATCCAAACTGCTATTCAAATTCTTATCTAAAGACTATATAGATAATTATCCAAACTGCTAATAGTTTGGAGATCTGTTTACGCTACTTTGCAACACTGCCAAATTTATTTATACTAATGTTTCATGAAGTTCATATGGCAGAACATATCACGAACTGTTTACTGACTGGATACCAAATGCGAACTTCTAATGACAGTACATTTTAGAATTTGAATAATTGTTTGATATTCATTGCCCAATTCTGAAGGTGCAACTTTTCTTTTTGAAAAAATAGATTGTCTATTGATTTGTATAATGAAGTATTAGATTGAGTGACTTTTTCGAATATTTGAATAATGATTATATCATCAAATGACATTACCCCAGAAAATTGTGTTACTGCAGTGAGACCAAACGTACCAAGTGTTGGCTTTCTACTGCCCCATATTACATGAAAAAAAAAATCTTTTAGGCAATTTGAATACACTCAAATGTGGAAATCTCAAAAACAAAATTGCTTTCAGAGACAAAAAGAATCTTTATTCACACTTTGTTTCCATTCATGTTCAAAATTTCACATCACATCAATTTGTGTTTTTTCATATAATAGAAGAAAGCTCAAAGTTTTTCCAAATCCATATTTTCTACATGAAAAATGATTTCTTAAGAATATGAATACATTCCTTGTTTAAGAATATTAATACATTCCTTGCAAATATCCAATGGATAATATACTTACTTTTAATCTGTTTTTTGATGGATTTTGTAGGATCCAACCAATGCTTAACATGATTGGCATCAGTGAACTGCAGTCCAAAGTAGTCTTTCTCTATCAGATCCAACGAATAGAACACTTGCTCATATAAATCTCTAGCTTTCGCTTTCTTCTGCAAAAAGAAAATGACATTCTGATTTTATCATAAATAATAACTTATTTTTGGAAATAAAATGTGTTTTGAATAATTGATTGGTTCTTCCATACATTGTTGATTAAATATTTTAAATTGTTTTTTCCAAAGAGAGACAGTGATTAGATTGGAAATTAAAAGGTTTATCAAGAAAGGCAGTAACAAAACTATGTTGTTTTTGTGAGATTCTTGTTTTTTAAAGAAACAACGTCTCGCAAAAAAAAGTTACTTATGGTAACTGTATATAGTATATCCATTCTCAGTTGAATAAATTCATCTACAACTCAAAATATAGGGTTTGTTCAAAATCATACATAATAGATAGATATATAGATAGATATAGCTTTATTCAAAGAACTGTATGTATACATCATACAATATATAAATACAATTAGGTGAAACGGCGTCAAAAGTGGTGATGTTTAGCATAAAGAGAAAACTAACATCAGAGATAATCCTAAAAAGTATTTGACAAGTAACAACTACAAAAACGCGCTAAAAACAGGTATGTTAAGATTGTAGAAATAAAAACAAAGAAAAAGAATAATTTGGTTTACATTGAAATCACAATAAACTGGAGTCTAGATATTCATCTACACTGTACGGTTCTAATATCGAATTCGGAATGGTCCCCACATGATTTTGATATAATCAACACATCTTTTGAAAAATTCGAGGTGGTTACTATAAACAAACTTCAGAAAATAATATTTTCTTTGAAAAACAAAGGTAGTCTGAATGAAGTTTTAAGTGTTAAATTTCTAAAAGAAACATTTTATACATTAGGATTTACAGTATTGAATCTTCTTAATACTTCCCTATCCACTGCATGCTTTCCGGAAGAATTAAAATTAAGTGTAGTTGTGCCTGTTCCTAAAGTCTTAAATGCTGTAAATGTATCTTGTTTCAGACCCATAAACACTTTGCTCCCATTGGAGAAAATCATTGAAACAGAAGTACATGATCAATTGCTACAATATTTCTCTACAAATAAGCTCCTTCTTGGCAACCAATCAGGCTTTCGTGAAAATCATTCCTGCGAAACTTCTCTGCAGCTTACAGTGTCTAAATGGAAGCAATTAATCGATGATAATAAATACATAGTGGCAATATTCTTAGATTTCAAACGGGCTTTTGAAACCATAGACAGATATATATATTAATAAAAAAATTAGAATATTATGGCCTGACAGGCACTGTTTTGAAGTGGTTTGAAGCATACCTGAGCAATAGATTCCAAATGACTAAATATAATAAATCTGTTTTTCAAACAAAATACTGAATAGCCAAGGAGTGCCCCAGGGTAGTATCCTAGGTCCATTATTATTCATCATATATCTGAATGATTTAATTATGTGCAAGGCTATGATTTTTTGAATCTTTTCGCCGATGACACTCTGATTGCTTGCTATGGAGACAACTTGAATGAAACTGTAACGAGATTGAATGGAGTTTTGAATAATATTGAAAATTTTCTGAACATAAACAAATTGAAGCTAAACAAACATTTCCAAAACAAAGGCTATGGTATTGAATACTAGATTCAAATTGTCAAATATAAATTACACAACACAATCAACTTAGTACTTGAAGGTGGAAGGGTAGAATGGGTACACGAATTCAAGTATTTAGGATGCATAATTGATGAATGTTTGGAGATGAAATCTCATTGTAAATACATCTGTAATAAAATTTCAAAAAAACTATATATTTTCACACAACTTTCTCTATCTAGCCGAACAACTGTATATAAAGCGATAATTCAGCCACATTTTGATTACTGTTCTTCTATTTTATATCTTTTACAAAAAAATGAAATCCAAATGTTACAAAAATTGCAGAACAGAGGAATGCGAGTAATTTTACATTGCAACAGATACACCCCAATAAAAACAATGCTCGCAACATTGAAATGGCAATCAGTAGATCAAAGACTATATTATATGGCCATGCTATTTGTCTTTAAAATCACAAGGAATATGTTTCCTGATTACTTCAATCAATTTGTTACATTCAACAATGAACTCCATAACTATAATACACGGTCCGTACATAATTTTCATATCAATAGGACAAAGCTGAAGAGTTCAATGAAATCTATATTTTTCAAAGGATTGAATGAATTTAATCAACTACCAGAGGAAATAAAACAATGTAATACGATATATTGCTTCAAAACGAAATTGTTATCATACATTCTATCAAGAGATGGCCAACACTAATATTAGTTGTTTTGTGGCACTTTACATAATTTGTCTGTGGCAATATTTTTATGTTTTTATATTTTTATTACTTATTCATTATATTATTTTTTATAAATTTTATCAAATTGTATTTGAAATTAATAATATGAAATTATGTATGCATATTAGGGTATCCTATTTAAATAAATTTCTATCTATCTAGCTTAATTAATAATTCATGTACGCGATGTTTAATTTTTTAAGGCAGGGTTCGGTTTTCAGTTCCGTTGGGAGTCTATTATAGCTGGTCATCAGCAGAGAAGACCAAGCCGACGCTGGCTTCAATGAGGACCAGCTGCTGGAATTCCTTGATGCTGTGGGAGACGCCATTGAACCCAAAATGATACTGTGCCCCCACAGTTCCAGTCAACCAGACTGTGGCGTAGGCAGCTGTTGGTCACAGCTGCCAACGAAAATTCCAAGGAGTGGCTCACCAGGGAGCTTAAAAACATTAAGCCCTGGAAAGATGTCACTCTGACAATCATGGACCCATGATTGGCTTCGCCGAGCTATGCTTTGGATTCCAGGAAAAAGATCTCTGCCTAACCAGGACATCATCAAGAGACTGGAAAGGCAGAATCCAGGCCTCTCAGGTTCTTCCTGGAGAATCTGGGAGAGGAAGGAAGAGAACCACGGCCTTCGACTGGTAATAGGGTTGGATGATGAATCCGTCACACTGTTGAGCAGGGTGAATTTCCAACCCTATTACAGCGCCTCACAGGCGATTGTGACCATCCTCAAAGGACCGATGGCACAGCAAAGGTTATCCAGGGGATCCGCACCAGGGACCTCTGAAACCCAACCCGGAGGTAACAGGCGAACCACCTCAGGCCCCCGCACCATAGGAACCTGTAAGGATGCCTCTGATGCGGAGGTCGGAGAGGCGAATGCTGTTTCCTTGGGAGAGGGAGCCAGAGGAACCGAGGTAGGTACCTCTGTCTCACAAAAAAGCAGAGGAACCTCAGAAGGGACCTCCGTCTTCCCTACCATCGAGCGGACACCGTCATGATGAGCGAAGAGGGACGAGAAGAAGAACCCGAAGAAATGATTGAGGAAGCCGAAAGGGGATCTCAATCAAACTGAGCCTACCAGAACAACTGGGAAGGTGGAGAGAGGGCACGAACGGAGGAGTCACAATCAAGGTGAGTCTTTATAATCAATCATGAAAATACAAGAACACCCTGGTGGAACTCGGAAATCGAGAACCACCGCAGGGTAACAAGAAAGCTTCTAAACAAGGCAAAAAGAACGAAAGTACCACTCGACTGGGAAAACTATAGGTCTGCCCAGAGGGAGTACAAGAAAGCCATACGGCAATCATAAAGAAACAGCTGGCGGACTAACACAATGCCCTCAGCAGCAAGGCTCTGCAAAGTTCTCTCTAAGGATCCAGGGAAGGGAGTGGGTACCCTGTCCCTGCCTGATGGACAGGAAACTGCATCAGCGGAGGAGACTCTACAATACCTGATCTCCCTACACTTCCCTGAATCAGAACCAATCACTCAGCCAGCCTTGAGGACGAGCCCAATGAGGAAAACTCATATGGACTACAAAACGGCTGCAAGAGTGGTAACGTACGAAAAGGTGAGATGGGCCGAAAAGACCTTCTCACCATTCAAATCTCCAGGAGAGGATGGTATTTTTCCGGCCCTCCTTCAAGAGGGACTGGATATTATTATCCTCCTACTTATAAGAATACTTCGATGTGTCTGGTCGTGGGCTACATACCAGAGGCATGGAGGCCAGTTAGAATCGTATTTATTGCAAAACCAGGGAAAACTGACTACTCCCAATTCCCAATCCAAACCGTACCGACCCATCAGCCTGACGTCCTTTCTTATGAAAACGCTCGAAAGGCTGGTAGATCGGCACATCAGAGAACAATCGCTGCAGAGTAATATACTGCACAAGCAACAGTATGCCTACCAAACAGGAAAGTCCACAGACACAGCTCTCCATCACCTGACACACAGAGAGAGTACTGACTAGTGGACAATCCACAATGGGGGTCTTTATTGATATAGAAGGAGCATTTGACAACACGTCATTTGAGTCTATCTGCCACACTGCGGCGCGGCATGGGGTCGATCAAACCCTGATCAGGTGGATCGAGGCCATGCTATCGCAGCGAGTGATAATGACAGAACTAAACGGGAGATCCATCACTGACAAGTTATCAAGAGGGTGTCCACAGGGAGGAGTTCTGTCACCCCTATTATGGTGCCTGGTGGTTAACGAGCTTCTCACGGAGCTAAATGAGTCAGGGCTGTACACACAAGTGTATGCAGACGACTTGGTCTTGCTGGCTCACTACCAACCAGTAAACCTGAGGGAGTAATCATCATGAAAGCTCTTAGCAGAGGGCAACAGTGGTGTTCTACCGGAAGGCTAAGAGTCAATCCAGAAAAAGCGGACTTAGTACTCTTTACCAAGAAACGCAAAATAACAACTCTTCCAGATATACGTATCTCAGGAAGACAGCTTCTGTACAAAGGATCGACGAAACACCTTGGAGTCATCATAGACTCCAAGCTGACCTGGAACGAACAGATTGATCATCGCACCAAGAAGGCTATCTGGAGAGCCTTTGGTAAGACGTGGGGCTTGACACCAAAAACCCTTACATTGGATATATACGGCGATAATTCGCCCGACGCTAACGTACAGGTCCATCGTTTGGTGGACCGGCACCACAAGAAGCAATTCCAGAAATGAACTAGATAAAGTACAAAGACTGGCTTGCCTAGGAATGTCAGGTGCTGAGGACGACGTCTACCAGACATCTAGAAGTTATGCAGGACTCCACCTCTGCACCTAGTCTTTGAACATGAAGCCATGCGACTGCAACAGATCAAGGTACAGGCTAATGTATTGGCACGCAGGCAGACCATGGACACTCCAATATTTGGAACAAGGCAAAGGAGGGCTGTCCAATCCTACAAATAAAAAGAGATAGCATCTCGCCGGTTCTGAATTTTAAAAAGGGACCAAATATCATTATCCCCACGAGGGATGAATAGAAAGACGCTGCGCCCTGCATCAACTACGGATCAACCTGGTATACAGATGGATCAAGACTTGGGGGAATGTCTGACGCAGGAGTATATGAGGAAGGTACAAAGAGAGAAATCTCAGTTCCTCTAGGCAAATATGCCTCAGTGTTCCAGGCCGAAGTATATGCTATACTCACCTGCGTTCAGGAAAGCCTCGACAACAGAAGTTGAGGACCTATTCTCATCTACTCGGAGACCAAGGCAGCAATCATGGCGATAGGATCAAACAAGATCACATCCAAATTGGTGTCCGAGTGTAGAAACGCCATAGAAAGTTTGCAAAAAACAAGGAAAGTCAGCCTCATATGGGTACCAGGACACACAGGTGTTAATGGGAACGAAGAGGCAGAAGTAGCCAAGATTGGAATGGGAAAGACCCCGGTCGGACCGTAACCAATCTTGGGAATACCCAATAGCATGGCTATCTCAAACATGTAGGGACTGCTGCAGAAGCAGTTCATCAAAACATGGCAGGAGGTGCCATGCATGAGGCAATCGAAGCTCCAAATAAAGGGGCCTTCGAAGAAACTGTCAAGAGAGATCCTGTCACTCAACAGACGGGATATCAGGACTGTGACTGGGCTCCTAACGGGACACAATTACCTGAACAGGCACATGGAACTCATCGGGATCACAGATGATCCCTTAAGCAGATGGTGCCTGGAAGATGAGAGACATCGTCGCACATCCTTACTGAATGCCCGCTCTGGTGCTACCAGAGGGAGATCAACCTGGGTAGCATAATTCAGAACCCAGAAGATGTCAAAGAGCTGAGGAAACTGCTGAGTTTCGTCAGAGAAATCGGCATGCCCAAGTGATTCTCAGATCATGTGGGCGCACAATGGGCCCAAGTAAATAGGCCTACGTGCACGGGTTCTCCGGAACCAGCCCACTATGTGCACAGAAGAAGAAGAGTCTATTATAAAACTTAATGCGAATACATAGGGGTTTTTTCTGTCAAAGTTAGTCTGTGTGCTGGCATATTTAAATCCACAGTTTTTGTACTATAATTATGATGTGACTTATTGAATAAGAATATAGTAGACCAAATTGAGTGAAAACTGCCCACTGCGTAAAAACAGTCAATAACTTCGCTGAGCACTTATTGCATAAAATTACCGTGAACCACCACATATTACTTTATTGGGTTTGGGGTTAAATCTATTAGTAGAACAGTGGTGTGGTGTGCCTGGGCAGAGGCAGCCATGTATGATGAACAACTGTAAGAAAAAATTTGTGCAGTAGTCGAAAGTACTATCCACATAAAATTTCTGGCTTGAGCAAAGCTGCTTTAAATTTGTAAAAATACTTTCAGATAAATTTATATTATATTACCAAAAACCTTTAAATCGAGAGGTAGATATAGTACATGTGAACATATTTATTTGTTACCTCATTGTTAGTGTACCCACTTGTTAGGTGTTAGACTCATCTAGGTTCAAACCCCATGCAAGATGGGATATTAAAAAAAAGATTCCCAACAGGTATATTAGATGCATCGTTAAGAATCACAATTTGATTAACATTTGAGTTCTCCTCTTTGGTTTAGAAATTGATAGGATTCTTTCAATCACATTTTGTTTTCATTCATGTTTCAAATTATCACATCTGAAAGAATTGTTCAAATTTCCATTTTTTCATATGGAAGAAAGCTCAAACTTGTCCCAAATCCATATTTTCTCCATAAAAAATAATTTCTTAAGTATATTAATACACTCCTTGTTTCAAAGTCATGCAAATATAGGTCATAGTCATAGTGCCTGTTAAATTTCCAATTGACGGTACTGAGGCTGTAACAAGAGCCTAAAAATTCATTTTGCAAATATCCAATATAACTTACTTTTAATCTGTTTCTTGATAGATTTGAAATTTTGGCTTAAGGAAAGATGCTTTAAATTTGTAAAACTCAAGAAAATCAATCAGCGAATGGCAATAATGGCTCGTCCTCCAAAGGCAGGACAATTTACTTCAAATAAAAGAACATCGGGAATCTATGAGACATTTAGTGTATCTTGACGAGACTTGGTTTGATAGTCATGTGATTCGGTATGGATGGGTAGATAACTCAAAAAACTGTTGTCTTCAAGCACCATGTTCTAGAGCAAAACAGGTAATTATTGTACACGCGGGGAGTGAAAATGATTTTGTACCGAAAGCGTTCATGTTGTCAGCAAAACAAATAAAAAAATGTTCAGCAGATTATCATGAGGACATGACTGCATTTTATTCGAAAAATGGTGTTTAGTGAACAATTGTTACCAAATATTCCACCAAACTCCATTATTGTGATTGATAATGCATCGTACCACTCCGTGAAAAAGTAAAAATATCCTCAAGAGCGACAAAAAAAAGAGGATAATTTGAAATTTATGGCTTTCAAAAATTTAAATATTTCCCAAAAGGTCACAAAGGAGGTAATACTACAACTTATTAAATATAAAAATTTCAAAAAAGAATATGTCATTAAAGAACTTCTCTCGGAACTTCTGGTCATACATTGCTGAGGTTACCTCCTTATCTTAGCATTATATGTGTTTCCAACCCCATAGAATTAGTTTGGGAATTTATAAAAAACCAATTGAGAAAATCCAATCAATGTCCAAATCTAAGCGGAGAAGTAGTAGAAAACATTAGAAGAATATTAAGTGAGGAATATAAAGATCTTTGGGCAGATTGCATTTCACATGTGATTTCAAAGGAATGTGTATATTCCCTTTTGCCATCCATTCAACCGTAATCATAAACCTGAATGATTCGTCCTATTGGGAGGATTGTCCTTATGATGACTAAGGGTAGAAATTAGTTTTATTTTCGATGCATAGGTATTGTATTTTCTTGTTTTTGTTTCTTTCTCTCTCTCTCTCTCTCTCAAATGCTAAAATGTTATCATGTTTCTCATCTTTCATTTTATTTATATAATTTCATACTAATTAATTTTAATTAATTACGTAAATTTTATGTAGCATTGATGGTAAATAAATATAACATCTACCCGTTCCTAGCTCGGGGTGATATAAAAAAACAATCACAAAAATAGGCAAAGAATCATTTGAAGTGAAAGAATAAATCTCCGCCTATGGTCGGCATGTTTGGTCAAAGAGACAAATCCTATCATGTTTTGCTCGGGGTTTATCAGCCCATCCAACTGAGAAATGCATAGGTATACCTACTATACTTATTCTGAGAAGTGCAGCAGTAAATCATCAAGGAACTATATATTCATTCCTACTAGAAGTTTAGAAAACATAATTTTTTTAGATAATTGACAAATACAGGACTTTACTAACATAATAAATAAAAAAAAAACAGATTTCTCAATGAAGAGGTTAACCATCAATCAGGATTTTTTGGCAGAGGGTGGAAAGCCATTTGGTTGATATTTTTATCATTGGATCCTAACTAATAGGTACTAGTAAGTAAGTATTCGAAAATTATTATTTTTACTCATTAATTGATAAAATTTATTGAAATGGGTAAACTCAGTGACCAATGAATGAAAATTTTCAAGGACAATACACAATATCAGGCCCCTAATTGAAAATTGTGAAATTCATGACAAAATTCGATGTTTCAGTAATAATTCCTTTGAAACAATGACCATTGTTCAAAAGACTTGAGAACTAGAATATGTTATAAAAATTCATTGAACAGAATAATAGAAAGTAATTATTGCCTAACACAAAACATTTTCACAGTACCTACATTTCTCATGATAAACGATAATACTGTTATTGTTAAAATAAACTCGCAAATTTCTTATCAATAGTCTAGGTTTGATCAAAAATTAAGACAAATTACCTATCAGGTGCATTAGTGGTATGAAGTGAAATGAACCTTTTGAAAAAAAAATTACATTGACCCTGAAAAATGTACCTTATCACATTCATTTAAAAGTTTCTCTTGACTCTCGTTTATAACACAAAAATAAAATATTAAAATATTTCATGAGATCAGTAATTATTTATTAAAAGAATTATATACATTTAAAAAATTTTAATAAATTTTGAAAAAACGAAAAAGCTTTATGTCAGAAAATATATGTTAAAAATGAAAACAAACAAAAAAGGCATGAAATAAAATGTATATTGTAGAAA
Source organism: Gonioctena quinquepunctata (assembly GCA_018342105.1). Classification (NCBI taxonomy): domain Eukaryota; kingdom Metazoa; phylum Arthropoda; class Insecta; order Coleoptera; family Chrysomelidae; genus Gonioctena; species Gonioctena quinquepunctata. The sequence continues at coordinate 311,833 of JAFIRS010000287.1, forward strand.
ATTAAGGATTTTGGCTATATTCATGATGATCATGCCAGAATGAGAAACAATGCGAAATGTGACGCGATTATGAAATCGATTAGTGTTGTTTGAAAACGCCTACACAAATAAAAATGCAAACTATTGACATTAAACATTTTAACCTCCATCTGGATTTCCCAGATCCACGTTTTATGAAAACTCACCGATAATTCGACTGATAAGTCTGTTCCATCCAGCAGTATAACTTTACATTGTATTAAATTTTTATTTATCACATTTTTATTCGATTTTCCATCGCCTGTACCATTCGAAGAATTTCGAGCTTTTCTTCCACTTAAAAATCTAAACATGTTTATCAGTTGCACTTATATCTCATTTCACTAATTGTAAATACGTTGTTTTTAGAGGTTAGATCAACGCACTTTGGTTTTTAATTAATTCATACGATTTCATAATAACAAATAACTACAACAATTAAAATAATTAACACTTTCCTCTAACTGTCACGATTTACGGAAACCATATTTGTTTTTAGCTTTCTTAATTTCAAGGCTCATGGCATAGGGCATAGAGCTAAAAGATGAAGAACTCGAGACTCGAGGAACATTGCCAGGAGAGCCACCTGTTGCTTGTAAAATTAATATTAGATGAGAGAGTCACCTGCTGCTCGATAGAAATTACATTACATTCGAGCTCGATAAATTATTTCGAGGAAAAAGTTTTACATCAACCCCGATAGATGGCTATGGTTATATTTGTTTCCTACAGACACCGATTTCTAATCGCCTGTTGTTCTCTACAACGGCAAACAGCGTAAGAAAAATAATAATTTCAATTATTAGAGAGTTATTGCAACGTCCGTTCTATAGTTCTTTAACTCACTTTATTTAAATAAAGGCCAAGAATCTTTTATTAAAAGTTCCTTTATTTTGACAGATTTGTTTTTTTTCTGTCATATATCTGTCGCCAGTTGAATATCTAAAGTTTGTTAAGCACTGCACGTCTATATATTTTCAAAATCAAATAAAGCAGGTTTATTTGGTGGTGGTGTATTTTCTACCCCAACAATATTGTGAAGAATTAATTCGTGTCAGTTATGCGCCTAACTAACGAACAATATTGTGATCCTTTTCATAAGTTTATTTTTCTGGTGAAACAATGACTGAAGAAAAAGGAAAAAAAGATTGAAATTCACATTCGAAGATGATATAATTTTATTACGTGAAGTTGTTTCACATAATTTGACGTACTTGTCAAAATAAAGCTTGAACATAAGCATCTTGGAAGAAGTTTGTTGCAATAACACCCTTTCGAAATCGCGTTAGAGGATACTTTAGTAGCGGATCTTTTAATAAAGTCAGCGCTTATTTGTAAGTTGCAATAACTCTGTATTGTTACCTGTTTTTGGAACGAAGTTTCTTTACGCGGCTGCGGTAGGTATTGACTGGTAGAAATCGTCACGTAAGGAAAAAGCGTTATGCTCCCTCCATGCTCCCTCCATGCGACTTTCTCTCTCTCTCTTTGTCTCTTTCTATTATATACGAGTCTGTGCGACAAGCCTAGCCCTTGCTCATACGATTCCGAAGGTGTACGAAACCCTCCGAACTGCTGTTCTGCTTGCGGGAAATTTAAAATGATACATGAGCGGTAGGATATCTATGCGAATACAAGTCGGATATTATCGTTGAGTGGTAATACGTGGCAGATATTTTTGTTTCTTTTATATTTCTATATAACGTGTGTTTAGATGATTATATTTTTTTGGGCATAATTTCTTATGTTTTTTGTATGCCGAAGATGGATTTATGGTTTATGACAATTAAATGTGATGGAATAGAATACGTCAACTTTCAAAGGGAAAAATATTGAGAAAAAAGAAACACACAATGGTGGATACATGAGATTGATGGCAACATATTCTGCGACCTCGATACTAATTGATTTATTGGATCGTTTGGAACCATGGAGGGAGCATAACGCTTTTTTTCTTACGTGACTGAAATATACAAATATAAACAATCTAAATCTCGATATTGAATTACATTCGGAGTTGAACAAAAGCGTAAACAACTTCGTTTCTGACGGGGGTCCTCCAACCACACACGATTTTTCGCCCCTAGAAGTATTTTTCTCCGAAAATCTAAAAAAATAGACCAAAGCAACAAAAACTCAAGCCTTCAATTTTCTGAATAGGGAACACTCTGATTTTATTTGTTCATTGCATCAATTCGGTCCTCGAAAATTACATTTTGTGAAAATAATTTCTAAAACCCCGTAGTTTTATGGAAATTTTCAAATTTAAAGGTGTTCCTCAATTCAAAATCGATGTTACCTTCATTTGAATAACTTCCCCCAAACATCAGCGCCAAATGTGGTTGTTTCGAGAATATTAATAGACAATACCATTGTATATAGAGTGACAATGACGATACTATTTTTTACCTCACAAACATAAATTCAGACTAATTTTTGAAGTGATGTTTCCGTAACATTTGGAAATACTATGATAATACAAATATTGGTAAAACATATTCTTCTTTCTCTTTAAACAATGAACATATAAACGAAGACGGATCTAATTATAGTTCATAGTTAGAAGCAACTAGCGGTAAAAGTTTGAACTGTGTGAAGTAACGATGCATACGTCCATCAGTGGCGCTAGGAGTACGTTTTTGAATGTGATGAAAAATTGACGTTTTCAATTTCGAACTATGAAAAACATTAAACATTTTTTCCGTTTATAAGTTTGTTGCTGAGATTTCTAGGTGGTAATCTTTATGTGCAAAATAAAATATTTCAGAAAAGGGGCACTACGTGTTCCCTATTCTCTGACACGATAACAGGTATGGGCACACCCTATCAACAGCAGCGGGGCGTCCTACACTGTTTCGGATTTGCGATTCATTAATATATATATATATATATATATATATATATATATATATATTTATATATATATATATTTATTTATATATATATATATATATTTATATATATATATATATATACAGTGTCCGTCATAAAGTAGGCTACATATGGGAAAAAAAGTTATTAAAATTTCTGAAAAACTCTAATGGCAGTTCGTTTCTGCATGTCTCACAACAAAAAAAATCACGTGACCTCAGATTTGGCGGGAATTAAAAAAAAATGTTGTGGTGCCGAAAAATGGATCAAAGTGACAAGATATCGAAAAATTGTATTGAGGAAATGTGTTTGGAACCAACGACATATACCAATTTTGAACCAGATTGAAAAAAAAAAAAATACCATTTTATTCCTCTACCTTACTAAGAAACATTATACATCCTTGTTTTATCTGGTAACAGCTTTAATAACCTAAATCACATAATAATAATAATATTGGGTCAAAACTAATCAAATATTTGAGGAATAGACATTTTGCGGGAGATTAATTATGAAAACACGATTTAGTCTTGTCATTAGGTGTAGTCATGCCCTGTAGGTAAATTGATGCACAGGAGCTTATTCAATGTTCTCAATCCGCAAATAAAATTTAAACCAACTAATATTTGTAATTAATTTAATAATACATTATTTATCCTTGCTAAATATAATATTTGGTTAGTAAATTTGAACCTCAATGACAATGACTTGGCTATATTTTTGAATTGTATAAGGCGGCTTCGAAAAAAGATCTATTTTTGTTGTAACAATAACAAATGTTACAATAACTTGGAATTGTACAGGGGATTTTGTATGAATATTTATTATGCATAAAAGTTCATTAAGAAAGTAGATATGAGAAGGTACATTTCGCTGAGTTGGTAGATGTCAGATCTCTTAATCATGATATTAATCGCCACCATTTCTGAAAACAGTATTTTTGTCAAACTTTCTTCTTGGTGTATAATTTTTGTATCATGATAATTCGTTCTTCATAGTGGTGCTGCCATTTTGAATTCTGAAATTTCGATCTATAATACATGATACTCAACCTCAAAGATTCTCGAATATCGATTTTTATGCACATTCAGACTAGGACTGCAGAATAATGACTTATTGATACATTCCTAAAGAAGAGAAAAAGAAACCAGAGATAAAACAATGTTTTTTTTTCCTTTTGCATTGTGAGGGCAAGTGAATTTTCAATATATCCAGGTACCTACCTACAAAGAAAACAACAAACAATACAAAGTGAGTTTTTTTTCATTATACTAAATTGATTGCAAAATATTGCAGTATTCAGTGCGTTTCGAATAGTTTGCAGCACATGGGAAACTTTTTCATTATGCATTTGTCTGAACATTTTATTCCTGATAAAAATTGGTGCATTGTGAAAAACTTGCATTTGAGTTGTCAAAATTCTCAATTTCCAAACGGTGTATGGGGGAGAACAAAAAATAGGGATTTTGATCAAAAGTAAAGTATCCTTATTCTCAACATTGTCAATAAAGTTTATGTAGAGTTGTCAAAATTCTCAATTTCCAAACGGTGTATGGGGGAGAACAAAAAATAGGGATTTTGATCAAAAGTAAAGTATCCTTATTCTCAACATTGTCAATAAAGTTTATGTAGAAAAGTTGTTTAGAATTAGATACAATATTATGATTTGAAATCACGCCACCTACGAGACTAAATTTTTTTCTTCATTTTTTATGGTTCTAGCCTCATAAAGAGTACTAGTATCTCATATACACCTTAGGCGCCTCCCTCATATTACTATAATAACATTTTATTGCAGTATTTGTTCTAGTTTTTTTGTGCAAATTTGATATGTATATATGTCCATAGAAAAAAATCTAGAGGAGTGAGATCGGGAGACGTTGCTGTCCATGGATATATGGAGTATATATTCTTTAATTAATGTCGTATTATGACACGATGCTCCGTCAAGCTGGAATCATAGCCATTCTTTCTCTTGCTGTGACAATTGATCAAACATTGGCTCTATCTCAAACATAAAAAAATGCAAGAACATTTCAGTGTTTTGTTGGAGTTGTCGTTCTTTATCAGTATTTGTGTTTTTGAATCTATCAATAGAAATGGCTCCAAAACTGAGTATACCAGAAAAATAAAAATAAATAGTATTGCTATATGGCGAAAATTATCATAGCACAAGAGAAGTAGCTGAAATTTTCAATAGAATGCATCTAGACCAAAATTTGTGTTTTACTACGGTGGCAAAGATATTGCAAAAATTTAGGGAAACTGGTTCGGTTGAAAACAAATATAAAAGTGTTCACGTTAAGCCAGTTGTAAATAATGAAAATAATGTAAACAATGTTTACTGACAGTCACTGAGACACCAAGAGTTTCGTCGAAAATTATGGCAGAAAAGGCAGAAATACTTCAAACCTCTGTTAGACGAATTTTAAAGCAAAATCAGTTTCACCCATACAAACCCGAATTTGTGCAAGTACTGCGAGACAGGGATTATGTCGCTCGATTTTATTTTTGTGTATGCTTCCAGGGAATATTAGAAGACAATCACGATTTCTCAAAAAAATGTGCTATTTTCTAACGAAGCAACTTTTACCTATAATGGTGTCGTCCGTTCACAAAATTGTAGATGGTGGGCAGACATAATCCTAATATTATTATTGAAGCCAAGGACCAATATAGTTTCAAAGTGAATGTATGGAGTGGAATTTTAAATGAGCGAATTTTAGGTCCCACAATTTAAATGACGATCGGTATTTGAACTTTTTACGGACCGAGATATCTACATTTATCGACAACCTACCATTACAAGAGCATATTCGTTTATTCTTTCAACAAGATGGGGCTTCTATTCATTCTACGAATGAAGTGCGGGAGTGGTTGAACAATGAGTTTGGTGAGCAGTGGATAGGTCGATATTCAGGTAATCCTTGGCCTGCTAGGTCTCCAGACCTAACGCCGTGTGATTTATTTTTATGGGGTTACCTGAAAAGCAATGTTCATAAACAACGCCCATTTCGAAATGAAGAACATTTAGAAATTTGTATAAGGAATTGTGCAGCACTGATAACAGAACTATGTTGAAAAATGTTCGCCGCGAAATGTTTTCCAGAACAATTCTATGTATGGAGCGCGAAGGTGGTCACTGAGAATATTAAAAATTTTGTACATTGTTTGTTTATTGAGTTTTTTTATTTTTCCACATCCACCTAAACAATACTAAATTCAATAGGATAAATAATGTATTATTAAGTTTTAATTACAAATATTAGTTGGTTTAAATTTTATTTACTGGTTGAGAATATTGACTAAGCTCATGTGCATCAATATACAGGGCATGACTACACCTAGTGACAAGACTAAATCGTATTTTCATAATTAATCTCCCGAAAAATGTCTATTCCACAAATATTTGATTAGTTTTGACCCAAACTTATGTGATTTAGGTTATTAAAGCTGTTTCCAGATAAAACAAGAATATAATGTTTCTAAGTAAGGGTAGAGGAATAAAATGATATTTTTGTTTTTGTTTTCAATCTGGTACAAAATTGGTACATGGGGTCCTCTATTTTGAATTTTTCAGATCAATATTTGGTAGAGTTGTCTTTAATTATATATTGAGTTGTATTGTTTGAAGCATCACTACATAATGGAAATATGTGCCAAAATTCAAATAAACTGAAGATTGTCTAGGAAATCGAGGAGTAGTGAAATGGCCAACAAAGGGCCCTGATTTCATTCCACCTCGATTTTTTTAGTCGAACGTTGAAAAACAGAGTTTAGTCAAACGATATTGCTGATATAGGATATCCGAGGAGTACTTAAGATGTAGATATATTTGATGAAATAAGAAATTGATTTTGAATGGGCTAACCGAATGAGGAACAAACGAGTTAAGATTCAACAAGAGCAACAAGAGCAAAGCTCACAATTTCGCAGGCACATTTATGCCCAAATATCTGAAAAACAAATGTAAAAAATAATTACTTATTTATCTACAAATAGTTGTTAGATAATATGCACTAAACACTCTACAAGAAAAATTGGGAATTACCACTGGAAGGGAAACTTTATTAAAAAGTTTATTTCACATGGGTAGACACCAATAAAGATTGTATTCTCAGAATACAATTTTGAATGGTTTGTTGATCTTTTCAGAAGCTTACACAGTTATTGCAATAACTATTTGAAAATTCATTTGTTCTGGGCCATATCTCAAGAAGCCATTGACTTGTCCTCTGGTTAAACGACAGGTATCAACTTATTTAGAAAGAAAATGTTTTATATTACTTAGTCAATATTATCTGAGGATTAAGAGAATATCAAAGTTTGGAAACTCATTGAATATATAACATTTTCATTAATGCAGTTTCGAACAAATGCAATTTAAAATAGGTATGCAAGTGGTCTTTTGAATCTATTGATTTTCATATTTCTTTTATTATAAAAATTGGAAGTATTTTTCTACAACATAACCTTACTTTTCATTATAACTACTTTTTCTGTTATTAAATATATTCGATATTCATAATCATTTTTAACCGACGAAACCAAAAAGGAGGAGGTTCTCTATTCGACCCGTTTATTTTATGTTTTTCCATTATATTTTTTTATGTATGATCACGCATAACTTTTTACTGAGGCGTCCGATTCCGATAATTCTTTTTTCAGTGGATAGGGTGTACTTCGACTTTGGTCCCATTTGAATTTAAAAGATGAAATCCACCCCTAAGGGTAGCGAAATGAAGGATATTGATCACTCACCCTCTGAATTCTGGTCCGTTAACCGATTCTATCAGGCATAACTTTGTACTGGGTTCTTCGATTTGGATGATTCTTTTTTCAATAGATTGGGTATACCCTATATTTGGATTTCGAAAGGAATTAACCACCCTTACGGGTAGAAAAATAGGGGATAATTGATTTTTCACTAGTGAACATTAGCACACACATACGTAGTTGACAATGACAGATCGCTACTGACATTATTCTTGTTCCGTCAAAATCAGTATATTTTATGAGAGGATGGAATGATATACAAAGTAATGAAATAAACTAACCAGAACAACGAAAATAATTTATATTACAACAAATAGTAAAAGTAGATAATCATATTATTTAACTGGTAATAGTTGAAGTGAGGTGGGTAAGTAAGTATTTTGGAAGTAATCAAAAAACAAGTAGGTAGTAATTGGTAGATTTTAGCCACAAAAAATTGAAAAATAAAAACTTTTTAACAAAAAATTAAACCGACGAAATACGGAACTGAACAGTAAAAAATAAAAACTTTTTAACAAAAAATTAAACCGACGAAGAAATCAACTGAAAAGCAAAAAAAAAAAAACTTTTAAAAATTAAGATTTCTTAGTCTAAATGATAATTGAGCTCCTAAACTAATGTAAGTAACTGATTTTGAGTCGGCGCTAAACAAACTAGCAATTGAATTAGGTGAAGCGTAAAATGATGGCAGCGAGATGCACGGCTGCGTTTTGATGTCTTCTTTCATAGATAATGATCTTCGATAATTGTTTGTTTGATGCCGACTCAAAATCAGTTACTTACATTAGTTTAGGAGCTCAATTATCATTTAGACTAAAAAGGTTTATTTTATTTTTTGCTTTTCAGTTGATTTTTTCGTCGGTTTAATTTTTTGTTAAAAAGTTTTTATCATAATATAACTTTCTAAAGGGACTTAGGTTCAGTAATTCCCCAATATCTCAAATAAATGAATATTTCGTTCTTACCTGTATATTTCGATATTTCCTTTTCAATTTTTTTCACAAATGTAATGTTTTTTGTCTCATAAAAGTTTATACACAACAAAAGTTCACACGTGATGGAATACGACAAAAATAATCAAATTTCACTATCGATGATTTCAAATTCAAATTACTAAATAAATGGAAATGGCATGGAAGGGAGCCGAAACACAAAATATTGTTAATATTCCAATCTAACACCTCAAGGTCAGGTCGCTCTAAGGCCACCCACCTGAATTTGATCTATCTCACTCGTATATATAATTTTAAGGGATCATTGGACTAACGCCATCTATGAATGGACCCCATTTGTATCCAATTTTTCCCCGTTTGGTTTACTGACTATGTATCTTTAGACAATGGTTATATTATATCAAATTGACGAGCCACATATTCAATGTAAACCTTTAATCCAACTTCGGCCATGAGAAATTATTTCCAAAAAAGGATATAATCATCTAAACACGCGTTATATAAAAAAAAATATATTCCAAGTATTACCACTCGACGATGATATCCGACTTGTATTCGCATAGATATCCTATCGCTCATGTATCATTTTAAATTTTCCGCAAGCAGTGCAGCACTTCGGATGGTTTCGTACACCTTCGGAATCGTATGAGCAAGAGCTAGACGCTTGCCACACAGACTCGTTTTCCAGTCTGGCGCTACGAATGTTTAATTTTTCTCCTGGGCGTTATCATCCGAGACGGCCGCTCACCCGGGCTTTGACTGGGGTCAAACATCTCACTTGGTCAATTGACCGGTAAATTGACTGTTGAATTGACCGATCAAATTGGTTTCATATAGTCCTAAACATGTTTTATCAATGTATCATTTCAAAATAAGCCTTTTCTCCCAAGGCCCGTGCCGGTCAAGTTCTGGGGTGTCTGACAAGTGATTTTTGTTGTTCATTCAAATAATAATATAGGGTAATGAAATGAAGAGTCAATATAATATGGAAGAGTTTCATTACAGTCATAGAGAGTAGAGTGATTTCACCGTAAATAAAAATAAATTGACGGTTAGGACCATTCTGAAAAATACCCAACTATAGAATGATACCTCCATTTTACATACGTTGATGAAACCATTTATAGTTGATAATCATTATTTGAAAATAGATCTGAAGAAAATTCTGATGGAAAACATTCTTCTTCCGTAGATCGCTTTTATTTAATATTATTCCATACTTCAGCAAGAAGAGTTTTCAGTTATTGAAGATATGTAGTTCTCCCAGCTTTACTTCTTAGATTAGAGTATCACTCTGCGGCATTTTGCTTTTTGAATTAGATGAGATTCTCTACACTTGAATTTCTCTTGAGTCTTTGAAGAGCTTTCTTTTTTTCTTTTATTGCTGAGGATACCCTCCATTCCACCATGACACTGACCTGGATTGGAGATTTGTCCCTTCGATTTTGGGACAGCAATGGATGCAGCGTACTGTGTGTTTTGAGTTATCAGGTCTACACAAATATTGATATCTTCTGTGATTTCTACATTTGAGAAATCGATATTATCTTTGTATTGATTCCAGTTAGCTTGGTTCATCAGCCACCTATTGCTATAGAGTAATGATTTTTGAATTTATAACATCATTTCATTTTGCCGTTTTTTAAGCATTGTCGATTTGTGGTCATTTAATTATTTTTGAAATATTCCACCAAATCTTTTGGGATTAGCTCTTCTGGTAGTGTTTAGTTATTTATCTCTATTGTAGGAACTGCAAGCCTCTCACAACGACTGTTTCAGACTTTACAATCAAATGTCATATGTCCTTGTTTATCATTTAAGGAGTTGCCTCCATGACAAACGGATTTGAAACTCTCATAGATTTTTTTATTTATTTTATTTAAATATTATTTATTATAAGTAGGTACTAATGAGTGGTACCACGGAATTTCCTAATAAATCATATAATTTTCTATTTTCGGCGGGATTTCAATTTTTTTAGCATTGCATGGATCAATTAGAAAAAGTGGAAAAAGACGAATTAAATCAAAATAAATATGTCACTTGTGTAGTAAGTATCATTGCTTCAGAATTTAGAAATGCAATAAATGCATGGTGTTCTACTTGAAAATGTCAATCATTTATCTTCATAATCAAAGGAGAAACGCGGTTGTTGTATCACGAAACTGTTACACCCGGTATATAACAATAATTGATGTAGTGATTTTCATCCAATTATTCATGCCCAAATCTCCAAAATGAAAAAATTATGATCAAAATAAAAACATCATATTCACTTCGAAGTAAAAAATATATTTTGCTCAAAAGATACATACTTAGATTCAAACACTGAGATGGGATTCACCCTGAATATTCAGCTTTCAGAAAACACTATCCGGTAAGTGGCGCCAAAATGTATACGACGAATTTGATACTAGAAGTCGAGTTTTCCCCGCACATTAACAGACAGTGTATTGATCTGATTTAAGTTCATAAATTGGCCTACAGATGCCACCTTCATTCCCTGCTAGATATATGTGAATTCAATTGTATTTCCTGATTTATCAAGATGCACGTCAAGTTGTATGAAAGATAATGTTTTCAAATTGAACACATGGATATTTTAGCAAGGCTTTGGTTTTATGGTAATAACATAAAGAAATCCTAATCTAGAGTATAGAATATAAAGAAGTTGATCGCATGCACGCTTTATTATTGTGAAAAAAATAATATTTCGCGTTCTCAACACAATCTGCGAGATTCAATTTCGCGGCCGTTACCATAGCAACGGCCGCCAAACCAAACGTCACTTCCCAATTTGACATTTCTAAAATACGACATTGACAGGGATTATTTTACATTCTGTTTGTCACATCAATCTTTAAATTCGCTGTAACATTTAACGTACTGCCGTTTAGACTTTTCAGGTATTAAAACGGAAAGCGCCAAGTTTACAATACTTTTTAGCTCTGGAGGAGTGCAATATACTAAAATAGCACTATCAGTATCAGACATATTTGCGTTTTGTCAAGAACTGCCAAAATGGTTTGTTTATATTCAACCATATCATTTCCATAGCAACGATGTGACTTTGTTAACTAAATTGAACTGCTGTCGATTTTAAAGCAATAATATATTTTATGCACGACCGGGCGTAAAGTAGCACTTTAGCGCCCGGATTTGCGGGCGTAAAGTAGCACTTTAGCGCCCGCGGAATACTTTATCGCCCGGCGGGCGATAAAATCGTTGAACAGGCGCTAAAGTAAATTTCAATCTCATATCGATAGAAATCTATATTCCGATGGATCATATAATCAAACCCAAAACATTATTAACAATAATATAACGAAAACAATGAACATAAATTAATTTAAAAAATGAATTATAACTTAATATTGACAATACAATTAGAACAGTTATTTATGGAAATATTTGGATTTGTTGTTATCTGTTGTTGCAGATAGTTACTGATTTCAACTGATTCCTCATTACTAGAAGTCTGAAGAGAATGCATGTTATTATCTGGTGTTTCAAAGTAGTGAGCAATATTTTCAGATTGTCTGCAATGGCTAGTAGAAGGCTCATCATTTTCTACAATTTTCTTAGCAATCTTCAGCTTATTTGCAACTGAATTTTCAATATAACCTTCCGCAACAGTCGTCGACTTCCACCCAGCATGTCTTTTAATGTTGATTGTATCCTCGCCTGCATCTGCTGACATAGTTGCTGAGGAACGTCTGAAGCAGTGACCAGTATATTCTTTCGCATAAGAAATACCTAGGTAAGTGGCTTTTCTGAATGGTATTCGACCGAATGTATTTTTTCCGATAACCTGTCTCGTACACTTGCCATTTTCATAATATAAAAAAAAACCGCTTTTGATCATTCTGATCTCGCAAGGAAGAATATTTTCTGTAAATATCCAAATAACTTGGCGATTTCTGTTCTTTATCGATTACAGTAAATACTCAATCTATGTTCGTTTTGGTTTCTCGTATAGTTATGAGTAAGAATGTCTCGAAATCTTGAATGTCGTCCACTGTGATATTTGCCAATTCTTCGCGGCGACATGCTCCACAAATACCAAAAATCAGTGCTACCTACAATAAATTCTCAGATTAACATACTGAACATTGAGAAAACATGAAATTAGAACTTACTTTCATCATAAGATACAAATCGTCTGGTGCTTCCCTCAAAAATAACTCGATTTCTTCTCTGCTTAGAATCTTCGATTTCTTTGGTTTATAACCATCAAATTTTCGTTTCAAAAAAGCTATCAATCTTGCGTATCTACTGATATCTATATTATCATGTACATTTAAACTAGCTTTCAGCATGGAATAATATGACCACATGGTAGAGGGCTTACAATATTTAGATTTTTCCAGAAAATAGGCAAGGAGTACAGTCTCTGTGTATTCCTTATTTTTTACATTTTTCCCGTGCACCACCTCACGAATTCTTCATAGCCTTGTCGTATATTTTCTTGGATTTACTTGGCCATAAACTCAATTTCGCATCCTCAGCTGCGTTACTTATTTCTGGTGGAGTACAATTCACACTTTCTTCGTCGCTTGAATCCATTTCAAAATCAGTAATAAATTATCTGTGATCACAAAAATTGACAGCAAATATGGCTACTAGCCTATATAATCTTATTTCGAAAAATTGACTGAGTTGCCATGGTAACATTCATTCCATCACTTCTTGATTTATTCTGTTTCCGATATGATATGAATATACATCCTAACGGCAGCCTTGATGTATTTTCATCATGTTCTAGATATAAAGAGGTATCATGACATCAAATATACCGGTCGTGCATAAAATTTTGTATGTATTTCAGACGTAATTTGCTTTTATGGACCTAGGCGTGTTAATAGCCCTCGCTATCGCTCGGACTATTACTTACACGCTGCGGTCCATAAAATCCTATTTTACGCCCTTGATACATAAATAACTATTATTTGCAATTACTAGTAATAATTTTGACGTTGTTTGACGAAAAATAGTGTGTATGCCATGGCCGACCGCGAAACTTTTCAGCGACCTCAAGATTATCCTGCCTCGGCCGCAAGCGGCCTCGGCGATAACTTTTCTTTCGGTACGCTGAAAGGTATTTCGCGGCCTTGGCATACAAATAACTATTATAACACATTCTTATTTGAAATGAATTCTCAGTTGTTATTATTATTAATATTTTAAATATATCGAAAAATTGAAAGAGCTTTTTGAGCCACTCAACTTTTATTTGAAGAGTTTTTTTCTGAAATATACAGAGAAACAGAATATCGCTATCCAATACTATTTTCAATACTGTTACGGAAATGAGTGGAGTACGCCCCTGCGTTGTTTGTCATAAGCAAGAAGCAACCGTTGAGCTATATTCTCCAAAAAACAGCCTGGGAATTCCGATGACGTCATCGAATGGTCCCGATGTTTTCGAGAGCCCCTCGAAGATTCGGGAAGGCAAGAACGAGTCGTGCGAATCATGGATGCGGCCGTTGTTGAATATTGTTGTGCAAGGAAACAAAGTAATTCATATTAGCGAAGTCAAGGTGAATTTTGATTTAGTCTAGTGGGATCGTGTGTGTTTTCAAAGTGAAATAAACGAACAGTAATTACACGAGTATTTTAATAAAATAAACGAACTCTGTTTTGTAACAATTCTGTTGGTGTTTTTTAGTGACTTAATAATTTTTGTTTGCCCTGTATGCTCTTTTCGTTTGAGATTTATCATGTTAATTAGAAACTTTATCTTTGTCATACATAACTCATCACTCATCAGTAAGAATAATAAATTTCAAATAATTTGCTGGGAATACTTTCCACACTTTACAAGATTCACCATGCAGATTATTATCCTTATTTAAAAAAATCTCTTTACTCATGCCTTCCAATAAGAAAACAATTTGTATACTAACGAGCAATTCCAACGATTTTCATAAAAAGAAAGCGAAGAGACTAACTCAATACTCGGAAGTCGGGATGATTTTTAATTAGAAGATAAGCATGTCTCTCTCCTTCTCAGAAAAAGCTGCAGGCGGTTATATTCATTTCAAAAATCCTTGGGGAAAGTTACTTATTTCCTTCTCGAATCTAATGGCGCTCTGGAGAGAAAAAAATAGGATTTTGCAATTAGCAGCGGATTTTATTTTGTCTTTGAGTGTGGCTGTTCACAACCAGGTTAATCGAAATTTCTCACAAAAAAGAAATATACAGTGTCTGCCATAGAGTTGGATACATATGGGAAACTTTTTTATTTTTGATTTCTCAGAAAATTTTAATCTTGCTAAAAGTTAGCACTGGGATACCAATAAGAAAAAATTGCAAAAATCTGAAAATGGGCCTCGATTAATGGGAAAATAATTACAGAGAATGACAATAAACACCCAGATCTAAAATTTCAAGAAGAAAGGACAATATATTTTTCATAATTTATTGCCACAAGTTCATCCGAAGATAAAAACACAATAATTTCAGTTCCTAAATCAATAAAGGGTGACATACTTGACCCGTCAATACCAGCACAGTGGTGTGGTGTTGAAAAATATCCATAAAAATAATAGAAATAATTTTTTCATTCAAAATCTTTACCTTTTTGTATTCGTGATGATTTTGTCTCATTATTATTGCTTAAATTCTTCCCTTTTTATTTGGAGAGACATCTGAAATTGGTGAAGCAAAACAGACAATCGAATTGAAGATAAAAAACCACATTATTTTCCTAAATTAAAAATATTTTATCACTTTGGTTATTTTCACATATTTAGATTAATAGGTAATGCATTATATTCTGCCAAAATGAACAAGCCTTCCATGGAAAAGAAGGGATTATTATTGTTAAAGTGATACTATTTATTGTTATTTTATTTGTCAACATGCCAATCAAGCTTACAATCAGTGAAAAAGTTGAATCATTTATTTTATTTTATGATAATTACAAAACAACTCGAGAAGTTGCCGGTGGCCAAAGTGGTACAAAGGTACTTTTAAAAACTCGTTGACGTTATCAAGTGTTTTACTTTTCACCACCAGTTGCAAAAAACACAGGAATAAAATTTGTTATAATTTTGAGGCTACTACTTGAAGTACTTCTTCATTGTTATTATATATTCTCTGTACATATTGTAAAGATTAAATTTTATTCGAATTCAATACATAGTATGTATGGTAAAAACTAATTATAAATATCAATAACATAATTTGAACAATTGGTGATATTGACCCCAGCTGATATTGAGCATTAATTTCCGTTTTTTCCATGGAAGTCTCTCCAAGAATGAGAACACGCTTTTAACGCACTAAAAAGTAAAAAAGTACATAAAAACTTTCTCACTTACGTTGAAGTATGGTAATGCGTTTGGCAATTAATTTCGTCCAGTGGTCTAAGGCGCAAGTTCTAAGCTCTGATGTCAAAAACTGGCGAGGGTTCGAATCCCAACACCTGACGATTTTTTTTTTATTTTTCCCATCAAAATTGAGAAATGATTTTATTTATTTTGATATTCATTCCAAAACTGAATCATTTCTCAATTTCCAAGTGAAAAATAAAAATAAATATCGTCAGGCGGGGGATTCAAACCCTCCCAAACTTTGAGATCAGGCTTTGATCGCTTAGACGATCAGGCTACGACGATATTATTCAAGACGTAAGTAAGAAAGTTTTTTATGTACTTATGCCTGATACCTGTAAAAGGGCTCCGCTTTCAAACTAGCAAGTACCTACGCATACGTATACATACATATACGCATACATATTCATATTCATACTTAAAATTTCAGCTTTGCTAAAATGAGGTAAAAGTAATATGTTTTCCAAAGATACGTAATCAAAAAGCTTTTCGGCATAGTCGTTGAATATTAAAATCATTTTTTAATTTTTAGTGCGTTAAAAGCGGTTCTTCAGTTTTTTTAAATATATTTTTTATATTTTTAACTTGAATTAAAAAGGATCAAATATCAAAATTTGAAAAATTATTGTGTGAAACACGTTGGGAAACCCTATTTTTCGTAACTCGCTTTCTTTTGAGAAATTCGCTCATTACGAAAAGTAGTGCTTTTCCCAACTGGTTGCACAAATAACTATTGGGTGACGATAACATCTACGTTCGGTAACTGGTGACGACACCACAAATATTCTTTTGAATGTAGTTGAAAACCCAAAAACTGCAGTAGGTCATCTTTCTCAAGTTCATTTACTTTGGCAAGAAGGATACTGAAGAAGAACGAAATTAATCACTACACTTCAAGAAAGCGATTTTGATACAAGATTTGATTTTTGATTGTGGTTGCACATTGAAGATAGCTCAAGTTTTTCTAAGCATATTTTTTTCTCTAATGAAGCCACTTTCACTTCTAATAGAACTGTATCTTCTCAAAGCTGCAGATGATTGGATGACGATTGAGCGTTGAGGTCAATACTATTTTACGACGAATGTTTGGATTGGATTCTCCAAAGAAACAAATATATTTGGACCGTTCTTTTTTAGTATCACTTGTTAGTTCGTTAGAGTCAAATCTTGCAAGATAATTTTGACCAATTTCTAGTCGTCCGATTGATTTGAAATTTGGCAGGTATACATAATTCCGGTGACAATGCGTTATGGAATTTTTGTTAGAGAAAAAAACAAAATGGCGGCTCCAAGATGGCGGACGAGATAAGTAATTATGGTCCGATTTGATTCAAATTTGGTATGTGGGGGTTTTCGGGGTCGGAGATTATGAAATTTCGTGAATTCAAGATGGCGAACGAGTTTTGTGATTATGGTCCGATTCGAACTGAAATTGGTATATGGGGGTTTTCAGGGTTGGAGATCATGAAATTTGTGTCCAAATTCATAAATTCAAGATGGCGGCTCCAAGACGGCGAAGAGTTTTGTGATTATGGTCCAATTCGATTCAAAATTGGTATGTGGGGGTTTTCCGGGTCGGAAATTATGAAGTTTTTGTCTAAATTCATAATTTCAAGATGGCAGCCCCAAGATGGAAGACAAGTTTTCTGATTATGGTCATATTTCATTCAAAATTGGTATTTGGGGGTTTTTCAGGTTCGGAGATTATGAATTTTTTGTAAAAATCTATAAATTCAAGTGGCGACTTCAGCATGGCGGACGAGTTTTGTGATTATGGTCAGATTCCATTCAAAATTGGTGTGTGGGAGTTTTTGGGGTCGGAGATCATGATTTCATTCAGCTCAAAACTTACAGGAAAGATACAGACAGACAGAAATGAACAGATTAAGGCGAACTTACTAAAAAGCAAAAAATAAAATAATTAATGAAAAAACTTTTTAAAGACAAGCTTCTATTTAAGCCGTGTACTAAAACGTATAAAATAGGTTTAAGTCATCGCTGACAATGATTTAATTATTTTTTGTTGAATTATTTGGTTTCAAAAAGCTTGTCGCGTGAATTGAAATAAAATTAATACTTCGACAAGTGTTACTTACCAACCAATCATTGTCCAATGAAATTAATTGTTACCTACTTTTATAAACACTTCGCGTGACAATGTTTTTGAAACCAAATAATTCAACAAAAAATAATCAAATCATTGTAAGCGATGACTAAAACTTATTTTATACGTTTTAGTACACGGCTTAATAAAAGCTTGCCTTTAAAAAGGTTTTTTATAGTATTTTTTAGGCAGAACTTGAATTCGGCTGGATACCTTAGGCTTTTGGAAAATCAGTTAGTGAAATTTAAGATGACCTGCCTCTAAATCAAAGAAAATGGCTAGGAAGACAATCGATAAATTTCTGGTCTCCAAGGTCTCCAGATCTAACTCCACTTGATTTATAGTTTTGGAGCTACGTCAAAATGCAAGTTTATAATCATTTCAAAATGTTGACGTTTTAGAGCAAAAGATCAGAGAAGTCCTGAAATCATTCGACGTTCCATATCGAATACAATAAGAACATTTTAAAGTTGTACAATTACTTGCAGATTGAGAAACGGGCAACTTTTTGTTCATTTTCAATTCGTTAATACACTAAAAAGAAAACACAATTTTCCTAATGCTTTAGAAATCCCAATTATTCTTTGTTACGTTTGAATGGGGTGGAATTTATAGTGTGTTATATTCCTGCCGTTCTTCAATAATTATACTTCAACAAAATAAATAACATTAAATATAATATTTTTTAGTTATTTGTTTTATTTATACTGGTGTTAGTGTATAATTCAGTAACGGTACGAGTATTAGCTCTCCTAGTGCTTTAATAATACTAACAAAATAAAATCATTACTAAAAAAACTTTTTAAAGAACAGCTTTTATTTAAGCCATGTACTAAAACGTATAAAATAAATTTAACTCATCGCTGACAATGATTTAATTATTTTTTGTTGAATTATTTGGTTTCAAAAAGCTTGTCGCGCGAAGTGTTCATAAAAGTAGGTACTTATTAATTTGATTGGGCAGTTATTAGTTGGCAAGTAAGAATTTGTCGAAGTATTTGATTTTAACAAAGTATTCGTGAAAGTAGATACCAATTAATTTCATTGGACAATGAATGGTTGGTAAGTAACAACTTGTCGAAGTATTAATTTTATTACAATTCGCTCGACAAGCTATTCAAAACCAAATAATTCAACAACAAATAATTAAATCATTGTCAGCAACGACTTTAAATTCATTTTATAGGTTTTAGTACATGGCTTGAATACAAGTTTTTTTATTAGTTATTTTATTTTTTGCTATTTAGTAAGTTCGCCTTAATCTGTTCATTTCTCATAGAGCATCGTTTTGAATAGAATCTGAC
Source organism: Gonioctena quinquepunctata (assembly GCA_018342105.1). Lineage (NCBI taxonomy): Eukaryota > Metazoa > Arthropoda > Insecta > Coleoptera > Chrysomelidae > Gonioctena > Gonioctena quinquepunctata. The sequence goes on from JAFIRS010000287.1 coordinate 331,193, forward strand.
CATAATCACAAAACTCGTCCGCCATGAAGTCCCCATTTTCAATTTATAGATTTTGACAAAAAATTCATAATCTCCGAACCTGAGAACCCCCACATACCAATTTTGAAATAAAAACTCGTCCGCCATCTTGAGGCCGCCATCTCGAATTCATGAATTTTAACAAGAAATTCATAATCTCTGACCCTGAAAACCCCCGTATACCAATTTTGAATCGAATTGGACTATAATCACAAAATTCGTCCTCCATCTTGAATTATAAATTTTGACAAAAATCATAATATTTGACCCCGAAAACCCACGCCTGCCAATTTCGAATGAAATCGGACCATAACCACAAAACTTGTCCTGCATTTAGGGGCCGCAATCTTGAATTTGTGAATTTCGACAAAAATTTCATTATTTCCGACCCTGAAAACCCCCACATACCAATTTTGAATCGATTCGGACAATAATCACAAAACTCGTCCGTCATCTTGAAGCCGCCATTTTGAATTCCATAAATTTTGACAAATGTTTCATAATCTCCGACCCCGAAAACCCCCACATACCAATTTTGAATAAATCGGACCATAATTACAAATCTCTCCCCATCTTGGAGCCCATTTGTTTTTTTCTCTAACAAAAATTCCATAATGCATTGTCACCGGAATCATGAACATCTACCAAATTTCTATTTATTCGGACGACTAGAAGTCGGTCAAAATCCACTTGCAAGATTGGACCCTAACGAACTAACAAATTAAACTAAATAAAAGCTTGTAAAAAGCTTCTAGTATTAGAAACGTTCAGCGAAATTTTAACCCCTCTCCAACTTCTAATCGTAGAGGTCAAGGTTTACACAAAAATAGAAATGCTCTTTGTATTCCCAATGAAAATGTCCCATTTTTTTGACATTATTCGTCAGCTTGATTGATGGTTATTTCAGAATTAATGAATACATTCTGGAATCTACTTTTCCGACTGGCCGCGCCACCGAGTTTTGAATTATTTGAAAAATTGTCCAACCACATGGTATTCTATAAATGAAAATACCGCTTGAATTCTCAGTTTGTAGTCTTTTTTCATTTTAATTACATCAAAAAGACAACTAAAATCTGCATGAAATCAACGTAATTTTCGAAACCCAATCAAAATTCCCATTCTCTTCCACAAACCTATTACTGGAAAATATGTTGAATGAATGTGATATCCTTCTTATGGACCATTATTCTCGTTGCTATGATCATCAATCCGAAAATAGGTTAGGGCGCTAAACAAACACATTACGTCTATACCTGTACACAAAGAGAGATGCACCCTTATACAAATTCTTTGCCGGGTTGACCCTTAAAAATAAAAATCGCTCTTAACCGGTTTGACCGATTCTAAAGGAGAAAAGGGTTGATTTTTAAAAATATTGACCCTTGATTTGCATACTGGCCTGACCAGTGTGGGAAAAAGTTTGAGGGTCTTGAGTACACGTGCATAAGGACGAGATTACTCGATGCTTTTTGGCCATGGTCATTATGATCTGCTAACGGTTTTCTGATTTTCATTTTGATTCGGTTGTTTGTCTGCAGATTATATAGAATCTGAAGGACAGATGTTCTAGTTGAATCTAAGAGGAGATTTTATCCAGCTTCACGTACTTGCTTGCTTACTACACTCTTTATTGTCATCATTTTTAATATTTTCTTTTCGAGCATAAATGAATTGAAATAATACCCTTTGTTATGTATCGGGCTTTCAGAAAATGTTCATGGAAAATAATTAAAATAATAATTCTGTCTTGAAAAGTGGAAATAGAATAGGAAGTACTTAAGCGAAGTTTCTTTCTTGAGAGATATTACCACGTTTTTATCAACTCGCTTCCTTGTCTGTTTGTCCGGTTAATATTTTGCATCGATTTAAACTAACTTCCCGATGAGCAAAATACTTGAAACTTTGTTTGTTTGTCTGTAATATAATAATAAATAATAGTAGGCAATCAATTTTAAACTGATTTACCGATGAGCTTAGAGACTTGAAACTTTAATCATAGCTCAGAACTGGATATGATGCAATATTAACTTGCTTTCTTGTCTGTCTGTTTGTTTATTTGTCTGTAAAAATAATGATAGTAAGGAGCAATCGATTTTAAACTAACTTCCCGCTGAGCTAGAACTATTTCTGATTGAATTCAATATTTTGTATGATCATAAGAAGCCTTTTTAATTTATATATAAAAAAAATACCATTTGAAGGTACTTCCAAATGCCTGCCGGTACTTAAACCACCTCTATTTTTTTTAGAAAAAATGTAAAAAAAATCTAAAATGATTTTAATATACTTATTTCATCATTTCAATAGACTTGGTCACCCAAGGAAAAGGGTTTAATCCGCTTTTGAAGATAGCACGAACTATAATATAAACGACACCTTTACATTTATCAACCTTATTTCAGATTTTACCCTACCACCTGATTATGTTTTGATTTCTTGGATGTTTTATCTTTTTCACACATATTTCTCTAAACCTGATAAGAAATATTCTAGAACTAAATTGGCATAAATAGAAAAGTTCACTACTATCTCAAAAAACAATTTCATTAGACTAATTAACTTCATCTTTGACAACACATACTTTAGCTTCAATAACAAATTTTACAAACAGAAATTTGGAACACCCATGGGTTCTTCCACCAGTCCCATATGATCACAGATAATTTTAGATCATTTGTTGGACACAATAATTCCTACTCTTCTCTTCTCTTTTCTATATACAAATATTTCGATGATATTATTGGTGCGGTAGCAGCTGACAGCATTCAGAATACCTTAGATATTTTTCATTCTTTTAACACCAACTTACAATTCACAGTCGAATGTGAAAAAGATTATAGTGTCCCATTTTTAGACACTAAGCTCATTAGAACTCAAAATAATACAATAATATTAGACAGGTACCAAAAAGAAACTGCTTCTGGAAGATTTATCAATTATTTTTCAAATCATCCCAAAAACCAAAAATATAATACAAAGATAACTATGAAAAATAGAATTACTCAAATTCTCATAAATCCTTCATAAAACAAATTTTTAAAAATTATTTGACGTTTTTGAAAATAACGGCTATCCCAGACATATCTTGAAAAAATTAATATACAATTCCAACACGTTCGAAGGACCAACTGAAGACTCAAACATACTATTCAAATATAGAAAATGCCATACATATATAAATTATCCCAAAAAAGGATTAGGGTTTTCAAAAACTATCCGCATATAAAGATTGCCAAACATAAGATTTCGAAAAATTCAAATTTATTTTCAAAAGTCAAAGACAATACACCTTATCATATAAGCAACGTCGTCTATGAACTTCCGTGTCTGGAATGTCAAAGATGTTACGTGGGACAAACATCACAGTGGGAAAACAACGTATAATCCAATATAAGAGTGACTGTCGTTTGGGAAACATTTCATGCATGGTACTTGAACATGACAAAAAAACCGGTCATCAATTCGATTATGAGAATGTTAAAATACTGGAACACGAAAATAACTACAAAAGCTGATTATTCCTTGATATGTACCATATCAATTGAAACAAGAATACAACGGTCAATTACAAATCTGATACAGGGCAACTAAGCAATATATACTACAACTAGCGGACCCGACAGACGTTGACCTGTCCAAATTTCTATGTTCCCTAAAATCATCAATTCGATTATGAGAATGTTAAAATAATGGAACACGAAAATAACTACAAATGCTGATTATTCCTTGAGATGTACCATATCAATTAAAACAAGAATACAACGGTCAATTACAAATCTGATACAGGGCAACTAAGCAATATATACTACAACTAGCGGACCCGACAGACGTTGTCCTGTCCAAATTTCTATGTTCCCTAAAATATTTTCCCAAAAATTTCCCGTTATCCTATTATCCCATTTTCCTGTTACCTCTTTTTGTCTTTACCCCGTTATCCCGTTATTCCCTTATCCTGTCATCCCGTTATCCCGTTTTTTCCTTATCCCGTTATTTCCGTTATCCCGTTATCCCGTTTTCCTGTTATCCCATTTTTTTCTTTATCCCGTTATCCCGTTTTCCCCTTATCCTGTCATCCCGTTTTTTCGTTATCCCGTTATTCCCGTTGTCCCGTTATCCTGTTATTCCGTTTTTATTTATCCCGTTTTCCGTTTTCCCTTTTTCCCTTATCCTCCCGTTATCCCTTTTCCTTTTTTCGTTATCTCGTTTTCCCTACCCGTTTTCCTAAAAAAAATAAAAAATAGTGGTTGATCGTAGAGTAAGAGTTATATGAATTTTTTAATTCTGTCATGACAAAATAAAAATGAAAATTTTGCCAAAAAAATAGGGGTTGATTATAGAAGGGTGAAAATTAAGGGTTGTATGTATTTTTAAATTCTGTAGCACAAAAAATTAAAAACAAAAAATTTTGAATACAAAATAAAATAAAAAATTTAGGGGTGGACCACCCTTAAAATTTAAGGCGATGATTTGTTAATCTAAACCATCCAGGGCGCCACCCAAACGCATACACAAAAATTCATTCAAATCGGTCCAGCCGTTTAGGAGGAGTGACAACATACGTACAGTAGAATTATATATATAAAGATATTTTGCAATCAATTAAGAAGTATGATTTAAAAGGTTTGTTCATGTTTCCCCCTTTTTGTTTTTCTTCTTGTTTAGTATTGTTTGTTGTTTTCCCAATTCTTCTGAGTTGTTACAAACACCCTGTACCATTGTTTTTTGTTTTTATTTCTAGTTTTTCTCCCTCTTTATAAATATATTATTTATTCTGCAGTCCTAGTCTGAATGTGCTGACTAACATTTCGACAATGTTTTCACATTTTTCATTTTTTTGTGACTGACTCTGTTTTGTAAGTATTCTGTTAATTGTTCATATAATTTTTAGTAATATGTCCATTGTTAATTACTTTTTAGCCTTCTCCTGATGAAGTTAATAAAAAATTAACGAAATATTGAGAATTTAAAAAACGAATGAGTTTTATTAGTCACAGATAGCAAACCTGAAAAACCACCCATTCCTCAACTTATAGTACGGTCGAAAAAACAACGTTTTTAATATATTATATATATATATATATATATATATATATATATATATATATATATTATTAGGATTATTTTGAAAATTTGGTTTCTTGGGTAATTAGTTTTGCTCTATCGATCTAAAATATTTTCAGCACTGCGGCGTTCCCTTATATTGAAAAGTAGCACAATTTTGATATTTTGAAAGAGATACCCTGTATATTATTGCATTTTTCGCTTCACTATTGTTTTAGATGATTATTGTATGATACTTTCCTATACTATCTCAAGCGGTTTTCGAGAAATTAATTGATTTCCTTATTTTTTGTGCAAAACATAGCTTCAATCAAATGTTTTTTACTGCTGTATTTGGACTCGTACAAAACTGAAATTTTGGGTGTACTTTACCAATGTTCTGTGCATCAGTTATGTCTAGGGGAATTGTTCTTCATTAAACAGGGTCGTTCAAAATTTGTGATTTTTACGATAGATAAAAAAATGGTGAAAAGTACATTTTTCAAAGGAATACCCTGTATATTATCAAATATCCTGAAAGACAATTAAAGTTCCTTTCAAATAATGTATCATGATATATATATATATATATATATATATATATATATATATATATATATATATATATATATATATATATATATATATATAATAGTCTGGTTTCCGAAATAAAAAATAAAAAGGATATTTTGCATATTTGTATTAATGTCATGGAAACGTCATTAAAAATTAATTAGTGCAAAAATAATAAACTTTGACGTTCATTATAAATAAATTATCAGAAAGAATCAAATGGAAAGCAATATATTCAAACGAAGTTTTGATGAAATTTTTATCTTCATGGTGATCAAATTGTAGCGAGAACATGCAGAAGGTTCTGTAGTGTATTGCAGTGTATGAATGATAAGATGAACCGATTGTACAAAGAATGATTAATATACAGGGTATTCCAAACTCGATGCCCTATTGGACGTTTCTGAAATCTGAGATATGAATACTCGAAATTTCGTATCCTACGATAAGAGACTGCGTTCTAGCTCTTAAAAATATTTTCACGGTTGCAGTGTTGCCACACGTACTTGTAACTAGTATCAACTTTCGAATTTCAAATGTTTTTCATTTTGGATTCTTAGCTGTATGGGGTCGGCTTTAGAATAGCCCCATGGTAAATCCTGCCAGTCGTAAGAGGCGACTAAAAGGATAACCGTAGGTGGAAGATGGTCTCATCGCCCGGAAATACCACCATATCGACTTTGTGTGCTGTGAAATGGATCATTCCATGTTTCAGTGTTCGGTCGATACTTTCCGGTCTCCCTCTTTCCTTTTCCCCAATTCCTCCTATATTTTCAGGTGCATCCTTATAGTAATAATGATGAAGTCTCCTAGAGTGAAACACTCCGGAAGCAAAATTCCTCCCCATTCGGATTTCCGGGCGAGAGGTACTCGAGGGGACTCAACATTAAAGATTAATTTTTGCAACATCCGCGGACTCAACAAGAACATCAATGACGTCCACCATCACCTACAGACGAAAAAACCGGATATTCTGGCTCTAACAGAAACACAAGTAAACTCGTCCACCAACAAGGTCCATATGCTTTGTCCTGGTTACGAACTCCATTCTCGATTCAGGTTCAAAGGTGGAGTCTGCCTTTACGCTAAGGCTAACCTTTCATGCCAGCGTGAAGAGAGTTTGGAACCGAAGACTTTGATGTGATGTGGTTCAGCTATCTGATACCAAACTGACTAAGTTCCTCTGCTGCCTTTACCTATCACCTAATGAACCTTCATATAACGACCTCTTTGAGTTTTATCACTCAAACTGGACTACATTCAGGAGAACCACCCAACAGCTGAGACCATAATCATGGGAGACTTTAATGTACATAACGCTGCCTGGCTCAAATTCTCTAACAAAACAGATGATGCGGGTCGTCAAGCCGAGGCCTTTGCCATCACTCATGGTCTAGAACAACTGGTCGAGCTACCAACCCGCATCCCTGATGTCAACAACCAGTCTGCCAATACACTACATCTTTTCCTCACCACCAATCCTGACCCGTATAGAATAGAAGTTTGTGCCCCACTTGGAAACTCTGATCACACCCTCATCTCCACAACATGCTCTTTCCATTTACCATCGAGCTGCACAATACCACCCCGTCTCATGTGGCATTACAATTCGGCCGACTGGGAAGGTCTTCGTATGTTTTTCTCAGCGTTTCCATGGAAGAGAGTTTGTTTCTCTTCAGTAGATCCAACACGATGTGCTGAGACAATTTCTGAAATCATCATGTTGGGGATGCAAACTTACATACCGAATACCGAAAGAAGAACATCATCCGATAAGACCTGGTTTGACAGAAACTGCTCTAGAGCTGTGGCTTCCAAACAGGCAGCATACCATCGATGGCTAAAAAATCCGGGCCCTGAGTCCAGAGCAGCATATGTCGAGGCTAGAGGCATATGCAAAGAGACAATAGAATGCTCAAAAGATGCCCACAATGCCAAAATAAGATCAAAACTTGCTGAATGTCCTAACGGATCCCGTTCATTTTGGTCTTTCGCCAAAGCTGTGGGAAGAAACTTCACTTCCAGCTCATTTCTCCTCTAACCAAAGAAGATGGAACACTAGCAACGACTGCCAGGAAAAAGCCAATATCTTTGCGCACCTATTTGCTGGAAATTCCACCCTGGATTCAACGGGGAAAAAAACCCCGAACATTACACCTATTGACAGTCACATGCCCGAGATCACCTGTCGCCAACGTACTATCAGAAAGATTTTGCTGGGTCTCAACACCAACAAAGCCTGTGGATCTGACGGAATCCCGCCGATTGTTCTCAAGAAATGTGCCCCGAACTAACACCTGTTCTTTGCAAGTTGTTCAACCACTCTTACAATTTGGGGGGTATTTCCGTCCAATTGGAAAATTGCAAAGTACAGCCAGTCCCTAAAAAGGCAAAAGACCCTACCTAGCAACCTACAGACCTATCGCACTGCTATCTATTATTTCAAAGGTCATGGAAAAAGCCATCAACATCGAGCTCATGAAATATCTGGAAGACTCAGGAATTGTCAACGATAGGCAATATGGCTTCCGCCATCAGAGATCAACTGGTGACCTGCTCGCTTACGTCTCACATATATGGCGAGCTATCTATTGAAAAGTATGGAGAAACTTTAGCTGTGGCATTAGATATCTCCAAGGCGTTCGATCGAGTTTGGCACCAGGGACTCCTCGCCAAGCTTCGTCTTATGGCTTGCCCCTCAGCTGTGTTCTCTGCTTGCTAGTTTTCTCTCAAACAGATCTCTCCATGTAGTGGTCGATGGAGTTTCATCTGACACTCTACTCATAAATGCTGGTGTTCCGCAAGGATCTATTCTCGCACCAACACTATTTCTACTTCACATCAACGACCTGTTGAAAGCAACTTCATGTCCAGTACACAGCTTTGCCGATGATAGTACCCTCCATACCGCTTTCTCTTCCAGGGCCCCTATATCAGCCCGTGAAACCAGAAATGAACGAGGAAGAAATGTTAATAATATAAGTATGGCAAACAAAACACAAGCATGTCTTTCCTCTAGAAAAGCCGATCTCACTGTGCCTAACATAACTTTGTCAGGAGTAACCATACCACTGAAGTCATCCATATCGATGCTTGGTATTACTATCAGCAATAACCTTTCCTGGGAAAATCACGCGAGGTCCATTGCCAAAAGTGCATCCCAAAAACTTGGTTTTTTGTTTCGTGCCAAGAGCATTTCACCCCACTCAGCTGCTTATGATCTATAAGGCACAGATCCGACCTGTCCTGGAATACTGTTCCCATATTTGGAGCGCGGCACCTAAACATATCCTGAGGCTATTGGATTCTGTCCAAAAAAGGGCAATTCGTCTCGTCGGTGATGCCTCGCTTACAAACTCGCTCACTTGTCTGGAACACCGTAGAAAAGTTGGCGATTTGTCTCTATTTTATAGATATTTTCATGGGCGATGCTCTTCTGAAATATCAACAATCGTTCCTGCTTTGGCAGTCTCTTCGAGACTAACCCGTCAAGATTCAGTCATCACACCCTTCGTGGTCACTTTGAAACCTGCAGAACATCACTTTCCAAAGACTCGTTCATCCAACGAACAGCGAGGCTTTGGAACTCATTGCCTAGGGAGGTGTTCCCCGAGGCATACAACCTCCAGAAATTTAAGAAGAACACCAACTCCTACCCTCTTTCCCTTGGTTCCCACGATGTTCTCTGAACATTACAGGATATCCCTTTTCGTGGGAACCAGAACATAAAAAAAAAAAAATACAAATAACTTTTACTGAACATGTCGTATACCTATCTCTACCGTTTATAAAGTCCCAAAGTGCAGCAGAACCCGTAGTTTTCTTTATCCGAAAAAAACCTTGAGACCTGAGGTTTCATTGCACTTTTGAAGATACAGCTGGGACTTGAATTTTTCTCTCAAATGGAATTCAGTTTTGGCATAGATTAATTAAAGTCTCAGGATAATTTGGAAATAGATAGATGTCATACTCGAAAAAAAGTCAGATTAGGGAGTAGAATCTAAAACTGAATGATATATACAGGATGATCTGAAAAATAATTACTAATGGACGTTTTTTCGAGTATGACTCAAACCTATTTCAAAATTTTCCTGAGAAATTTTTTTAAGTAATCTTTTCTAAAACTGAATTGCATCATCTGAGGGTTAGGAAAATACTCAAGTTCCAGCTGTATCTCCAAAAGTATGAAAATGTTGAAGCGAATCATTCCAGAGTGATGTGATTTTCAATCAGGTCATTTCAATAGGGTAATATTACCTATTTCGATTTGTTATACTGGGAAATTAAAATGGTAGTAGGTGCCGTGACCAGAAAAAAGCAAGACAATCTTTTAGTTTGACAAGCAGTGATTTTCATGGTGTTTCTGTCAAAATGGACAATAATACATATTCAAATGCAGATATTTTAAATTTTTTTAGAATAATGCTTTTATTTCAGAAACCAGACTATTTAGGTATAGTATCATGATACATCATTTGGAAGGAACTTTAATTTTCTTACAGGATATTCGATAATATACATATACAGGGTGATCCATTTAAAAAAAAATCTGTATCTATCGGAAAATCACAAATTTTGAACGACCCTGTATAATGTACAACGAATTTCCTCAAACAATACTAATGCACAGAACATTAAACTGCAGCCGAAATTTCAGCTTTGTACGAGTTCAAATACCGCAGTGATGAACATTTAACTGAAGCTATGTTTTGCACAAAAAACAAAGAAATCAATGAATTTCTCGAAAATCGCTGGATATAGGTGAAGAGGAGTAGTGAACAGAAATGAACGTAAAGTAATAGCAAATCAAAAAATGAATAATATCAGAAGTCTCATTTAAAATATTTGAGATCGATAGAGCAGAACTAATTACCCAAGAAACCAAATTTTCAAAATTATCCTGGGTTCAGTTCTCCAGAAACGTCTAATAGACCCTGTATATATATATATATATATATATATATATATATATATATATATATAAACTTTCAAACTGATGGTATTTTTGGGTTCTGGGGACCATGATCATGAAAATATACATTTTTTTTAATGTCTGAAGTGGTGACGTTTTCAATAAGTATTATTATTTCTCAGAACAGATAACTAACAATTTTTACTTCCAGGGGAAGAGAAAACCCAAAATATTGAAAACAGAACTATATATCTACCTAAAATTGAAAAATCATGTACTTTGGGTAAGTACTTCAATTCACCGTAAGAATTAGGGTTGAGGAAAGAACCGAACATACTGTATGAGACGTCCTCAGGTTCGTAATCGGACACCCCTTTCGCATTGTCACCTCTCACTACCCCTTCCCAGAGTGACCAAACGGTCCGTTGAGAATGTAGCATCAATTAAAAAAATTGCACCATTGAAACATTCAACGAGTTGAGCAGATGCATCGCCTGCGGTCCTTTGATTAGTGACCTTTTCTAGCTAAATTTACATACTGGTCTGACCAGTCTTGGAGCCGAAGACTCGACCCTATTGTTCTAAGGGTTGACCCAATTCGTACCCCTGGATGACCGAAAGGGAAGCGAAATAAAATTTGCCGTGTTTCTTTTAGTCAGTGTTTGAGTTCCGCATTAAAATTGTTTGTGATCAAAGTTGGCGCTGGATTTTGTTTTGGTGGCAGCGGTGGGATGTGTGAAAGTGATGGAAAAATGTTGTTGTCGGAGGTGTTAAGATGGATGTTTCGAATCGAAAAAACAGAAAAGTTTCGGGAAATCATTATTATTGGCCCGTTCATTATAAGTACCATATAGACCAGAAGAAATAGACAAAATTTAACAATAATATCAAATATTCTCAAATATGTTTGGTGATTTGGGTTTGTTATTAACATTATCAATCCCATTTTTCATTTGATTTTCATGACGGTGAACTTCGACAAATTTATTGCTATTTTGCGCTGAAAATTGCAAACATTGTGCGAACCTAGAAAAGTATTCATCAAGAGGTTTCCAATAATATGCAGAATTTGCAAACAATTCGGACATCATCAAAGTGAAAGGTTATGAACAAGCGATATTTTTTTTAATCAAACAAGCGAAAATGCCTGACATTTTGCTAAATGTTTAGTAACTCTGGAAAAATATACAAGAAGATGTGTCTGAAATTACAGAATCTTGAATGATACGCAATGTTATGTTCATGAATAAATGTTAATAAAATGGGTAAATTTATCTGCAATTTCGCAAAAAAAATCCAAACACCAAGAATGTGGATAGCGATTGCTTTGAATATTTTCTATATCACTGTCAGATTTGCAAACTCGTCCAAGTAAGGCAGCATTAGTATTTCAATAATAATAATAATTTACGCCCTCTTGAAAACCGCAAATTGGTTGAAAATTCGCCAGTTAGATTTGCAAAATCTCTCGATGAACGTAAATTGTTGAAAAACAATCATTCCCCGATTTTTCGTCATTTGTTACTGAAAATATACAAGGAAATGTTCACTCAATGGTTTTTTGTAATATATTGAATTTGTAAACAAATATATTATGGGGAAAGTTGAAAATTATATACATTATTCACTTGTGCAAAACTTAGGGACGTTGAGAGGTCCGTATACGTTTCTCAGAACGTTTTAAATTGGTACAGGTAATGCCATTTTTTTTCAAATATAGGGTTCCTCACCGAATGATTTTGGGCATTTTGGATTGAGTTCATTGTCCTTTTTTGAAAGTAAATTGAAATCGCGCAAAAATCTGTAGGGGTAACAAAATGTGACAGGGTTGGAGAGTATTTTGTGATTTGTTTGAAAATATGGATACTGTTTGAAGCTTATTTTTTGTGGAGGAATATTCACTCTTGACACTTCTTGGGATCAAGTATAATCTTTCACAATCCGAAAATAAAATTGAATGGATCAGGGAATCTATACAAGTGTGGGACAGTACTTTGTCCCGGTAAGTTTCTGCGTATACTAAATTATTTTTCAAGGATGGAAAAATATTCATTTGGTCAAGAACTTGTATTATGAGTTTTGCCTATCAGAAAAAAATATTGAATTGAAAGATACTCCTCTATATACTCTTGACGTTTCGGAAACTATATGCGTTCGCGTTTCCAAAATCTTCTGAATCTCTAAAATGGAGTCAATCCATTATCTGCCAAAGGCAAGATCTTCTTCCAGTAAGGGTTTCCACGTCTAATACATATCAAAAGAATTTGGTGATATACAGTTTTCAGCAGATAGTAGAATGAAGGCGGATTCTTTTAGTTTTTTCTCCTCTTATGTGGTTCTTTGGCTAAAATTGTCGTTTTATTCCATTATACCATATGGTTGCCATTGGATTTCAAAATATGTTCTGATAATTTTGAACCTGTGATCTGTCGATTCTCAATATAATCTCTATGTTCATCCTGACGCACTTTTAACGGTCTGGATGTCTCACCAATATAACTTTTGCCACAAGAACAAGGTTTATTGTATACACAATTTCTTGAATTTTCTTCTTTTTTCGGTTTTGTTTGGGTAAGGATCGATCTCAATGTGTGCCAATTAGTTTAATCCTTTCAGATAATCCAGGGACATAAGGTATTTTATGTTATTTTTAAAATGTATTGGTGGTTGTGTCTGTACTGAATTTATTACTCGGTTGTTTTGTGTATTGTTGTTTGTAATTTCATTGAGAGTGTTTTTCACAAATGTATCTGGTTACGCAATATTTTTCAGTATGGATCTTATGAACACAATTTCTTCTTCACGGTTTTCTGTTGAATTGCATATCATTTTAGCTGTAGAGGCATTTAACCATATCTTTTTGACACTTGCATGATGGTTTGATTTGTTATTGAGATATCCATTAATGTGTGTTTTCTTTCGGAAAACAGTTGTGTTGATATGATTTGATTTTTTGATCATGGAAGGAAAGTTGGGTATTTTCCTCTGATTCCAATGTGAATTATCGTTGGTTGTTTGTTTATAGGATTTAAGAATGAATTTCTATTTATCTGTGGTCTGCTAGTTCCAGATGGCGAAAACATCATCAACATATCTTTACCACACTTTTGGACTATTTTGATAGGTTTCAATGTAAGATTCCTCAAAGTGTTCCATAAAAATGTTAAAATGGGAGATAATCCCTTAGCCATGCCGAACTCCTGTTGATTGAAGTCATTTTCGAATTGGAATTATGCCAGTATAGGTCCAGCATAGTATTCTGCATATCAGTTGAGAATGTAACAAAAACCATCGACACCACCATCGTAGTTACAAATAAATAGAATGATGTTCTTCTGGTTATTCGAAGATGATTATCGACTACATTAGAGTTTTTGAAGAGCTCGTATGTTCAACTATGACCAGCGGTTTGATTATGACTAACCATTTTACAAAACAATAATCGAACTCAATAAATCTTCTCACGCACATATACATACCCTCATAGAAACTCATTCGGTAGGGGGAGGAATTCTGAATTCAGTTTATTGGAAATAACAGAAAAACGGCTCGATGAATTTGGAATTTATTTATTTTGGATTTTCTGGACGATTATTAGATCTATTAGTTGTAAAAAAAACAATTATTCAGTAACGTACTGTTTGGAAATAATTTGACTGAAATTATTTCTCAACAAAAATAATATTGAAAATTATTAATAATGAACTTTCTGGACAATTATTTGATCTATGGGGGCTGTTGAGGTTGTATTAGTTCTAGAACGTTTCAAATCAACCGTTTGGAAATGATTTGCCTAAAATACTTCACACAAAATAATATTAAAATTATGAATACAAAATATACATCCTGTGATGAGGTTTCGAGAATAACTTCTGCTATCTTTCTCAGATTCAAGTTTATCACCTAATTCAAATTTGAATCCACTGGAAATATGTTTGAATTGTGTCTTCTTTCATGCATACAACACATAGGTTCACAGTATGTGCAACTCAACGTGACCTATTTGATATGAAATTTCTCTAGTTTCATATCTTTATTCAGCAGAAGGCTTGTTTCAGTATTCTTTCGCGCCATTTGCTTCATACACGAGCATTTTGTATATATATATATATAATTCCCTGTTTTTTTAAATTTTCTTGTGTTCAGATTTTCTTATTATCAAAGGTCTTGAAGTTTCTCCGGTGTAAGTAAGTTTCATTACAAACACATGGGAAAATGTTAACAAAATTTTATTTATTTTGTTCTTATTCCATTGGTTTTTTCCGAGTTGATACCAATTTATAATTACCATGAGTTTTGAACACTGTTCGTTCTTTTCAACTTTTCAGAGGAACCAGGAATGTGTGGATTTATATTCGTCACAAAAGGCTGTTGTTGAGGGTCTTGGTGTTATTGTTCTTTTTTTTTCAATTAGTTGGGTCATTCTATAGTCAAAACTTTTTGGATATCTTCAAGAATATTTTTATGAAACCAATCTCATCTCAATTTATTTTTTGGAGTTGGAGAGATCAATTCGACTCTCTCATATAGAGTTTGGTGAGATTTAGTGATTGGAACGGAAATAAAGAGATCGTTGGTTCTGTTCTTTTTCCTGAAAACAGTGCTAGGATCTGAAGTATTCATTGTAAATGTGTAAATGTTTAAATTGAATTCATAATGATTTTTCTTATCTCAGCCCAGGCTGCATAATTCGTTTTGAAATAGGTCAAGTCAAGTCAAGAAATAGTTAATTCGAATGAAAGTTCCTTGATTGCTATTCAATATTCTACTGGATAATTATTTGAAATTATATGTGGGAATGACATGTATATGCTCATATTTATTGATCTGTTCGTCTGGCTTCTGAAATCTATACTGTTCAACCTAAAAAGATGAGATTTGGCATTATTGTTGAGTTTGATGAAATTTATTTCCGGAAAGAAATATTTTGATTCTATATATGTGAGAAAAAAGAACTCATATTTAGTACAAGTGGACACAAAAATAACTATCGAACAATATATCAAGAAATAGAAAAATGTTTGTAAATATATCATGATGAAAACTTTGGGAGCATGTTGTAGGCAAAATCATGGAGGTTGGTAAAACGAAAAAATTGAGGAATTGGGGCTATTCAGTTGAGGGAATATATTTTTGAATCTTCTATAGCATCAAATGAAATCTGAATCCAATATAGAACGTTATACTGTGTCTGGCATAGATCCAAATCAACTCAATCTTCATTTCTCAATGTAGAGAAAAATATTAGAGGGAAATTTTGTTGGCATTTATTTATAATACATAAAAAAACAATGTTCAGTGGTTCATATTGTTGTTAATTATTGAATCACACAGTATCAGTTTATATATATATATATATACAAAAAACACTAAAAATAAAAAAATAAAAAAAAAAAAAAAATACCACAAAAAAATAAAAAAAAAAAAAAAACAAAACAGTAATTATGAACAAAAAATATTTTGAGCACAAAATGGACGAATTATTAAAAGACACAAAAACATATAAAAAACTGAAAAACGACTCCACAAATTAATCAAAACCAAAACAACCAACTGATTACACACTGGCTGGAGAAAAAATATATCAATAGACATTGAGAAAAAACTTATAATAAAAAATGCAACCCCTCCCAAAATATACGGCTTACCAAAACTACACAAAAATAACACCCCACTAAGACCAATAGCTTCCAGCATACAATCCCCATTCTATAACTTATCAAAATATCTCATAGAAAATATTTCAAATATGACAGGAAAAAATAATTTATATATAAAAGACAGTTTTGGTCTTCAAGAATTCATAAAATAAATTAAAATCCCAGAGAATTATATTCTCATTTCGCAAGTCGTAATATCTTTTTAACCTTGTCAAATAAGCCTTTTAAAAAACGGATCACATTAAAAAATTACACGCCATTACCATACGACGAATTCATAAAAGCCGGTAACTTAACACTCTATAACAATAATTTCAAATACAAAAGTGATAATTACGAACAACTAGATGGCTGCGCATTGGGATCCCCAATATCTAGTCCAATAGCTCAACTAGTTATGGAACTGCTAGAAGAAACAGTTATCGAAAGATTAAGCTTTCACATACCATTTTTCAAACGCTATGATTAGGACTGCATTATAGCTATACCTCAAAACAAAAAGAAATTTTACAAGCCTTCAATTCCTTCCACCCCAAAATACAATTTACAATAGAAGTAGAACAAAATAACAGATTAATTTTACAGATATAACCTTGATAAAAAAAACAATACATAATGACATAATGGTATACAAAACCAACAAGTTCGGGAAGATATCTAAATTATAACTCAAGTCACCCATTTTCCAAAAAAAGCAGTCATTATCGGACTAGCAGACAGATCCATCACTCTGAGCAGATCCCTTCTACGAGAAAACGTCCTAGAGAAAGTAAAAAACACCCTAATCAATAATAATAAGCCTATTCATTTAATTGAAAAAATAATAAAAGGTCGCAAAAATTTTACATAGAAAAATCCAACATAAAAAAATTATACCTTAAAAAAATACAACTATCTATTAAGCCACAAATCTAACAACACTCCTAAAACTTTATAAACAACCCTAAAAAATAGTACTCCAAAAAGTATACATTTGGTATGACGTCATAACTTTTAGAAAATAGGATAAAAGAACTTAGATATATGACAAATTCCAGCACTGCTTCAAACATACATAATAAATGATAACCATAATCCTAATTTCAAAAATACCTCAATTCCAGCTGTCAAAAAAATATTTAAAAAATGATATATATTACGTATATAAGCTTGATGTTTGTTTTTCAATAGAAGTGAGTATACCTTCTCGACTGGTCAATGACATCTTTTTATCTTTCTATGAATTTTCAATACTATTAATTTTATTTGGGAAAAGACAAATTCTTGTGGAATTTGATCAACCCAATTATAACCATCCATGCATATAATTTTTTATTTCGTACAGGGTGGTGAGAAAAAATAGGAAAAAACAAGAAACCATTTGATGATTTCACTGAAATAACTTATGCATTTTTAACATCAACACTTTTGGAAATAATCACACATTTTTCAATGTCCCGGGTGTATGGGAGGAATAACGATAGGCGCATTTAGGGTTTGAGATATTTTTTTCAAGTTAACATTTTCTATAAAAAATATACTAAAAAAGTTTCACATTTGCTGCAGCCTTTGTGCCGGACACTGTGTATGAGAGAGCTAAAAACAGAAATCATCTTCCGATAACAAGCTAAAAAAATGTACACAGTAGAGATCATCACCTGAATATGAATCTTTTACATATCGAGCAACCTTATTCCTTATGTACATTAACTGAAAGAAAATGAAATATCTTTTTATTTTCGTTGAAAAAGCCCAATAGCCTACGTTTTTTTAACCGAGTTAGAAGAAAGCACATATTATTGCTGGATCAATTAGTCCTTGTCCAAAACAAAAAAACCCCGTTCTTATTCCTATTGGATTGGGAAAATCACCCCAGTGAGAAATATTCCATAAACCTGTTGAACAATATGTTCGGTTAGGATATCAAGTATCAGAAGTAAGTGTGGAACTCAACCCAAACGAAGGGCAAAAAATGAAATGTCCCTTGTGGAAATCGATAAAAGTAAAGACTACAACGAAACTTTAAAATTTCTCTGTATTCGGCGTACAATCGGACATTAAGAATTCCTGCCGTCTCCCTCTCAACGATTGATTTTATGATTCGTCCATCTCTTTTCTACTTATTATACGGCCGACCCTTTCGAGAAGTGTAAAAGTAGGGTGAAAGAATAAAAGAGGGGCATAAACGGGGGTGTTTGGGGGTGGTTGGGAGTAAAAAAGGGGTGAATTTACATCGGAAAGAGTTGATTGCTTTCCCTGAGAGGCAGCCATCTTACTTCTTTATTATTGGCCATTGCTTTTATGGAACTTTGCCAGATAAAAATTTGATGGTTATGCTTTTTTGGGATGCTTATTTCTGCGTTATGTTTGAATTTTTTATATGAGTTCGAGCAATGCAAGGATGTTTCATTATATATACAAAAATCCAATCGATATTTACTCCCAAAAACTATTTGAATTCTCTCAAAACATGAATGACAAATTCAGTTTTTCTGCCATTTTTTCAAATGTTCTTTTCATTTTTACAGACCAATTCATATTATATTTCCTCAGGAATTATACGTATTTTTTATAATTTTTTTAGCCAAAGTGGTATGGAAAAAACATTTTTATCAAATTGTATTCAAAATGTAAGTTATTTTTTTTTAATTTTCCCGGAATTTTTATTACAGTTCTAAGCAGCAGCAAATGTTTTTTTCCAGAAATAGCACTAATTAGTTAAGATTAAATATGTGAATGAATATTTATTTCACGTCTTGATTTTTACCAGCAAATGATGCAAACGAAAAAATAGTATCGTTTATTTTTATATTTCTATTTTGTTGTTTGTGTTGAATTTCAGATAGGCAAATCAACTCAAAGTAGAAAGATTGGTAAAAATAAAAACAATTCTAAATATTTGTTTTGAGATTTCGAATATTTCATAATATGGAATAAATATCTTTGAGATTTTTTCATGATATATACATATTTGGTTAGAGTATTATTTCTTGGAGTATAGTGAAAATGAAAATCGGTGATTTTGAATAGATTTTGTTGGTTATCATACAAAAATGCAGTGAATATGATGAACCTCATTATTTCAAACAAATGTCTAATACAAAAATTGGTAATCTCATGATAGTTTGCTATAATTGATTTGTCAGAAAACAACATTTACAAAAAATCTACTACAAATTTTTTCCAAACGACTCCGAATGTTCCAAAATTTAATAAACTAGTTTGCTGAATATGCTAAATGATATTCCGTAAATCGGCGTTTGGCGAGAAAATATGTACGGTGTTTCTATCACATCATTATCATAAATATTTTTGAGAATATCCTGATAGCCCTGTTATAAGTTCTGAATGATAAAATAGATGAATAATAAAATGACAATGATGAAATTCACATTAAGAACAATAATGGATTGTTGAAATATTTTCTGGGATGAATAGCCTTCCACAATATAAAAAAAAAAATAATACAAATGAAGCGTGATTATAAAAAAAAGTGAACCCTATAATCAGAATGATGAATTTCTTAGAAGAAACCAATGAATATGAGGTCTCAAAAGCTATCCCATATTAAAATAGGAAAGAGAAAAATAGAAAAAGTAATGGAGTATGTCCAACACCATTCAAAATTGCAATCATTTCGCCAATATTCGATATCTGTCAAAACAACTTTTAACTTAAAAAATTTCAAAACATTTTAAATCCGTATCAACAAATCCTTAAATAAAAATAAAGTACTATCAAAAAGTCAATTGGAATTCCGACTAGACGAATCAACAGTAGATGCAATAACTAACTGATGAAATTAGTAAAAATATTGATGAAAAATCATAATCCATTCCAAAAAAACGAATAACCCCACTGACACATTATATAAAGAAACATAAATTTTGGATATCAGACAACTTTACTTACATATAAATAAACTAGGATTAGTGCTGAACTAAAAAAAAATTAAACAAATATGAAACACGTAACAAAATCAATTAATACGAACTGAAATCGCAGAAAAATACCCTCCAGAGATCCTATTCTCATCTAGCTTTATAATCTAATTCCAATAGAAACCAAAACTATTGGTAACAACGTATTCAAAACTTAAAATCTGGATCTCAAACTTGCCAAACCAAACCAACATGAAAAATATATACTATTATCTAGAAATGAATAGAAACTGAATTAGAAATAATGCTGATGTGCATCATTATTTTTACACTTTTAATTCTAGTATTTCATTGTATTTACAATCGATCTACTTTAATTCTGACATTTTAAGTGAGAGTTTTATATTTTATCATTATCATTATTTTGTAAATGTATTCATCTTCATGACTACTATGAGCTATATATATATATATATATATATATATATATATATATATATAATCCATCCCGCGTACAAGTTTGTCTTCCTCTGAATCCCATATTTATTGGCCACAGTGAGTTTTGTAGAATTGTTATTTTGTCGACGAATAATAATAATAATTATTGTTATTATTATCATTATCTATACAAGTGTAGAAGGGCAAATAAATTAATATGCCACGATAAGTTATTGCGTACCTTTAATGGGTAAAATATACAATAATTCGGGAAATTGTCGAATTCTAAATTATCAAAATAGGTGATGTGATCCGCAAAAGTGAGTCGGTTAAATTTGGTGTTCCACAAGGTACAGTTATGGGACCAATTGTCTTCAAAATATATATTAGGATAATCTCTATAAACTATGCTCAAAAGGGGACAATAAGTTTTGCTGATCACACAGCCGTAATTCATGAAGAAAAAACGAGGAATCTGCTAAAATCGGCAACAGAGAAATATTTCGGAATTAATAGATTTTTCCGAAAGTCGTCTACTTCTAGTGAACTTCGATAAAACTGACAAAAAAACTTCGTTTCCCATTATATAAATTCAAGTACACTCGAAATCAGGTAGCATCAATTCCTCTATAATTCTCTCATTGAAAGTCACCTCATTTAGGGTGTTATTGCATGGGGACCTGCCAACAAAAATCACATGAAACCATTAGAAATGATTGAGGGTGAATTAATAAAATATAATAACAAAAATCCAACACATTTTTTATAACCAAATTGTATTGAGGCAACACATTTATCGTAGTGAACTCAATATAATAGACCACAAATATAACACAAGATATGAAATAGGTTTTGAACGTAAAACCTGAAAAAAGGTTCAAAAATAAATTCGGATAACACAACAACCAATAAAATAAATTCATCAATGTATAGATACGAAAAATCTGTATATAATTTATATGTATTTCTATTATTAAATTAATAGTGATATCGTTTTATTTAAAAGTGACGTGAGTAATAATTCCAACTTGAAATCATCTCATTTATTTACATATAAAAATTGTTTTTCCACTTTCGTTTGTTTAGTTTTTTATAAATAAATATTATTATTGGTGTGATATTTTCATGATATAAATTTACCTATATTTGACCTAAATATTCGACGGAGTTTTCAATTGTTACGAAAGGCTTGGACCATGCATACCACATAATACGGAAAATAGTGTTACTTTATTCATTATTATGAATTTTTATAATATTAATAGAATCAACTACTATCAAGTATTGATTCTTTAAAAACTATCAGATTCAATATTTTATATCTGTGTTTCAACTTCTGTTTTCACCCCACCCCGTATTGTCTGAGTACCCTTTTTCCTCCGAAACAACAAATATCTGAGGGAAGATATGCAAACAAACTCAGAGTCAGTCGTAAATAAACGTGAACGGTTGGAAAGCGCTCTATTTTTCTGAAAACTGCTCGTTGGAGTATACCGCTCTCATGGCAAAAGGAAGGAAATATAAATATCTCAGCTTCAAAGAAAATCTTTTTAAATGCCCGGCTTTGAAATGATTCTTTATTAGGAAAATACAAGAAGTAGAAACCTGGAAAAAGCATTGTACTCTTAATGCCGAGGTTTTATTTTCTATTTACATCTTGAAATTACAGTTGCTTTCTCGTGTTTCACATGATTGAAAGATGTTCCATTGAAATTATAAAGAAATATTCAAAGTTTTCTAATTTTTGCTAACTAGATATTATCAAACTTAGCAAAAGTAACTTATATAAACTATAGGAAATATCAAAAATGTTCTCTTCGAGAATCTGATGAACACGAGTATATCAAGAGTATATACAGTGCGTGACAAATTATTTGAGAAATATCCAGAGAATTCTCACTAACGTTCGGATTTGTAGACCAGCGTTATAATGATATGATTTACTTTTCAATCATATTTATAGTTAAAATAAGAATTTTGATTTTACTAAAAGACACCCAGCGGGGGTTCAGAATCAGTAAGAATTCTCGGAAGTTCTTGTCTCAAATAATTTGTCATGCATTATACTGCTTACCGAATATGTATACGACAAATCCAATGAGCTAATTTGTGTGACCTATAATTCGATGAAATTTCTAAAGTTCTTTTCGACTTATTACTAGAAAAATAGGGTGAGAGAAATACAAATTTGAACTATTTGTAGACTTATTTACTCCCAGACCATATGAACGGATGTGAAGCAATAATTAGGTAAATATTGGCAAAAAATGCTCCTTTGAAGTTCGTAACTCTCTCCAGTTAAGGCATGATGTACTTTTCCTAATTCACAATTACACTTTCTGAATCATCAAAATGATATGTAATATTTCACTATCAAAGAACCTTGGTAACTCCCTATAGAAGTGACAAATTATCGAGGGAAATATCGCTAAAAAAATTTGAAATTTTCGAGAAAGCATTTTGCCTGAAAATTTTAGTGAGTGCGATTTGCGATCTCATCTTATCTGATAATAAGGCCGCAAATTGCCCTAGACTCAAGCCTGCTGGTAAATCCGCCACTGCTGAAAAAGGAATTTTTTAAAGGCCTGGATGAATTTAATAAGCTACCAAAAATTGTGAAAGGATCACAGATTCTGAGAAGCTTCAAGTCTTTGTTGCGGGAATATATTAAAAATACTGAACTTTAAGTTTGAACTCTTAATTTTTTTTTTTTTAAAATTTTAAGTTTTTAACTTACATTTCAATAGTGTGTTATTGTAATTAAATTAAATATCTGTTACTACCGTTTGTATATTAGGTTCCTATTTCAATAAATTACTTATTTATATTATTACTTATATTTTTGAATTCCAATATGAAATCATGTAGTAGTGAGCTCAAAATCCCTTATTTAATCAATTTTGCATTTCTTGTTTCTTTATAGGAAGTGATTCATATATAGTATATGAATTCAATGCATTGACATATAATGACAGAACATAGTGTGGTTTTATCGCAAAACAATATCGAATCTACTAGTGGTTTTATCAGTTTAAAACAGCAATAAGACGTTTTATCACTATAATACTGATCTGATTGGTTCCCTGTTTGAAATTTCGGCCATTTGATTGGCTCAAAAATAATAGGCAAATAGTCGAATACATTTTTCATAATTACATGTTATATGGTCGCAAAATAATCCAGGATCTGCTTTAACATGTTTGAAGATTTAGATAGATAAGTTTTGATTCTACTAATTTCCTAACTTCTTACAAATTATCAAATAATTTCCATCGCTTATTTCGATGCCATTCTAAATTCGTTTGGGCATCATAACGAATGCAGCGAATGCTCGAGAAAAAACGACTGGATGTTTTTTTCTATTGCCACTTCCCCTTCCGCGCTTGTCGCAAAAATGTGTAATGTGTTACAAATTTATAAATCAAGTAAACTTTTGCAGATGTCTTGTAATATTTTGCAACCTATAATAATCTGCCACTTTTATAGGCAGTTAAATATTTTGATAAAACGTTTTCCAGTGTCCATCGAGTTCAACATAAAATTTACAGAAATCCTAATATTGAAAACTAATTACTGATTATTGAAAATTTCATCTATCTGCAGACGTCATGAACTGCTAATTTAAAAACTATTTCATTGTAAGTTATAAAAAAGCATCATGCCATCATGGAGAAAGTTGCAAGTTTGCACAGCGAGTCGTCTAATAAATCAGTCATATAAGGTGAAAAATGGGCAAATCTCGGAATTGAAGATAATGAGCTACAAAGGGAAACATTCTAATTGAATATTGAATAGAAAGGTTATCTTGAACGATGGAAGATAGTGACTAAAGTTTATCTTTCAGTCGCAGATGATTCCACATCTCAAATTATGAACATCCCGTTCATATTTTCAAACAAATCGAGCTACAAACTTGTATAAGTCTTTGTTTTGACATTTTATATGCTATCTCAAAAGGCCCATAGAATCGCGTATATCGAGTAAATATATTCAAGGTAAAAAGTCACAAAAACTGTTTTTTTTTGTAAATATCTTGTTTTATATGCTCTGAAAAGTTGTTGAAAAATTTGTAGATCTTACAATTTTCTTCAAATTACTTCATCAGCAAAAATGGCAAGGCAACGTGGAAACACAAATATATTCATCTGAAAGCTTCGACAGATATCCTTGTTCTAAAAAACATATTTATTTGCAGGCATTCAGCGAATTTGACACAACGTCTGCACTTTAAAAAAAACATCAAATGTTCTAGAAACATTCCGAATTTGATTGATCAGCTCAAGATTCCAGCAGGAAAAGAAAATTGTTTGAAAATGGAGTACGTGTCTTTAGCAATGTTTAATGCTCCAAAATCAGAATAATTTTCGATATACGCAATTTATCAAATCAACAAGACTCAACAAACCGGTGCAGTTATCATCTCTTCCACCTACAGGTGCAGCAACTCGACAGCATATCAATCGTGTCTTCTATCATATCCAAATATGGCTAGGGAATGATTTAGAACCCCAGGAATGGGGAAAGGTATTACAAAGTGGAACCCTGCAATATTTAACGGTATTATTACCACCAGCACCAATACTAAATTTTGCAAAAATTGCACAAGTAACCCCTTCACCACACTTACTCACTTCACACCTATATTCGCATTTCGATAACTGAGTTATCATCATCAGTAGGTAAACTACACTGTAGTTATAGGTGTGAAGTGAATAACTATGGTGAAGGGGTTATTTGTGCAATTTTTGATTATGTGACACTACAGAGTCTAGCCAGTCTTCATAGAAAAGTAGGGTTGCAATGCTCCTCAATTTGTGGTCAGTGTAATGGGCAATCGTGCCTCAACGCTGTATAAATCCACAAGATCTTGATGATCGAAGTAAATATGTACCTTGAAGCTTTGGAGTCGAATATCACAGACAACGAGGATGATAATTAATTCGAAGTTAAAGTTGAGCGACCAGAAGAGGAAAACGGTGACGAACAAGAATAATATTGATGCTCGCTATTAACAATAAAAACTACAGGGAAAAATCCCACTTACATTAAACTTCAATTGTAATAAATTTATGATGAACTGATTTAAAAAGAACGCAATTGAAATGTATTTGAACTATTTCCTTTCAATAACTTAAATAATCTATATCTATATATATAATAAAAATAAATGTCGAATTGTGTTGCTAAGCGCAAAACTCGAGAATGGCTTGGACCAATTTGGCATTTTTTTTGGAAATGTTCGTTATAGATAGGGACAAAGAACAATTGGAAAAGTTGTACGGAAAATTGGAAAATTCGGGAAACTAATTTTTTTATGGGATTTTTTACCATAACTCACGATTCAAACGATGGATATGCGTAATTTTTTTTTGTTTTGTTCGTTGTGCCTGAAAAGTTTTCAGGACAAAAACTTTGGACAATTACAAAGAAAAGTCGGAAAATTCGGACAAACTGCAAAAATCATAATTTTTGTATGCACACTCGATCATAACTGCCGATAGGATAGGTGATCCTTTCTTTGAAAGTGAGTGTTCTTCCATGGATAAGGTTTTTATACTATCCCTTTTACTTTAACTCGCCACTAGACGGCGCTGCAGCCCATCAACATATATTTCGCGCTATCAATAACGGGATAATGGGATAACGGGATAACGAGATAATGAGGAAACAGGATAACGCGAAAACGGGATAACCAGAAAACGGAATGGAGGGATAACGGGATAAGTGGATACGGAAAAAGGAAACGGGATAATATAAACGGGATGATCGGATAACAAAAAAACAGCATAACGACATAACATGATAGCGGGAAAACTGAATAACGGGATAACGGGTAAACTGAACGAAGGAATAACAAGAAAACGAGATAACGGGAAAACGGGATAACAGGGAAACAGGACAACAAGAAAACGTAATGGAGGAGTAACGGGATAACGAGAAAACAAATAACGGGATAACGTGCTATTGAAAAATGGAATAACGGGAAAAGGGAATAACGGGATAAGTGGAAAACGGGAAAACAAAAAGGGATAGCGGGATATGGGATAACGGGAAAAAGTTATAACGGAATAACTGGGAAGCGGGCAGATTCATTGGCATAACCTAGATGGAAGAACACAAATAAAAAATAGGAAAAAATTATTCTATGCGGCGAAAGTTTTCAGCAAAAAAATAGGGAATATAGAAATTTGGACAGGACAACGTCTGACGGGTCAGCTAGTTATTAATATAAATTAACTAAATATAATTAATTAGATATTTTATTCATGAATAATTTCATGAATATTTGTAGATATATTTATTGAATGATTAGGGTTTGTTAGTAATTATAATATTTTCAATGAATAATTAAGTTTATAAATTGTACTGAATTCTACAGTTGACCTAGCGTTATCATACATACGGCTAAGCGCTCTATCCCAAAAACGGTTGATAATATAAAATATTGTCAGAGATCAAATTTATAGAGAATTTAATGCTCCACAACTCTCAGTTTTGAAAGTCATTTGGAGCAAAGGAAACAAGATATTTACAAAAAAACTGTTTTTGTGATTCTATGAGCCTTTTGAGATAACATATAAAATACACACAAGTGTGTAGCTCATTATCTTTCATTGCGGGGTTGAATCCCTGTTTGACTAGGGTATAAGGTGATTTCAGCGAGTTCCAGTCATTCGTAGTATGTTAATTTTTGGTCGCAAAATAAGACAAAAATTATAATTAACAACAAATAATTACTTTGCCGGAGTCACAGATGTCTGCAAATTAAGCTTCGAATTCTCAATATTTGATAAAATTATATATCGAATTTGCTGCTATGTTTAATTTTTAATCGTTGAACAATCCCTCAATGATTTTTTTTTGAAATTTTTCAATTTTGCCGACCTTGAATAAAGTTGCAAAATGTTATAGTTTTGATTCATTCCGTACTTTTGAATATAGTTTTAAAAATGTTTGATTTAATGTTAAATTTCCTACCAATTTAGTGGCCTATTACGTTTGTGATTCACTTTCATCTGCAAATATAGTATAGAAGGTCAAATTTAGGGAATGATGTTTCGGACGTTGGAACGTACAGTGAAATAAAATAAACACAATAAGAAAACTTTTCAAATCCACCCTCTCGATTTTCTATGAAAAATCGATACAGCCGAGAATCTCATTATTTTTTGCCCTTCTATAAATGATTTTTAGCAGACCTGGTTCTCGATTAGCGCGTCAAAATTGAGGCTCGGACGATCTTGATGTTTTTGATGACTTTTCTCTTCTGCTCTCCCCTTTCGAGATACATCTTTCGCCTTTATCAATCACTTTCAGAGGGAGGGAATCGGGTTTCCAGGAATTTCTTCAGAATAAGCATTTTAAATAATAATTAGATGCACTTTGAAGCCGAAGGGACTTTTTGATGGCGAATCATTATTGCATGAATGGTGTTGTTGTGCAAATGGAGTATCGAAATATACAACGTCATTACCATCTAATTGATGTTCATCTTTTTTGGCTTCGTTAGAATGCGTGGGGAATGTAGCTTTGTTGTTTTCTGGAGCATGGTAGATAATAATTAATGTATTGATCTGGAAACGAGTTTTGACAAGTGGAAGAAGAATTTCCTTAATTATTGAAAATTGCGAATTAATAATAATATTTTACGAAGCGCAGCAAAATCAATTTCAAGTATATACTTTTTATAGGAATTTCGATATGCGATAATTTAGTGGTTTCGCCCATGTGGAATAAAGAGACATACATTTTTCCTGCAATTTGTTCCATTGGAAAAAATTGGAGAAAACCCCATAGAGTAATTTCTCTAACTATGCGGTAACACAATTTATGGTGATAAAATTATTTGAGACAAAACCTTTCCAGCATTATCACCGATACTGAACCCCGCTGGGTGTCCAATGCCTACATTCCAGGGTAGGCTTCGCCCGACTAATTATAATTCATTCAGAAAAATACTTGTTGCACTTTTCACGAGCAGACGGACAATTGAAAAGCACTTCTATATGTTCACAGTTTTAATGCCAACGTTTTGGCTATGGTAAGTATACTTTTGTTGTTGTATTATTTTAGAAATCATTAATGAAAGAAAAAAGGTACATAAAATATGTGGTGGTACATCATCAGATAACAACTACAGGAAAACAGAAAAAACAGATAAAAAGAACGGAGGGTTTATATTCCCACATCACATTGATAAAAACATATTTCGGAACACTTTTCCAACACAATATACACTGTTGAGTCTACTCACCCCAGAAGTAATATCAGTAATGTTGCCAGGAAAATGAGAGATATATTTTTCCATAGAAATAATCAAAATTGTTTTTCTGCGAACGAATGAAATACAGATTGTGTCTTTCTTCGAATCAAAAGGCCATGGTATAGCGTATATGCCCTAGAAATGTCAACTCAACTTCTCATATTGTAGGTAGTGGTTCAGCCTGAATTCCTTAGCACGAGTATCAGGTTATGGATTTTTTTGTGTTTTGGTATAGAACTGGATTCACATTACCTAAAGCTGGATTTATGCGTTGCCAGAATATTTTAATAAATTCCATTTGGATTATCACAGTCTATTTTTAAATTGACACAATTGTTGTTGTTGTTGATATGTGCCATTTCTAGAAACAATAGTTTTTTTAATAGGTTATCTCTATCTATGATGGATGTAGAATTGAAAATACATACATCCATCATACATAGAGAGAACTCTTTGAAAAACGATTTTTTTCTAGAAATGGTACATACCAACAACAAAAACAATTGCGTCAATTTAAAAACAGACTGATCTAAATGGAATTTATAAAAATATTCTGGCAACGCACGAGTCTTTAGGTATTGTGAATCCGGCTCTACACTAAAACACACACAAATTCATCACCTGATACTCGTGATAAGGAATTCCGGCCGAACCACTACCTATAATACGAGAAGTTGACAGCGTTGTCCAACACATAAATTTTTAAGGTATATACGCTGTAAGTATAGTTATTCTAATCCCAATTGGAACGGCAATAAAAATAAGAGCACTGCGAGGAGTGTTCATATGCACTGCCCGGCAAATGGGAAATTTATATACTACCAGTATTTTTACTTTCAAAGCGTTCCTGGTACAATCATAAAAAAATTCTGTCGTGTGACCCTAGTTGCCTGGATTATTAGTAAAGGCGCTATCAAATATATTTGAGGAATAAATGCTCGGTTATCTGAAGCCGCATGATTTCCCCAGTTCACAATATTCCTTAATCAGTGCCGTGTGTTGGTGAGGTTAGGAATCATGCATTGAAAATAATTCTATCAATATGGCTTTCTGGAGACCTTTCGAAACAAATAATAAAATTCAGTTGAGATAAATTGTGTCTACTTTTACTGGGGTGATCAATTGCTATGATTGTAAGAATAAGTAACTGAAAAAATACCACTGAAAAATAATATAACCGACGCCTATGTCAAGGCGGCAACTGGAAAGACAATTCCTTCTCGAAACTCTTTATGTCGGTCCAATTGGGATTGGAAATACTATAATTCAATTATTTTTTTCAAATAATTTTGGTGATTTCTATGGAAAAAATCTTCTTTAAAAATTTTTTTATTTTCCTGACATCACTCATATTACTTTTGGGGTGAGTTGACTCAACAGTGTATGCTGTGTTGGTAAAGTGTTCCGAAATATGCTTTTCCGGATGTGATGTGGGAATATAAACCCTCCGTTTTTTTTTCTGTTTTTCCTGTAGTCGTTATCTCATGTTGTACTACCACATATTTTATGTACTTCTCTTCTTTTTTCAGTAATTTCTGTATTCATACAACAACAAAAAAATATTCATTGTAGCCCTGAATAGGGCGAGATTTCTTGCCGAAACGTTGGCATTACAACTGTAGACATAGAGAGGCGCTTTTTAATCGTCCAACTGCTCGTGAAAACTGCAACAAATAAAGAACTTCTGGACGTGAGAACGCAAAATACTTTAAGGTAGCTACAAGTCTAAATTTATTACCTTTATTGCGATACTCAGTATTTACACGATATATTGATTCCATCATTTTATCAATCTTGTGCTATCCATTATTTTCCTTTTAAAATTTTATATCTAAATCCAAGCTGTTTTAAAAAATCTTCCCAAAATTTCCTTGAACATCCTCAATTATAGACTTTTTTTCAGAGTATCTGATAAACTTCCAAACTGGGCATGAATTTAGAATGTCGACGAATGCGGACGTGTGTGCTGAGCTCTCTCAAAATCTAAATGTAAAATGCTGTAAATGCAACAGAAAATTTGTAAATGGAGTGAAATGTGTTATGCGTCAAGCATACTACATTTAAGTGTGCAAATGTTGAAGAAAATTTTGTAATTGAGGACTTCAAGTGCGAACAATGCGATGTCAACGATGCAGTATTTTTTCACGGCATGGAAGCAGCTTCAAATGAAGGTAAATTCGATGCTAGAGTACTTATTAACATCATAAAACAAAAAGACATAATAATAAATGAACTACGTGACAAAGTTGACATCTTGAATAATCAAATCAGCTTGTTGAATAAAATAAATGCTCCAATCGACAATACTATCAGTATTCATAGGAAAAAAGAAGCACATGCGGCAAAAAGCGAGAGAACAAACATAAACAAAAATTATCCTACTTTAACCACAAAAAAGCCAACAGCTGCTAGCGCCAGCCCTGTGAAAAGAAATAGGAATTCCCAAGGAGAGGCAAAAACAAACAATATATCACAAAAACAAATATCAGCTGAGCTATTAAAAATTGACACAGAAATAAAATGCAAGGAAATAATTAATTTGGGAACCACACAAAATGATCAACATGCTGCGGGAAATTCAGAGGAATGGAAAACAGTTAACTATAGACGACAACATAGAACCAACAAAAGACTATCAGTATTGGAAACAACACTGGACTGTCAGTAAAAGGGTACCAAAACAAACAACTCTTCACGTATACAGGGTAAACAAGGAAACCACAGCTGAAGAATTGAAAGCTCTGCTGCTTGAAAATTTTGCAGAGGTAACCTGCGAATCGATCAAGCCCAAGTATCCGGATATGTACTCATCCTACAAAGTCAAGATATTCGAAGATAATTTTGAAAAAGCGATGAATATTTGGCCGAAAGGCGCTTGTGTAAATAGGTTTTTTCACCTAAAAACCCAGAAGAAGAAAGTGGACTAGAACAAAATGATAATGTAAACACAAACTGTGAGATGAATCAAGTGAGTATTCTTCACTGGAATATTCAATGTCTATCAAATAAAGTCGATTCTTTTACACATTTTTTAAAACAAAATGATTTCTCAGTAATATGCTTGAGTGAACACTGGCTTTCTGCTGACAGTCTGAACATGATACAATTAAATGACCACTTACTAGCTTCTTATTATTGTAGAGACGAGAATAAACATGGTGGTGTGGCCATATTTATCAACAAAAACATCAAATTCAAGTCTATGTGCTTGAATAAATATAGCATAGAGTTTCATGCAGAATTCTTCAGGATAGAGTTGAAGAATTCAACACAGTAATAATT
The DNA here is from genome assembly GCA_018342105.1 of Gonioctena quinquepunctata. Classification (NCBI taxonomy): domain Eukaryota; kingdom Metazoa; phylum Arthropoda; class Insecta; order Coleoptera; family Chrysomelidae; genus Gonioctena; species Gonioctena quinquepunctata. Next base: position 363,242 of record JAFIRS010000287.1, read on the forward strand.
ATTTGTACAGATCCCCACTTCATGGAGATATAAATGTTTTCTGTCAAAAGTTAGATGATCTACTAAATCTGTTATCGAATAGCTACCAAAAAATAATAATCGTAGGAGACTTCAATATACACTTCAATAGGCATAACAGTACTTTGACTGATTTTATAGACTCAATAAACTCCTACGGAATAGAAGCAACTATCAAAGACTACACTAGGTTTGATGCCAAGACTAGCTCCTGGTCATGCATAGACAACATACTGACAAATCTTGATCCTGTTTACTTCGAAACCGGTATTATTGATCCCTGTTTATCGGACCATAACGCACAATATATCAGAATGAAGAACATGAAAAATGAAAAACCTGTTAAAATCCTTCGACGCAAAATCACTAGCCAAAATCTGGAAAGATTTGGAGTCGATATAAGTACCCTCCAATGGGACATTTTTGAGCAAACTGATGACGCTGAATTCCTGTCAGAAAGCTTAATAGGCACCTTGATGGCTCATGTTGACAAATACTTTCCTCTAAAGCCAGTATCTGAAAAATCCAACACACCCATAAAATTCTTTGATAACAAATTAAACGAAATGAGAAGTAATCTATCGGCTCTGAAAATCATCAGTGATAGTAGGGGTGATAGTATAAGCCAAAAAAATTTTCGTGATTACAAGAAAAACTATGATAAATCGTTGAACGAAGCAAAAAAAACAGCTTACGATAACTTCATTCTAAATTCTTAAAGTAAAAGTAAAGACACATGGCGGCTCATCAATTATGAACGTAACAAGACGAACAATCCAAACAATATTACATGTGACATAACGCCAAATGAATTCATTAAATATTTTTCATCAGTCGCAGAAAAAATAATAGAGCAGTTACCTGAATCGAACAGACCAGCTACAGAATACTTAAAAAATTGCCTAAAATTCCAAATTCCTTTTTTCTTCATCCAATCGACCACATAGAAGTGCTGAATGCAATAAATCATTTGAAAAACACAAACTGTCTGGATGTCCATAACTTAAACAGTAAGATACTGAAGGAAATAAAATATCATATTGTCCATCCTCTCGTTAAAATATACAATCTCTGTACCGCTCAAGGTATTTTCCCCAGTATACTGAAACAAACCAAGCTCATCCCGGTATTCATAAAAGGTGACATTGATATGCCTGAAAATCATCGACCTATCTCTATCATTCCTATAATTGGCAAAATCCTTGAAATTATCATTCATCAACGACTTTCAATTTTTTTCGAAACTAACAATATTTTGCACGAAAATCAGTTTGGTTTTAGACAACAAAGAAGTACAATAGACGCTGTGAGAAAATTGGTGGGAGACATAGTTGAGGGTCTTGAATTGGGAGAGCGTACAAGTGCAATCATGTGTGATCTCAGTAAGGCTTTTGACTGTGTCTCGCATGATATCTTACTATGCAAACTTGAATATTACGGGGTAAGAGGAATAGCTCAAAATCTCTTAAAATCTTATTCAGGCCAACGGAATCAAACTGTGTTTTTTAAAGAAAGTACATCCTCACCAAAACTAATCAATTAAGGAGTCCCGCAGGGTTCGGTGCTTGGGCCCCTTTTATTCATTATCTATATAAATGATATATTTGTGAATATGAACCCCTCAAGGAGCATATTATTCGCTGACGATGCAACAATCACACTCATGTAAAGATATCCAAAACCTTAGTACAAAAGACAACACAGCGCTCATCAAAATTGATGAGTGGCTAGTTATGATATAGATATGCTTAAACAAAATGAAAGCAAGTCACAGAAACTACTGTTTTCCTCAAATAATAATATAACACAAGGTGATACTGCTAAATTACTTGGGATAACACTCGATGATAGATTAAACTGGTCTCCCCATGTAAACTCTTTGTGCAAAAAACTATCATGCCAAATTTTCCTTCTACGAAGATTGAAAAAATCAGTAAACCCTGATGTATTGAAAGTGTCATATTTTGCTCTATTTCACTCCCATATGAGTTATGGAGCTTCATTATGGGGTAACTCAACCCACGCTTCACGTGTTTTCATAATGCAAAAAAAAGCAGTTAGGATAACTGCTGGTGCAGGACTCTTGCAAAACAATATTCATTAATCTAAGAATAATGACCCTACCGACAGTATTTATATATCAACACCTCCTTGATATACATAAAAACTTAGTAACTTACACGGTTCAAAATAACATACATCAATACAATACCAGAAATAATAATCATCTGTTGAATCCTAGATGTCGCCTAGCAGTAACTGCAAGGAACTCTCCCAACCTACGACTCTACAATAAATTACCAGACCATATTAAAAAAATGATGTTTGAGCAATTCAAAATAGCTATAAAAAACCTGTTACTGAGATATGGTTTTTACACAATCGAGGAATACCTAACTACTGACTTTAGTTCATGATACCTTATTTTGACTACATAGCATCTCACAATTTGTTATCACTCCTGACAGCTTGTTTGTGTATACTAACAAAAAATTATCTGGTTTATATAAAATCACATGTTTATAAAAATATTATATTACTCTATGTAAACTGGTTTATGACCTGCTTTTTTACGCTTGTGTTCCCGTTTTTACGAATGAATATGTCTCTACGTATTATTCATTGTCTTTATAATTGTTTATCTAGACATTATTCTTTTATCTTTACATTTTTAATCGTACATTACCGTCATATCTACACCTTATTCAGCTGTTACTCATTTATTAGATTTACTAAAAAATTATATCATTCGGACTTGTCATAAATGTATTGCATACATAACATGATAAAATAAAAATCTATCTATCTATCATAACGTTGGATGCCATTTCATATATAAGTTCACTTATGGGCCTCTTGCGCGGAAAACTTTTGTTAATATAACAGTTTGATCAACCTTCGGAAGTAGTAGGGTTTAACAGGTCTTTGACAAATCTATCATAATATAATCATAATAGTTCATTTGATTCAGAAATCGGTACAATATGAAAATCGCCCTCTTCGCTGACATCCTTTCACAGACGTCACATTTTCATTCTTCACGCTGTCGAAGCTAAAAGCAAACAAACCATTTGCTTGTTTCATTGAAACGCCTCTCTAGGAAAAAACTAATTATTATACGATTGACAAAATGAATCAAGTTATTCATTTATCTATTACTATATGATGCGCCTTGTGGGATTTACCTAAAACCGGTGAATGTAATAAGGACTTTCACCACTTTTAATTCCATCCGACTCTCTGTTTGCAATTATTATGAATACAAAAATTAATATTTCTCAAAATACTTAGGAAATTAGTAAATTTCAAATATTATTTACAGTTTCAAGTTGATATAACATGTAGAAGTAAAAATACTATTTTTAATTTCAACTATACTTTGAATTTACAAATAATTTTTACGTTGTTCATAATCATAATTATGCTCAAATTCGTCGACAAAAATGTATTGAAGACCTAGTGAATGCGATGTCTCTCCTGCGTCAATGTTACGAATGATTTCTGGTGAGTACTCTCTTTTGGAAAACATTCTTCTTTGCCTCATTCATCTTTATGAGTTCTTAATTAAGACTGGAATAGAAAATCAAATAACTATCTGAATGAAAATGCAAATTTTCAATTTCAGTTTTTTTCTTTTGAGTTAGTGCCTTTTCAGAATATCTATCAGATGTAGTTCAATGTCCAGCGTGGCTTTAGCCAGGAAAGTAGTTGTTTTCTGTTAGACATTCAACATGAATACCCCACAAGAGGTTATCTTGACGATGGAAGATAGTGACTAAAGTTTATCTTTCAGTCGCAGATGATTCCACATCTGATTTTATGAACATCCTGTTTATATTTTCAACAAATCAATGCTCAAATAGTTACGCAGTATACTAGAATTGCAATAAACTCAAAAACCCTACTAGATTATGTAGTAACAAATTGTAACAATGTTCAAGCATCTGTCTTTCATACTCCCAAGATAACTGACCATTCAATGATATCGGTCAATTGTTTCAAATCGAATATAAATGTTCCTGGAAAAATATTACTTCTGAGGCATTTTCGAACATAAATATTGAACTAATTGATCAAACATGGCTATTAAATTCAATTGATGTTAACGAAATCTAGAATGAAATATTTGACAAAACTAAAATAATTGTAGATAATCTTGCACCGGAACACAACAGGTCTCCATTATTATGTAGTGTCATCAGAACTACATATGTGTGCCAAATTTCAACAGAATCGGTTCACAGGAGAAAAATCAATCATCCCCTATTTTTCCACCCTTGGGGGTGGAGTATTTTTTCAAATTGAAATGGGTCCAACTTCGAGGTATACCCTATCCAATAAATAATAATCCAAATCGAATAACCTTGTACAAAGTTATGCATGTTAGAATCGGTTCAGATGTAATGAAAATTCAGTGGGAGACCAATCAATCTCCTATTTTCCTACCCTTGGGGGTGAATTTATTTCACAAATTCAAATGGCACCAACTTTAAGGTATACTCTATCCAATAAAAATAATCAAAATCGGACTACTCTGTTAAAAGTTATGCGTTGTCATAAACAAAAAAAAATACGCGTCGACTAGAGAACCTCCTCCTTTTTTCGTTGGTTGAAAAGGCTATTGCGCAAAATGAAAAAAAAAACAATAAACGAACAAACATAGAAAATCTAAATTTCAGTTGCTTTGGACTCATCTAATATACTATGTAAATGAAATTTCGTACTATACTCTCCCAATTGTTCTACCGAACTCATATCTTCATGAACCAAGTAGGAAAAAAATTACAATTATTGCTTCCGATAAAGACCACAGATCTCTCATTTCAGAATAAGAAATAGCTGAACGACAAGCAAGTTCACAGAAACAACAAGAATATCTTTCATATACACTTCAACCATTTATTTATGTAGCTAATGCTGCGCAAAAACTCCATTTCTTCATTGACAAGGGCCATAATCTTTTAAGGCAATGAATCAATCAGATGAAATAAAAAATATTATTTTAAACAATCTCTACACGTATTACGGTATAACTTATTTTTGGATATGTTTATTTTTTGATTATTATAATTTATATATATATATATAATAATAATAATAATGATGATATAATAATAATCTCCTTTATTAACCAGCAAGAAAATAAACAAGCAATATCAATATGCATACGTTTAAGTAAAGTACACTGGTTAAATGGCGCTTAGTCAGATTGAAAAAAAAGGAAAACCATTTTTTTTAAGAAAAAAAATAAAGAGAATGACCAAGAAACGAACTGTTAGTGACAATTTTAAATAAGACAAATGATCGAAATGATTATTATACTAATAATAACTATACAACATAGGTATATCAGCTCATGGTAGTGCACATTGCTCTTTGAACATATTGTCAAAGATTTCTTTTCTGGAGCTGTTAATGGGTTTATGTTTTAAATCAGAACTCAGGTCATGTAAGCAGTGCGATTAAATATGAAAAAGATCGTTGAAATAGTGCAGTTTTATGTTTAGGAATAGATATCATGTTTTTCGTCTCACATTGACATTATGTACATCTTCCCTGAACCTGATTTTCCTATGCAGATATGGAGGATTTTTCTTTTTGGTAATTTTATGGAATAGGGTGAGGGCACGTAATTTTCTCCGGTTATTCATATTCAACCACCCGATGCTTTCTAATTAATGACTGATTCTGTAGTACTTACGAATTCCATAGATGAGAATTTTGCAGTCTCTGTAACCTTGATGAATCGGCTTCGATAGAAATGGACCATATACATAATCACAATGGTTAGTTTGTGAGAGAACGAGAGCTTCACATAAAGTCTCTTTGGTGGCACTTGATAGCAGGTGTCTACTAGAAAACAGCACTTTTAGATTTCCATACCCTTTCTTCAGCACAGAAGAAACGTGATCCGAAAATTTAAGTTGTCGGTCGATGACAACACCTAGGTTCTTTGCTTCTTCAACTGAGAGAAGTAAATGATTGTCTATTGTAATAGATATATCATTGTGATCAACATTACCGAATAGAATTAAGGAAGATTCAGTAGGATTCAAAATAAGATTATGTTTTTTCGATAGGTTTATCAGGTAATCCAAATCATCATTGATCCTCTCTTCCGCTACTAGTATTGCACTTTTTGGGAAAACATTATAGAGCTGCGTGTCATCCGCATACATGTGGATTTTGGAAAACTTCAGACCTGAAGGAAAGTTACTGGTGTATATAGTGAACAGTAACGGTCTCAAAATGGACCCTTGAGCTACCCCTCTTTTTATACATCTAGATTTCGACAAAATACCAGAAAACATTACCACCTGCGACCTATTATGGAAGTAATCTTTAAAAATTGAATCGCTGAGATATCTAAACCATTGAAGTGTAAAATTGAGTACAATATATCATAGTTAATTGTGTCAAATGCTTTGCTGTAATCTAACAGTATGAAAGCACCTGCATTATTGTTATCGAGCTCCTTCACAATATCGTCGGAAATATTGAGAAGAGCAGTACCGCAGCTAAAACCAGCCCTGAACCCAGATTGTTGTTCTGGTAGAATGTCGTTTTAGATGTAATCTAAGCTGTGTGTCGATAATGCGCTCCACAACTTTGGACAATGTCGGTAGAAAGTTACGTTCCTGAGTCCGGCCCTGCCACCCAGACTTCATGGCGACTAGACAAATTGCTGACCAAACTCCTACCGAGATTTATCTTTGCTGAGTAAGCTCCCACCGTGAATTATCTTGTAAACCGAAGATCAACGAAAGAACTATAATACCTTTATTATTTGTTCATTGTTATAAATTATCTGATATATGTATTTTGATCATTCCATTTTTGTCACTTGTAACCTGCATTTTCAATTTTCATTGAAATCTTTAATTGTGCAAAAAGGTGAACGTTGAAAAAGAGTTATTCAACACAAAATTGGTTTCAAACAACGAGTAGTGCTTTCCGAACCAAGGGCTGCGAAGGCACTTTCGTAACTAGAATGGTAATAAAACCGAGATCTGTAAGGTTAGTGGGACAGTTGACTTTAGGAATCGGAATGACACATCCTTTTTTCCAAACATCTGGAAATACCGAGTTTATGAGACAGAAGTTCACGATATGTGTAACATATGGCAAAATATACGGACAACATAATCTAATAAAGAGTAATATCAATCTCATCGGCACCTTTGGCTTTTGTAATTTATTCCTCAGTGGCAGGTATAAATTTGAACAGATCTGGAAATTCATATTTCACATTATCATTGTAATAGGTGATCATGTCCTCGGATGGACTATTTGACTGCCCCGTAGTTTTCAAGAAATATTCATTTATTTCATCATATGTAAATTCCGCTATCAATATTTTTGATAAGTTGTAGGCGTCTCAGTAGCGCGATTCTGTTTATCTTTTTGGATTTTTGAATTGATTGAACATAAGCTTTTTTTTTCCTTATGGAATTTGAGGTGAGATTTTCAAATTTATAATAAATCCAGTGACCAATTTCTTTGTGATTTGAATTTGATTAGAGCTTCTTCCTCAGAGAAATTATGAGCTTGATATTATTTGTGATCCAGGGACATGGAGGTTTCCGAATATTGTCATTTTGTATGGTACATGTTTATCAAAGGTTGACAGCAAAAAATAGTTCAAAGTGTAAACTTTATCATTAATATTAGTAGAAGTCAAAATAGTCTACCAATTGAGTTTTTGTAAGTCAATTTCAATATATATCCCAATAATACTACTCTTACCTAATCTCTGCCTATTTGTGCCTGAGTGTATTTCAAACGTTCTTATCTTTTTCGAACACCCATGATTATGGTTAAATGAGAAAGCGAAACGTCGGGATGTATTAAAAATCCATCCACTATTTCTTTAACTCAATTGAAAAATGGATCACAAAATTTAGTACTTCAATAAAAATGAGTGAGTACACATATCAGTAAAGCTTTTGTATAACCATCCTTCGCGTCACAATTTGTTTTAATAGAAATTCTCAGTACGAGAAATATTGAGGAAGCCAACTGTCAGTCTAAGAACACCCAGTATAGAATGAAAATATGAAAACTCGAGGAGTTCTAACGATAACCACCTTCTGCGGTCCAACATTAAAGACATTAAAACTGTTTACGAAGCCATTCCTCCCTAAAAAACTCTAATAAATAACACCTATTCAAAAGATTGTCAAAACTTATCTCAGACCTTAAAATTTAAAACGTAGCAATTAGTCGTTAATGGCGACGAAACAAAGAAAGTCGTTTTTCAAAATTGTTTCTCCTTGAATACACCTTATTCATTAAAAATGCTGCCTGCACAACTTGAAGACCGTCTCTGTCGTTTCCAGCTACGTGACGATATTCGTCTTTGTTTTTCTCCTGCAGGAAGATAAGACGGGACATCTTTTAAATACAAGACTGATAGCGTTCTTAATTTGAAAACTTGCAAGATAAATTGAATTTTCTTTACAATACATTAGAGTACATCCTAACTGTTCCGTAGTTTATCTGAGTTGTGAGAAATGTTACAATCGAACAACAATTAATATTACGATTTCGAAATTCGAACATGGGGATGAGCGACTGGGGAAAAAAGTTCTGTCCAAAGATTCTTGCTAATACATTTCTAAATGTTCGAATATCCTAGTATATTAACATATGTATTGATACCCATTCCTCAAGGGTGAATACCTAAGGGCCGAAGACGAGGGCCGCAATCATAAGATTGGGAAATGGCCATTCTATCTTGTTGTACACTATACTTTTTCAATAACTACATGGATATCATTCCTCATATTGCTCAGACTTGAACTGACGAAATTCAAGTAATTATCTTCTTTTGCGATGCAGCTATAAAAAAATGGATGTTTAATGCAAATATGTCATATTTTGCAGTTATTCATGAAATACTTCTTTCATAGGAGAGACGCAGAACTTTCTATTACATGTTGAATCACATAGGATATATTGCCATTCATTCTCAACTTCTACTCTAATGAAGGAAAATAAAAAATAAAATGACTGTATAAGCCTGGGAACAAATTTATTACTGTCTATATAATAAAACAATAATAATAAAACCTTTATTCATCAATAGATTAGGGAAGTTACACAACATACATAAAGTGTGATGAATAAATGGCAGAGTAATCCCATAAAAAAAACTTCGTATATACATACAAACAACACACATATACATATGCATATATACATATATGTATATATATATATATATATGTAATATACAGATCCTAACAATATACAATATCCTAACTAATATACAATATATCAATTTATCGTGATGAGATTATATTTTTTTTTATGAATGGTTTGATCTAGTGGGTTTTAAGACAAAAGTATTATTTAACTACTGAGAAATTCATGGATGTGCTGCCTAGGTATGGACAGGATCTATTTTCTAATTTTATTTGAATTTGAATTGAATAGTGAGCTCAGTTTCTTCAACTCATCAGGTAATTCATTGTATACTTAGCACCAAGGTAGTTGAAACATTTCAAGCCGATTGCTTTTTCTGGACGAGGTACAGTTAGATTTCTGTTAGTTTCAAGCCTGGTGTTGTATTTATGGTCGATAGTTTTGGAGGAATTCCTTTTTTTATGCTGTTCCAGTTGAATAATTCTGGCAAAGATTTGTTTGGTGTCCAGTATTTTAGTTTCAGATGGATACTAACGGACCTTTTTAACCGACGAAACCAAAAAGGAAGAGGTTTTCTAGACGCGTATATTTATTTTTTTTTAATCTTTTTTTTTATGTATGATCACGCCTAACTTTTTACTGAGACGTCCGATTCCTATAATTCTTTTCAGTGGATAGGGTGTACTTCGAAGTTGGTCCCATTTGAATTTCAGAAATGAAATCCAGCCCTAAGGGTAGCAAAATGAAGGATATTGATCACCCACCCTCTGAATTCTGGTCCGTCAACCGATTCTATCAGGCATAACTTTGTACTGGGATCTTCGATTTGGATGTTTTTTGATTGATTTTTCACTTGTGAACAGTGGCACACATATGTAGTTGACATTGACAGATCCTCCTACATCCGTCACAATAATATCTATGAAAGGATGGAATTATATACAAAGTGATGAAATCAACTAACCAGAACTTTCAAAAATAATTTATGTTATATAACAATAAATAGTTAAAGTAAATAATCATATTATTTAACAGTCAATAGTTGAAGTACGCTAGGTAAGTGAGTATTTTGGAAGTGATCAAGAATTAAGTAGGTAGTAATTAGTAGATTTCAGCCAACATACCACGCATATCTTTCCATAGAGTAGTCCGATTTCGATGATTTTTTTTTTTCAATGGATAGGGTGTACTTCAAAGTTGGTCCCATCACAAATTGAAAAAAGAATGCCACCCCTAAGGAGAGCAAAATGAAGGATATTGATCGTTCACCCTCTGAATTTTGGCCCATTAACGATCGTTCACCCTCTGAATTTTGGTCCATTAACCGTTTCTGTCAGGCATAACTTTGTACTGGGTTATCCGATTTGGATGATTCTTCTTTAGCCGAATAAAATTGAAAAATAATAACTTTTTAACAAAAAATTTAACCGACGAAATACGGAACTGAAAAGTAAAAAATAAAATAAACCTTCTTAGTCCCAATAACTGAGCTCCTAAACTGATGCAAGTAACTAATTTTGAGTCGGCGCCAAAGCTGTGGGAAGAAACTTCACTTCCAGCTCATTTCCTCCTCTAACCAAAGAAGATGGAACACTAGCAACGACTGCCCAGGAAAAAGCCAATATCTTTGCGCACCTATTTGCTGGAAATTCCACTCTGGATTCATCGGGAAAACAACCCCCGAACATTACACCTATTGACAGTCACATGCCCGAGATCACCTTTCGCCAACGTACTATCAGAAAGATTTTGCTGGCTCTCAACACCAACAAAGCCTGTGGATCTGACGGAATCCCGCCGATTGTTCTCAAGAAATGTTGCACCGAACTAACACCTGTTCTGTGCAAGTTGCTCAACCACTATTACAATTTGGGGGTACTTCCGTCCAATTGGAAAATTGCAAGAGTACAGCCAGTCCCTAAAAAGGCAAAAGGCCCTACCTAGCAACTACAGACCTATCGCACTGCTATCTATTATTTCAAAGGTCATGGAAAAAGCCATCAACATCGAGCTCATGAAATATCTGGAAGACTCAGGAATTGTCAACGATAGGCAATATGGCTTCCGCCATCAGAGATCAACTGGTGACCTGCTCGCTTACGTCTCACATATATGGCAGCTATCTATTGAAAAGTATGGAGAAACTTTAGCTGTGGCATTAGATATCTCCAAGGCGTTCGATCGAGTTTGGCACCAGGGACTCCTCGCCAAGCTTCTGTCTTATGGCTTGCCCCCTTAGCTGTGTTCTCTGCTTGCTAGTTTTCTCTCAAACAGGTCTCTCCATGTAGTGGTCGATGGAGTTTCATCTGAGACTCTACTCATAAATGCTGGTGTTCCGCAAGGATCTATTCTCGCACCAACACTATTTCTACTTCACATCAACGACCTGTTGAAAGCAACTTCATGTCCAGTACACAGCTTTGCCAATGATAGTACCCTCCATACCGCTTTCTCTTCCAGGGCCCCTATATCAGCCCGTGAAACCAGAAATGAACGAGGAAGAAATGTTAATAATATAAATATGGACTTAGCAACAATTCTCGAGTGGGGATCTAATAACTTGGTAGAATTCAATGCAACATAACTTTGTCAGGAGTAACCATACCACTGAAGTCATCCATATCGATGCTTGGTATTACTATCAGCAATAACCCTTCCTGGGAAAATCACGTGAGGTCCATTGCCAAAAGTGCATCCCAAAAACTTGGTTTTTTGTTTCGTGCCAAGAGCTATTTCACCCCCACTCAGCTGCTTATGATCTATAAGGCACAGATCCGACCTGTCCTGGAATACTGTTCCCATATTTGGAGCGCGGCACCTAAACATATCCTGAGGCTATTGGATTCTGTCCAAAAGGGCAATTCGTCTCGTCGGTGATGCCTCGCTGACAAACTCGCTCACTTGTCTGGAACACCGTAGAAAAGTTGGCGATTTGTCTCTATTTTATAGATATTTTCATGGGCGATGCTCTTCTGAAATATCAACAATCGTTCCTGCTTTGGCAGTCTCTTCGAGACTAACCCGTCAAGTTCAGTCATCACACCCCTTCGTGGTCACTTTGGAGACCTGCAGAACATCACTTTCCAAAGACTCGTTCATCCAACGAACAGCGAGGCTTTGGAACTCATTCCTAGGAGGTTTTCCCCCGAGGCATACAACCTCAGAAATTCAAGAAGAACACCAACTCCTACCTTCTTTCCCTTGGTTCCCACGATGTTCTCTGAACATTACAGGATATCCCTTTTCGTGGGAACCAGAAAAAAAAAGGTGTAAAATGATGGCATCGAGTTGGGCGGTGACATTCTGATAATTTTTTTGAAGTAGTCTAATGATCTTCGTTGATTGTTTGTTTGGCACCGACTCAAAATTAGTTACTTACATTAGTTTAGAAGCTTAGTTATTGAGACTAAGAAAGTTTATTTTATTTTTTACTTTTCAGTTCCGTATTTCGTCGGTTTATTTTTTTTGTTAAAAAGTTATGATTGTATATAACTTTCAGTATATATTTATTAAATCAATCCAGGTTGTTAATTTAATTCGAAGATGCTGATCCCCAAGCTATGATTCCACACGTTAAGTGAGTTTCGACAAGAGCAAAGTATAATGTTTTCAGAAACTCTGAGGTAGATTGTTACTTAAGATTTCGAATCTGTTTAGCATTGGTCCTAATTTTTTTTATAACGTATTCTGTTTGTTTATCCCATTTGAGATGGTTATCAATGATAATGCCAAGGTATTTAATATTTTTTATAGATTTAATTATAACACTCTCGTTGGAATTGGATCATTTCACTCTGAAGGATGATATTGAAAACTACATACAGTATTCATTAGAAAAGACGTTCTGCCCCACATTTTCAATGAGCAGCTTGATGCAAATTTAAGGCTGTAACTCATGCCACAATGAAAAGTCGTTTTGAGATCTTCTCGAAAGTTCTGCTAATTCACACAATTTTTTTGTCAAAACAGTGCTCGCGAAAATAATAAATTCATCAGCGGAAGTTTGATTCGATTTTTTTAATTCTATTACGATTTGATGAATAGACAAACGCATAATTTTATCCTCTTTAATATTATAATATAATCGAGTAAACTGCACGTCAATTTGTTTTTTCTACGACTGTCACAAGATACCTTCATTGTATGTTCAATGATGATTTCTAAATGTAGTACATTGTAATACTCCTTTTCATTATGCAACTAGTGCACAATGTCTGAAAAACGCACGGGTAAATTTTCGCAATCTTCGTCACGACAAAAGAGGAGTGGAGTAAATAAAACAAATGAGGCCGTACCCAGGTAACATTGCCGTAACCATACAGACAATATAATCACAAACATAAGTGACAATTCAATATTTCTTTGACAGAACAATATTATAAAGGTATTTCGAAATTAGTTCAGCATGGAAAGTAGTGACAGTGGAAGAAGTTTAACACCGCCAAGTGTTATGGAGGCAGCAAATAACGCTTCATTAAATTTAGTGCCTGAAAAATCTAATCTAATGGACTGGTGCAAAGAACAGAAAACTAGTTCTCGTTCAGAGAATGTTCTGATGGCTTACTTTGGAAATATATCAAATACATTTAAATCTTCCACTTTATGGGCACACTATAGCACGTTAAAAACGATGCTTAGTATCAATAATGGCGTGGATATCAGTAAATATTCCAAATTGAGAGCATTTCTAAAGCGGAAATCAGATGGATACAAAGCAAAAAAATCTAAAGTTTTCACAACGAGGGAGATTGATACGTTCATCAAAGAAGCCCCAGACAACGAATACCTTGTAGCAAAAGTAAGTTCCACAACAATCAGTTAATTAATTATAATCTGTTTATATCTTTTCATTGCAGGTTGTACTTATCATGGGAATTATGTGTGCTTGTAGGAGAGATGAGATGTACAAAATGAAAATTCACGATTTTGAAGATTTAGGTACCGCAGTTTTGGTCCACATTCCGAACACTAAAACAAAAACTTCTCGAAAATTTACTGTAACGGGAGAATATGCTAACAAGTAATGTCAACGATGCTTATTTTTTTCTAAATTATCAGAAAGAAAAATGCACTGTCCAAAAAATTGGAATAAATAAAATAGGAAATATGGGAAAACAAATTGCTTCATATTTAAAACTTCCGAATCCTGAGTTATACACCGGCTACTGTTTCCGCCGATCTTCAACTACAATATTGATAGATAGTGGTGAAGATATAACAACATTAAAGCGGCATGGTGGCTGGCGCTCTACAACAGTAGCTGAGGATTACATCGAAGAATCCCTGACTAGTCGAAATAACATAGCCAATAAAATATTAGGGTCGATCAATAAGTTGTCAGACCTTCCATCGACATCAGTTACAGAAAATGTTAATAATGTCAACTTTTCCCTTAAAAAAACGGATTCTATTTACCCAAAATTTGTTTTTAATAATTGTACCAATGTAACATTGAATATTGTTGATAACAAATGAGAAGATATTTTTTCGCGATTATTGTAGTAAGTGCTTAACACATTTATCTAGTACGTTATTTTTTTCAATTAATTAATAAAAGTACATTTCTCATGTTTGTTGTTTTTTATTTACACTATATATTATAACAGTCGTAGAAAAAAGTTTAGTGTAAAATTTGCAGGGAATGACCATTTCCTACTCGTATGATTTGCAGCACTCGCTTGCAGCTCGTGCTGCAAACTTTCATACTCGTAGGAAATGTATGTCATTCCGTGATCGTTGTACAATATACTATTTCCTGAGCTGTCAGTAAAAATTCGCGTACAATTTTTTTTTCGCATCGTTTGTTAATGGCGCAGAAACAACAGCAGAATTATTGAATTCAGTTACGACGAGACATGGTTTGACACGCATGCAATGAACACCATCTAAAGGTAGATATCCATTTGTTGCATATGTACGTACCGTATCAGCGTATCGTTTCATTTCAATACGATACGCTGCAACGCAGTGCCAGTTTTTTTCAGCGTATGATTAAAGTATATCCGTATCAATTGCGCGAACGGGGGTGATACGAACCAAGTCGGCGGAATAGCTTTAATGAGCCTTTTTCCTTAAGTTCAAAAAATTCTCCACTAGCAGCGCTAGTAGTCCGGTAGGGACAAATATTACCTAACTCACATTAAAGTACATGTAAAAATAAACATAAAAAAAAAGTTTTTAACAGAAGACGACGTTCCAGGAGCCAAATTGAAATTTGAAAGTGTAAAGGATAATAATGTACAACATTAAAAAGGTGGCTTTTCTGTCGAAATCTTAAAATTTCCGGTAAAAAAATTAATTAATTTGAGTGAATATGATTCAAGGGGTAATTTTTAGGCACCGTTTTCGCGCACAAAAATCACTAACTCCTTCAACATTTACACCTAACCTAACTTTTCACATTTATTAAATTTCATCTGTTAAAAGTGAAAAGTAAGTATTTTTTCGATAAAACCGGCTAGGTTTTATGCAAAGTTGTACCGAAAATGAGTGATTTGGTGTTTGTAGTTTGAGCTGGTAAAAAGAAGGAGGCATTGTGAGTGATATTTGTTCAGGAAGCATTTACCTAACCTACCTTACTAATCGTTGCAGAAACTGGATCAGGATTTTCTTCAGTTGGACTTTTACCACCAATAAAATGTTTACAGCAAACATATGAATATTTTTTCATTTTTTTTAATTAAATCCACTCTCCTCGAAGCATCCGTTTATTACATCTAACCAGGCCCGCGCCTAGCACTTTTGGCGCACTTGTGCAAATTTAACATAACGCCCCAAATTTGTATTACGTTCTTATGTGAGTACAGATAAGGGTTAAGTTAGGTATTATTATCCACTATTAAAAAATAATTTTAAAAAGTATTTTCATAAATTTATTTTTATATTTTACAAGTTCAAGCCGTACAAGTATTTTCTCATTGAGGTACATAACTTAATTATAAACTTATAGAAAACAGAAATATATTCTAACAGTATTACAACTCAAAATTTTGTATTTTAGTTTCAAATGTAATATATGATACAAAAGCACAAGAAATAAAAAAAATATTTAAAACATTAAAAATAGTCTTTTATATATCACAGGACGAAACTGATCGACAAATAAAAACAAAACAATATATTATTTTAATAATATAATATCCATATATTAGGTATTGTTGTTAATATTGTAACGAACCTAGGCCGGACCTGTCGCCTCACTCGTTGCCATCGACAACGATGATGTCATCCCCGGAGATATTCGAGAACAATCCAGTCGCGCCACCGCGGATAACAACGGTCAATATTGGAAACAACTGGAACATGCTGGTCGCCAACCGCCAGAATTCAAAAGATCGGGAATTCTGTAACGGAGATAAATAGGCAGCCCTCAAGATGGCACGGGCAGTCTCAGAGTCTCATTCTTGGCGGGCCGATATCATCGAGCTATACAGTGGCGTAGTTAGTAATATAAATTAGTTGTAAATTTAAGTGTGAAATAAATTAGTAAAACCAAGTTAAGTTTATTTACGTTACAATATAATAAGTGAATTGAGCTTTGCGTGCTTTCATTTTTGCAAATTGTATAATTGAATCTTAAATAATTAAATGTCCGCTCGTTGGCTCGTTGCAAGCCAAATTTCAAGCCCAAACATGAATAAAATCAGATTTGTTTGAGTTTACACAATTCATGTTATCATGTTACGTATTCGATCGAATTGATGCTATTATTGCGTACTCTCATTTGGAAAATATATTATTTTCGAGAAATTCGGTTCCCTCGTTTCAAAGAGTAAAAATAAAATAGTAAACAAATAAAAAACAATGTAATAGCCAGGCAATTCCTTACTGTTTTTTTATCATTATAAATTTTGTTTTGACAATGTTTTTTGTTGCTTTATCTTTTTTTTATTTTTGAGTTTTGAGGCTTTTCGGCGCCTTCGGCGCCGTCGTGAACCACACGACTTTGCCCTTATGTACGGCGCGGGCCTGCATCTAACTCATCAACGTGAGGTTTTACGAATTGTATAAAAAACACATTTTCCACTGGATATCGATTATCCGAAGTGCAGTTCGCAAAACTTCAATGTTTTATGGTGGTTATTAAAAAAAATATTTTTTTTTATTGGTGCCCCTTTTTACCCATTTAAAGCACGCCTCAGCGTGTTTAAATCGAACTTTAAAAAACGCGCGTTTTTTAAAGGTAACCATGACAACATCAACAAATCGAGAAACGTGAAGTCTAAATGACAAATTTTTTATAATTGATCTGACAGGAGTACCTTGTCAAATAAAATATTACTCACAATTCGTTCATTTATATGTGCTCCTCCATTCATTTGATGAACTTTTCATATTCTTTTTTATATATATCACTGGATTTTCGCGGTATTAACCGCGATTCTGCCTCACTATTCAAAAAATCGATATTAGAATCATTCATTTTTGAGCTCTGGTGACAACAAATATTGATCTTTGGTAACAAATTGCAAATGAATGTTTTTCTCATTTCCATGACAACGAAAGGTATACTGATGTCACATCACGAATTCAACCTTCTTGCATTATTAGTTCTTATTTCTATTTTTTGTAGTAATAATACCAGTATATATGATTTCAAAGTGCACCAATAAAAAAAAATAACGTAAAGTATTCGTGGATAACTGGTCTTAAAAACACTTGCTCTATTTCGAGCACTCCGGCTGCGCCGTCGTGCTCGAAAAATCGCGCGTGTTTTAAAGCCCTTTTTATCCACTTATACTTTAATATACTATTTTTACTGTATCACTAAAATAACATTATCTCAAATGGAGATGGTTTGATGTTTGTCCCTACCACAAGTGCTGCCTCTCGTGACAAATTTGCCACTTTTTCCTCATGAAAAAGGCTCATTATTTAGTTTTTCCCTCAGCAAGCAGGAGCCGCGTACATTTTTATTCATTATTCACTGCTGAAAAAAAAAACGAAAACCCTCGCGTTGGTGGATGTTAAAGTTGTATGCAAGCAGGGAGCCGGCTTTATAAACATACCGTCCACATGCGACCGTCTTCGTATTGTATTTTTTTTTTATGTATCGGCGTAAAATCGACAACTTGGCGATCTCGTCCGTTGCGTTTCTGTGTTTCATATTTTGATACGTCACTTTGCAACGGCTTCCGTATCTACTGATACGCAACGATGATACGATACGCGAATTTGCAACAAATGGATACCGGCCTTATAAAGGATAGTTCGATTCTTCCGATAGGTGTGAAACAGAAGCTCTGTCAAATAATATTATATTTCAGCAAAACATATTAAAGACTCCTGCGTAGACTACCATGAAGATACAACGGCAAAACTTATTGAGAATGGTTCTTATACCAAACATTCCTCAGACTAGTGTGATACTAATGAACAATGCTATCACAGTCGCCAATTACGAAATTGGAGATTCAAAACTACATGGCGGCGAATGCTATATATATATATATATATATATATATATATATATATATATATATATATATATATATATATGAAAGATAGTAATATCGAGGGGACTGTTGGAAACAAAATGGAAGGAATTTAATGGACATAGCCCTCAGAGAAAAGTGCTAACCGTAGACACGTGTTTCGGGCTCTCGGCCCTCATCAGTACGGTGGAGAAGTGCAAGGATGAACAACACTTGGTAGAAAACGACAAATCAACGGAGTCAACAAACAGAAGCCAGCCGCTCATTTGTTGACTCCGTTGATTCGTCGTTTTCTACCAAGTGTTGTCATCCTGCACTTCCACCGTACTGATGAGGCCGAGAGCCCGAAACATGTGCTACGGTTACACTCCTGAGGCATGTCCTTTAAATCCTTCCATTTGTTTCAACAGTCCCTCGATATTACTATCTTCATATTTATATTCCTGGACTCGGATGTCACGCAGGTAGCTATAGCTGCCTCCGTGGTGACGTTGGTTGTTGCCCTGGAATTCAGGGTCTGCTGACCGAAATCACAAATGAGCGGCTGGCTTCTGTTTGTTGACTCCGTTGATTTGTCATTTTCTACCAAGTGTTGTTCATCCTTGCACTTCTCCACCGTACTGATGAGGGCCGAGAGCCCGAAACACGTGTCTACGGTTAGCACTTTTCTCTGCGGGCTATGTCCATTAAACTCCTATATATATATATATATATAGTGACCCTTTTAAGAGGGGAGCACCCTTGTAAAATCTACATTTTCCGACAGATTGAATTTTTTCTTTTTTCAGCAGGAAAAGTATCGAAAATTCTACGTTCGCATCAAATTTGCAAAATATGATTCCAAATTTCAAGGCATACTATGATTTTTTTTATGTTCTAAATTGCTAAATTTCATTAGCGATTTTTTTCGTGGAATTTCGACTCCACCACTGGATTCAGCATCCTTCATTCAGGTAAATCCTAAAATTTCATTTGAAAATATTCATTGGCAACAAAGTTATAACAATATTAATTTTGATAACATACCATTATTTATGAATATTTCAGACAAATTCTGAGAATCGGCAACACTGTCAACACAAACTTAGAAGATCGTTGGGTTTCTGGTAGAAATTCGAATTCATAACACAAATTGTTCTCGAGTTATAACATAGAATGGTATTTTTGGAAAAAAATTAATATCCATAACGTCGAGAAATTGGATCCTTATGATATCCATTATTGAATCAACCGAAAATTTTCGAAAGAAATGAAAACTTTATTTTGATTTTAATTCCAAATTTTACGATGGCTAACAAATGACTTCGATAATACAACATTGAGTAATCTTGGTCCATAATTATCTGGCCCTAATCGATACATTTCGAATTTTTGTTTCTTCCACCAAACCACCATTTAATTCTATACATTTTTCATATCTCTTTCGAATATTTTTTACAGTACTTTTGAGTCCTTCGGGTGTTATTTCTCTACAAGCTAGACGTATTCTTTCACACAACTCCTGTCTAGTTTTTGGGCGGGATTTGTAAACTTTTTGTACAAGAAGACCCCGCAAGGACAAGTCAAATCGGGGGACCTGGGTGGCCATCCAATCAATTCACTTCCTCGACCAATCCAGTGATGAGGAAACTGTTCATTCAGCCATTGTTTAATAATTCCAGCATTATGCACAGAGCATCCATCTAAGTTCATTCGCTCAACAATAGGAAGATCATGAATAGCATTCCATAGTTCAGTTCTGAAAAATTCTAGTAATTTCATGGAATTTATATTTTCTTCGGAAAAAGGGCCTATGATTCGTTCATTCAATATTCCGCACCATACATTAACTTTTTCCGAATATTGTCTTTTGCAGTTTATAACCCAATTAGGGTTTTCGGTTGCCCAAAATCTAGTGTTTTGAGATGAAACAACACCGTTGGTCGTGAAAGTGGCTTCATCACTGAATAAAATACACTCTAAAAAACGTCTGTTTCTCAGGTATTCTCCTTGTGCCCACAAACAAAATTCTAGTCGTTTTTCTTGATCTTCGTCTTCCAGAATATGCAAAAACTTGTGTTTGAATGGTTTCATTTTGTATTTTCTCAAGCTTCTCCGTATGTTTTCCCTTGGTAAATTCAAATCTAGGCTTGCCACTCTCAAACTGACATTGGGATTATTCCTAAAGTAATCCAATATAACCTGTTCGTTGTCAATACATCTTCTCACATTATTTCTCAAAATATTCTTCGATACAGCTCCTGTTTCATTGAAACTTTTATTTATTCTGTGCACTGTACTATTACTGATAGGGGGGCGATCTGGATGTCGATCATTGAATATTTTGCATACCTCTCTTCCACTTCTATCATTGTATCCAGAAAGACGCACAATTTAAATTTTTCCTTGTAAAGACAATTGTAAAGCCATAACGTAATATCGTCCTATTGTAATTGAATATTAATCAATGCTTTTCTCACATTTGAATTATGAGACTCAATCTGTCATTGTCAGGGCTTACCATAGACAAATTAAAAATAAAGAGACTGTTTGAAACATTGGCGATCTTGACCACCAAGTTTTTGGTACGGCCAGTCGCGCATGGAGGCGCTGCCCGCAATCAACAGACGACTGGCGACATGATAATTTTCCAATTTCGACATTTGTCAGAAAATGACAAACCACGTAATAATTTCAGAATAATTCTACTGTTAATTGTCATCGAAAAATTAATTATAGAAATTATACTATGGACTTGAATTATGAACCCAACGTCGAAAATGGAATGTTATTCGAGTTGACGCTGAAATTCCTCGAAATATTCTTTCACAAGGTATAGTATAAGCTGCTTTTCACAAACTGATAGTTATTTCCATCCATCAGTTGCAGAATTTTTTTCACAAACTGGTACTTATTTCCATCCATCAGTTTTCATTTCCAATCACCATTTGAGGAAGTACGAAGTACATGGTCTCCTTTGTGCTGATAAATTAACAAAATTGTTGAAGGTTTGTTGTAAATGTAATATGTTTTTATTCTGGTTGATTTGATGATAAGCGACTGAAGAATATTTTTAATTTTGTTGTTTTTCGGAGATTTATTATTGTTTTGTCTGTAGTTGTACATTGTCCTAGATACAATAAGATGTGTTTTTATAGTGTTCAACTTATTATTCTTGTTCTATAAGATGTTTAATTTTGTTCTTGATATCATGAAATAAAGATTTACTTTGGAACTTTATGTTAACCACGAACGAACTAACAGATTCTACGAATCGATTACTGTATATATTTTATTAGTGATCGATTTGTCATTCCAGTATTTTATATGATACAATCATTCATATGGAATACAAGAATGGCAAATCGATCACTTATAAAATATATACCATATCAATCATATAAAAGTAACACATTTGAAAAACCCGCCTTATCTCAATCGGTTTTACCAACTGCACTTAGTTCGGCCAGTTGCGAGATATGTCGCCACTGTCTAAACGTGGTGCCAACTTTTACTGGAGGTTTGACAACTCTCTTTATTTTTAGTTTCTCTATGGGGCTTACTTTTGTTTTACTCATATAACTATTAAAAATAGTAACGTCATCACAGCCTACCTTTCTCGAGTTAGATACATTCTTAAATTTTCCATTCAATATAGTATATTAAAGTATAAGTGGATAAAAAGGGCTTTAAAACACGCGCGATTTTTCGAGCACGACGGCGCAGCCGGAGTGCTCGAAATAGAGCAAGTGTTTTTAAGACCAGTTATCCACGAATACTTTAGGTTATTTTTTTTTATTGGTGCACTTTGAAATCATATATACTGGTATTATTACTACAAATAATAGAAATAAGAACTAATAATGCAAGAAGGTTGAATTCGTGATGTGACATCTGTATACCTTTCGTTGTCATGGAAATGAGAAAAACATTCATTTGCAATTTGTTACCAAAGATCAATATTTGTTGTCACCAGAGCTCAAAAATGAATTATTCTAATATCGATTTTTTGAATAGTGAGGCAGAATCGCGGTTAATACCGCGAAAATCCAATGATATATATAAAAAAGAATATGAAAAGTTCATCAAATGGATGGAGGAGCACATATAAATGAACGAATTGTGAGTAATATTTTGACGTTACAAGGTACTCCTGTCAGATCAATAATCAAAAATTTGTCATTTAGACTTCACGTTTCTCGATTTGTTGATGTTGTCATGGTTACCTTTAAAAAACGCGCGTTTTTTAAAGTTCGATTTAAACACGCTGAGGCGTGCTTTAAATGGGTAAAAAGGGGCACCAATAAAAAAATAGTATATTAAAGTATAAGTGGATAAAAAGGGCTTTAAAACACGCGCGATTTTTCGAGCACGACGGCGCAGCCGGAGTGCTCGAAATAGAGCAAGTGTTTTTAAGACCAGTTATCCACGAATACTTTACGTTATTTTTTTTTATTGGTGCACTTTGAAATCATATATACTGGTATTATTACTACAAAAAATAGAAATAAGAACTAATAATGCAAGAAGGTTGAATTCGTGATGTGACATCAGTATACCTTTCGTTGTCATGGAAATGAGAAAAACATTCATTTGCAATTTGTTACCAAAGATCAATATTTGTTGTCACCAGAGCTCAAAAATGAATGATTCTAATATCGATTTTTTGAATAGTGAGGCAGAATCGCGGTTAATACCGCGAAAATCCAGTGATATATATAAAAAAGAATATGAAAAGTTCATCAAATGGATGGAGGAGCACATATAAATGAACGAATTGTGAGTAATATTTTATTTAACGTTACAAGGTACTCCTGTCAGATCAATAATAAAAAATTTGTCATTTAGACTTCACGTTTCTCGATTTGTTGATGTTGTCATGGTTACCTTTAAAAAACGCGCGTTTTTTAAAGTTCGATTTAAACACGCTGAGGCGTGCTTTAAATGGGTAAAAAGGGGCACCAATAAAAAAAAAAAATTTTGACACTAGCGAACGAAGAAGGAAACAAAATGACTTTGCGGAAGGAGTCGGATAGCCTGTATAAGGCGATAATACCAGAACCCAAAAACTCTGACAGTATCTTTCAAAAATTGTTTTAATTAACTGATTATGATAAGCTGTTTTTCGACTTCATAAATTTATTCCAAATGTGTACCCCTTTCTAGATGTTATAGAGAACAATTTGTTTTATGAATTTCTACCAGAAACCTCAAAGATCTCCGACGTTTGTGTTGACAGTGTTGCCGATTCCCAGAATTTGTCTGAAATATTCATAAATAATGGTATGTTATCAAAACTAATATTGTTATAACTTTGTTGGCAATTAATATTTTCAAATGAAATTTGAGGATTTACCTAAATGAAGGATGCTGAATCCAGTGGTGGAGTCGAAATTTGACGAAAAAAATCCCTAATGAAATTTAGAACATAATAAAAAATCATAGTATGCCCTGAAATTTGGAATAATATTTTGCAAATTTGGTGCAAACGTAGAATTTTTAATACTCTTCCTGCTGAAAGGAGAAAAAATTCAATTGGTCGGAAAATGTAGATTTTATAAGGATGCTCCGGTCTTAAGTGGGTCACACTATATATATATATATATATATATATATATATATATATATATTGAAGATTTTTATACAAAAAGTTAGCTTCTAGAAGTTTTACAGACATTTTGTATAAAACAAGTATATGTTTGTGACGCATTGGCAGAGGAAATCGAACATGCAGCGCTACGGCTCCCACTGTATTATTGTATTTTTAATCCCATAGAGTATATGTGGCACTAATTAAAGTAAAACGATAGGTCAGAAAATATTTTTCTAACTTAAGTTGTATTGTTGTACAATTAATAGGAAAGGTAGTTTCAGTAATAATTCAGTAATAAGTGTAGAAAATTCATATATTACTCTGGATCATATAATTAAACCCATTTTTATTAATTTTGATGAGGATAGCGACAGCAAAGCAGAAGTACCTATAGTATAATATTGTAAATGTTAATAGATATAGCAAGATTTTTTTTTTATTATTTAGGTTATTTAATTTGATTGAATTGATATAAATATCAGACGAGTATCATTACTAGTTTTCCTTAGAACCTCAATACTCATTAAATTACAGCAAAACAGAACTAGCTATAGACTAACATTACGAATGTAAATAAATATAACTGGCATTTGAAAATTTGTATTATTTAGGTTAATTTGATTAAATTAATATAAACATCATACAAGTATCATTACTTGTTTTCTTTAGAATCTCAATCCGTATTGAATTACACACAATAAATATATAATTATACTTTGTTTATTAACAAGCTCTTCTCTACACAATGGAATCAACCCAGGTACTTTTACTGCAGTCATTAAGTCGAAAGCATTCGTGAAAAATACTTTAAATTTTTTTTCTATTGATACCCACAAATAACACTGTCACAATCAATTGGGTTTTTGCAATATTGACAATGTTGCAGCTTGTCGAAAATTGATAACTGAAATCGAAAAATTGAAAACTAATGTCAAGTGAAATGTTATTTGAAAATAGATTTGTTTGTATTTCAGCTTGTTGAGGTTGTTCTGTTTGAAAATGTGAATTTCCATTCTAAAATAACGATAGTCTTCCATTTTGTTTTTTATGTCAGTCAAAAGGAAATTTCTTATAATATCTTACATCAACAATCTATTCATCCACTCAAAAAATCATATTCCCATGTCCTGAGCCACCAGATCTATCGAGACTAACAAAATTAGCAGTAATTTCAAAAAAACTTCAATTTCAAATGCACAAGATTTATTTGCTATAAGCGAGCCTTACAATATTCAATTTGAAATGCCTTTTATTTTATTTGCTATGTTTTTAACGAACTCCTAATGGATTTTCAATCCAGGAATTACGTTTTCTTGTTAGTCAAAGGTTCAATAATATTCAGCTTTTCCAAAGGAATTGAGTTATAAAACGTCTGAAGTTTTCAATAATTGATGAATGTTCGGAAGTTTTCTTTCTTTTCGTTCGCAGAAGTTTTTAGCTCGAACGGAGTGCGAGAATGAGAAATAAGAAAATTGTGAAAAACCTGCTATCGATCGGGTCTTTTCCCTCCTCGTCAAAACTCTCTTTCATGTCCTTTTCTTTCCGAAGAAATAACAAGTTCCAATTATATACAAAATTAAAATTCATCTCATTGAAAAAGCGAACGAACGAACTCAGTTTCTATTAAAACTTTTTAAGAGAATTTTCACCCTAAAGAAATGTACGAGGAGTTTCATTAAAAACTTAAATTACACAAAGTGGACGATTGAGTTTGATAATTTTAGTTCTCCTCTATCTATTAATTTGCTGAATTATAAACTTTTTAGTGAAAGGAATGGACGCAGCTTTATTTGGCTGGAAATAATGAGTTTTCAAACATATTCCCGATTTTGTATATATATACTTATTATCCTTTCAGTTTTTTGTGACAGCATAGTCTTGGTAGGGCATTAAAATCAGATACTGAGGTATAACCTTCTGAACTTGAACAAAAAAATAATCTGAATCTTATCGGATTGTCTGTTAACTGAGGAAACCCAAGAACAACCTCGAAGTTGATTATAGAAATATGATGGGAGGGAGGTTCAACGTAGCAGAAACTTTGGGCAAACTATAATAATAGCCTTTATCTCCAAAATGAACTATGTTAGTACCTGTGACTTTATTTTTACTGCCTAGACCAATGCCCCACATATTCAAAGTTGGCCTAGAAGGTGAAGTTCCGTAGCCCACATTAAACAATATAAACTAACTTAATTTGTCTTAGTCTAGCGAATGGTAATGATGTAACAAAATATTTGAGAGTAAAAAAAAAGTTTTCAATATAATGTACATCATGCACATAAGTATTTCATGAAATAGCTCAAGTAGCATAGATGTGGATGTATTACTAGATATAAATAAATAATAAATATAAATTTAAAAGTTTATTCATCCTCAAGATCACAATACATAGTGATATCAGACAAAATTGGTATAAAACAGTGCATAAAATATTCAAATCACATTAAAGATATCAAAGTCACTCAGCGTGTTGCCATTTCGTACCGATATATATTTATATATATATATATATATATATGTTTTCTTCAATTTCTTTGAATAAAGGTCTGATTCAGTCTATTCATATAATTTCTCTCAACTACGTTTCGACATGGTATTTGTCATCTTCAGGTTAAACTAAAATTAAAGATATGGAGTTTGAGACATATTTAACTTAACACAATATTGAAATGTATGCACTTAAATTATTCTCTAACAAGATATGGTTCGAGATATAACACGTTATTTAACTCAATATAAAAATATCTGTAACATTTATGAGTATTCACTTACAAATTATATTATTTGAATTATGCGTTCGCATCGTACGAAAGTTATTATAGATGTGCGACTGCGACGAAATTATCGGGAATGGTTTGTTTATCTTTCATGCATTTTTACCGTCTTGATAAGTAGGTACACCAGATTGTTTATATTGAGTTCTAGTATATGGGCTGGACTGTATTTTTTTTTGGCAGCATGTAAAGATCAGTTTTCATTATTATTACTATAAACAAAGTTAAAAAAGATTGTTATAAATCTGGCTTAAGTTTTTTATATCATTTCTATTGTAATGCTATTGGGGTCTTTTTTAATATGTATCATTTCAAGGAATGTTCTTACTCTTGGATTCCTTTCTTTGGTCAAAATTTCAACGTTGTTAGTGTCAAACTTATGTTGATTTTCTTTTTCGTGTTTGGATAAGGCTGTAATGTCGGTTTTTGAGTATTTGTGGGCTTGTACTCGTTTCTGCAAATATTGTTTTGTTTGACCTATATAGGTACTTTGACAGTCTTTACAGGTTTTTTTTTTTATAAATGGTTTTGTTCGTATTTTTCAGTCGGTGTGAAATAGTTATGTTGTGTTTTTCCATTGTTTTATTAATTTTATTCGATAGTTTGTCTATGTATGGTAATGGTATGTATGTTGTTTTTTTTACTTCATTATCATTTTTATTGTAGATCGCATGTATTTGTTTTTTTTATTGTTTTTTCCGCAAAGTGTCTGGGGTAATTATTTTCCTTCAATATATTCTTGATTATTTCTATATTATTTTTCCTGAATTTTGGGTAGCAAGCTTTATAGCTCTGTCAGTTATATTTTGAATAACATTTTTTTTGTAACTAAGGGGTGCGTTTGACAAATAGTTTGTGTAACGATTTGATGCATTTGGTTTAATAAACCAGTTTGTGAAATTAATTCCAGTATTGTCGTGTATTATTGTTGTGTCGATATTAAAAAAGACCCCAATAGCATTAACAATAGAAATGATATCAAAAACTTAAGCCAGATTTATAACAACCTTTTTTAACTTTGTTTATAGTAATAATAATGAAAACTGATCTTTACAGGCTGCAAAAAAAATACAGTCCGGCCCATATACTAGAACTCAATATGAACAATCTGGTGTACCTACTTATGAAGAGGGTAAAAATGCATGAAAGATAAACAAACCATTCCCGATAACTTCGTCGCAGTCGCACATCTACAATAACTTTCGTACGATGCGAACGCATAATTCAAATAATATAATTTGTAAGTGAATACTCATAAATGTTACAGATATTTTATATTGAGTTAAAAATAACGTGTTATATCTCGAACCATATGTTGTTAAAGAATTATTTCAGTGCATCATTCCAATATTGTGTTAAGTTGAATATGTCTCAAACTCCATATCTTTAATTTTAGTTTAACCTGAAGATGACAAATACCATGTCGAAACGTAGTTAAGAGAAATTATATGAATAGACTGAATAAGACCTTTATTCCAAGAAATTGAAGAAAATATATATGTGGTCAAGAAACTAAAAAATATATATATATATATATATATAATATATATATATATATTATATATATATATCTATATATATATATATTAACCTATATATATTAACTTATATCATAGAAACATCCTTCAACAAGAAATATCTCCAGTTTTCTTTTGAACGCAATAAATTCATTTTCTTTTTTGATATACGATAGTCTTCTTTCATGCAATGGGGAATTCTTCTCAATTTGCGTCACTACAGCAAATGCAAGTTCAAACTTCATGATTATGAGTTTCATTTATACATTTTTCAAATTCGCTGCAGAAACTATCTAAATTAATTTTTCAGATATGGGGTTTTAAATTGCTTTGTTTCTAGTTCACAAATTGGCAACAGGGCCTAGTAGGCTAGAAGAAGAACAACATATTTGTTCGCTGTTGTCTCTACTTTTACAAACCACACGTGTTATTTATCAATATAACCCAACTTTTTTTAAAGGAAAACATTTCCAATTGAAAATTGAGTAGACAGATTTTTCTTAAAATTGAGAAATCTACGACAATAATGAAGTTATTTTTTGTAATATCTAACAGAAAACAACTACTTCCCCGGCTAAAGCCACGCTGGACATTGAACTACATCTGATAGATATTGTGAGTTAGGGTCCTTTCACAATATCTATCAGATGTAGTTCAATGTCCAGCGTGGCTTTAGTAGTTGTTTTCAGTTCGATATTACAATTAACAAAAAATTAAACCGACGAAATACGGAACTGGAAAGTAAAACATGAAATAAACCTTCTTAGTCTCAATAACTAAGCTCCTAAACTAATGTTGAGTCGGCGCCAAACAAACAAGCAAATGAATTAGGTAAGGCGTAAAATGCGCGGTGACATTCTGATAATTTTTTTTAAGTAATTTAATGATCTTCGTCGATTGTTTGTTTGGCGCCGACTCAAAATTAGTTACTTATAATAGTTTAGGAGACTAAGAAGGTTTATTTTATTTTTTACTTTTCAGTTCCGTATTTCGTCGGTTTAATTTTTTGTTAAAAAGTTTTTATTTTTTCAATTTTTTGTGGCTGAAATCTACTAATTACTACCTACTTGTTTTTTGATTACTTCCAAAATACTTACTTACCCACCTTACTTCAACTATTATCAGTTAAATAATATGATTATCTACTTTTACTATTTGTTGTAATATGAATTATTTTTGTTGTTCTGGTTAGTTTATTTCATTACTTTGTATATCATTCCATCCTCTCATAGAATATAATGATTGTGACGGATGTGGAACAAAAATAATGACAGTAGCGATCTGTCATTGTCAACTACATATGTGTGTGCCAATGTTCACAAGTGAAAAATTAATTATCCCCTATTTTTCTACCCGTAAGGGTGAATAATTTCATTCGAAATTTAAATATGAGGTATACCCTATCTATTAAAGAAAGAATCATCCAAATCGAAGAACCCAGTACAAAGTTATGCCTGATAGAATCGGTTAACGGACCAGAATTCAGAGGGTGAGTGATCAATATCCTTCATTTTGCTACCGTTAGGGGTGGATTTAATTTTTTAACTTCAAATGGTACCAACTTCAAAGTACACCCTATTCACTGAAAAAAGAATTATTGGAATCGGACGTCTCAGTAAAAAGTTATGCGTGATCATACATAAAAAAAAAAAATATACGCGTCGACTAGAGAACCTCCTCGTTTTTGGTTTATTCGGTTAAAAAATAACTTCATTATTGTCCTAGATGTTTCCATTTTCAGAAAAATCTTTCTGTTTAATTTTTAATTGAGAATGTTTCCCTTTTCAACATAAATACCTCCCAAGAGGTTATCTTGAACGATGGAAGATAGTGACTAAAGTTTATCTTTCAGTCGCAGATGATTCCACATCTGATTTTATGAACATCCTGTTCATATCATGAAACAAATCAACCCAACTTTTTGTTTATACTTTGTGGCTTGTAAAGAGTACTTGTTTGAATTGTTTTTCAATTATTTACGATTAATATTTTTCATCCATTCAGGGTAGGTACAACAAAAATAAATCATAATTTTGAATGACATTTATCTTTATCATTTATTTACAGGATTCAACAGTAGTTATGAAGAAAGCCACTTGTACCCATTCGTCTGAATTTCTCAGAAAAATAACAAAATTATGTACACTTAATGGTTATGTTCATTCGCCTTCTGACCGTGGTTTGAGACTAATGGCGTCCTCGTGGTCGGAAAGTTAATGTATCTGTATCTGCCATATGGGCAAAAATATTTATATATTTGATAATCTAATTAAATGTTTGTGAAGTTCTACAAGTATCTCTTTCTCTACGCCAGTAACCAGGTCGGATTTGTCGGCAAGAGAGAAATACCTGATCTGAAGAAAGTGATATAAACTACTATACTACTACTACTACTTAATGTTTATGTTATTGTAAAATCAAACTGTTCTTAGAAAAAGACAATCCAAGGTAAAATATAAATTTTAGTTCAACAACTTTACAAGCCAAATGTAAACATAACCCTTGAAAACTGAGTTATCTTCCCTTATTTCTTGGTCGTTGCCGCCGTATCCCCCTTTGCGGTGCATGGAACAGAAATAAGCAGAATGGCACGATTCTAACCCGATCAAAATATATCCATCTTTGTTTACCTTATCCACGTAACGAATTTGTTGTCCTTTATTATCTATGAAATTTGCAGTCGATGTTGCCAAAGGGTGAAGTAAAAACAAAGCACTTTAAATTTCAAATCCCCATATTTATTTTTCTTTTTTAAGTATTTGAAATATTTGTTTCGGGAATAAGGTTTGAATGATAAGTTTGAAATGCGACGTTTTAAAGATATTTCATAAAGAATACTTTATGATCGTCTGAAGGAGAATTCCCCAGTGGAAGGTGTGCTTTGGAATTTGCAGTAAATTCTGTTAAAATGATCATCATTATCGGGGTTTTTTATTTAAAAACGTTTTCTCACATAGCGAACATATATATGTATATTGAGTAGAAAGGCATGATATTATTTTGGGAGAAGTATGGCTAACAGGTTCCATCAGAAATGAAAAACGCCTTACTCCTCAAGACTGCTGATTACAAATACCTATACAAAAGGTGTATGTTGGTCGATTATCCATAAAAAACAACTACTTCCTCGGCTAATGCCTCCGATGGATTCACGTGCAAAGTCCCACAAGGTACTTTGCAAATGTTTGTTTATAGAGAAACTAAAAATATAGAGAGTTGCCAAGCCTGCAGTAAAAGTTGGCACCACATTTAGAGAGAGACAACAGTCGCGACATATCTCTCAACTGGACAAACTAAATTAGTACGGTTGGTAAAACATATTTCTCTTCAGTTACCGATTAAGATAAGGCGGGTTTTTTGATGGTTGATATAGTATATATTTTATAAGTGATCGATTTGTCATTCCTGTATTTCATATGAATGGTTGTGTCATATAAAATACAGGAATGGCAAATCGACCACTTTTAAAATATATACAGTAATCGATTCGTAGAACCTGTTAGTTCCTTCGTGGTTGAAATAAATCTTTATTCCATGAAATCAAGAACAAAATTAATGTTCTTATAAAACAAGAATAATAAGTTAAACGCTATAAAAACACATTTTAATTTATTTAGGACGAGTAACAAATTACATTCACAACATTAGCACAAAGGAGAACGAGTACGTATAACAAATACTCCAGTTTGATAATCAAGGAGACCAAGTACTTCCTCAAATGGTGATAGGAAATGGAAACTGATAAAGGGAAATAAGTATAAGGTTGTGAAAAAAATTCTGCAACTGATGGATGGAAATAAGTAACAGTTTCTGGAAGGCAGCTTGTATTTTACCTTTTAAAAAAATATTTCGAGGAAATTCAGCGTCAACTCGAATAACAAAACATTTCATTTTCGACGTTGGGTTATTGCCTATCATTAATTTTTCGATGACAATACCAGTAGAAGAATTATTTTGAAATTATTGCGTGGCTTGTCATAATAAAAAATACATGTGTAAACAATAAACTTATGTTTTCTGACAAATGTCGAAATTGAAAAGTAATAAAACTATCATGTCTCATTAGGGAAATTTGAATGCATCCTCAACTTTTGATTGAGTTTAAAGTTTATATAAAAACAGAAATGCTGTTTGTATTTTCCAATGAAAATATGTTTAATTTCCAACTGACACTTGATTCGTTAGCTAGATTGATATAAATTTCAAAATCAATAAATAAATACTGAAAGCTGGCCGCGCAATCGTATTTTCTTGGTTATTTAAATATTATCCCATGAAAACCTCCAAAACTATGTCGATAACGAGTTGACTAAGATACACCCTTGCAACAACGTCTCCATTAGATAATCATCATTACTTGTTTCTACAATCTGCTGCACTCATTCATACCAACTCATTTGAATTTCAAATTTGTTAATAACCCGAATCTTCCTTCATCAAAGAAACCTAATTTTTCCTCCGGAAAAAATAAATAAAACCTTGGAAGGGGTTCAACCCTTTCCAATCTGTGATTTAAAGTACATAATCTAATATCTTATATTTTCTTCCAGGTCCACCCCTCGATGGATGAAATCTCGGATGACAGCGAAAGAAAAACTGACTGGTACCGAAATCCAAAATGATTAAAAGTGTAATCTACGAACGCACTTTATCTGGAATTCTTATCGTCCTTCGGAATTATTCTATGCACCCCCAGCACTTTAGTTATGGCAGTGGTGGAGAGTTAACGATATTGAATTCAGACCATTATTATGAAGGCGAAATGAACGAAATACACATTCAATGGATTGTAATTTTGAATTATTGGAAAGAGCTCTATGTATTGAAAACAATATTTCTACTGTCACAGGTTCAATATTAATATTAGGAATAGAAAATAAAGTTTCTCACAATTCTTTTTTCTTTTGTTACTTATCGAAATATATTTGTTGGGTGACAAGATAACCCTTTTCCGGAGGCCAGTAAACGCCTTCCCAAAATTGGCATTTTAAAAAATTAAGAAGATTTTAACACTTTGTTTTATGGATTGGGAGAGCATTTCACAAAACAAAATGGAATGAAAGTTTTTTCCAAATTGAATGCAAAAAAACAAAATATTCTCTGGAAAAAATGGAGGGAAGTAATGGTGTACTCCCCTCCCAGATAGAGAAATAAATACACATATTCAATTTACTGTAATTTTGAATTATTGGAAAGAGCTCTATGTATTAAACTAGTATATTATGCAATGAGCAAAAATGATGCCCATTTTGTGGCGAAGCAGTGCCACATTGTCAAATGATTATTGCTAAGGGCCCTTCTATCAGAATTTTGCGAGTTGCATACTATACTTTTTCTATGACAACATATCGTTCACGTTTAATACATGCATACATTGCAAAAACTTTGAAAGAAATAAACTGATGATATTTCATTACTCCGAATTCGCCGCTAAGGGGCTTTCTATCAGAATTAAAATATAAATTGA
This sequence comes from Gonioctena quinquepunctata, assembly GCA_018342105.1. Lineage (NCBI taxonomy): Eukaryota > Metazoa > Arthropoda > Insecta > Coleoptera > Chrysomelidae > Gonioctena > Gonioctena quinquepunctata. The sequence goes on from JAFIRS010000287.1 coordinate 397,174, forward strand.
AGAAATATGTAAATATTTTCTTTATTGCTATTTCTAATAGGTACACAGAAATAGAAGTCTATAAATGTATGTATGTATCTACTTGAAGTTGAATGTGCAATTATTAAATATCATATTTGGAGAACTTGATTGCTGAATACTTAACTCTTTTCTAAATTGATAATTTGTCGACGTTGAAGTAGACGGCTTCTCGCGATTTTCTATTTCTAAATTCGTTGGTATGCCTGATGGTATGTTCTGTATTGCATTTGCAATTTTATTTGCTATGTCGAACTTACTTTTCTTCGATTCATCAATATATCCCTCAGCGACTGTAGTAGATTTCCACCGTAGCGTTTTAACGTGGTTATGTCACCTCCAGCATCAACAAGAATTGTTGCGGAGGATCGGCGAAAGCAGTGCCCAGTATATAATTCGTAATTTGGCAATTTTTAATACTTGGCAATTTTTCCCATAGCTCCAAACTTATTCAGACCTATTCTCTGAATGGTACACTTTTTTTTTTGATAATTAATGAAAAACCATAGACCATTAGCATTTTGAGGGCGAAGATTTGCGCATTTTTTATGAATTTCGTAGAATTTGCCAGTTACAGTAAAATTTCGTACTATTTTGGTTTTACTGTCTGGTATTGTTACTAAAACAGCTGAACCAAGACCATTGAAATGAGTAATTTTCATTTGATGTAATTCATGTCTTCTACATGCACCCATTACTCCCATAACTAATGCAACCTACAATGTAAATTAGTTTACTTAAACATATTTTTCATCAAATGGCAATATAAAACTTACTTTTGTTGCCAAATATATTTCATCTGGAGCCTGTTCAATGAAATTATCGATGTCATTTGCTGTAAAGATCTTTGACTTTTTGGGTTTGTAGCCGTTAGACTGCCGCTTGAGGAATGCTTTCAGTTTCAAATATTTGGCAATATATATATCATTATAGATACTAAGAGTCGTTCTCAGCATTGAGAAGTGTGATCACAAAGTGGAACTTATAAATTTTTTGGCTAAGTCGCCATTAAAATGTTCTCGGAAAACAATTTTGTCTTTTGATCTACCTTCCATTCTAAAAAAAGGTTATAAGCGCGTTGATACATACTCTTCGACGTTTCCGGTAATAAATTCAGTGTTGTTACCTTCGCTGCTTCTATTATGTTCGGAGGTGTCAAATCTAAGTCAATATCACTATCAGTTTCCATTTTAATAATAGTTTTTATAGAAAACAACTATGAAATTACTCGTTACCTACTAAAACTTTGACAGAAACGATCTGCTGACATTTCATCAATTTGTCGCTGGACGTCATAATTTGACAAGCCGTAGTCGTCGTGATTTTAGAGTGAACCTAACACAGTGAACTCTATATACTACCTGGAACGGCCACGCCTTGGGCGAAAAGTGAGGCAAAACCATTGTATAGGCAACCCGCATCTGTTACGGATACCTATCTCTTTTATCTTATGTTGGTTAATGGAACCCTCGCACATTATTTTGAATAAATTTGTATTTTTTAGGTTTTTTTAGGAGAAAACATGATTTTCTCCCAATCGTTATTCAGGAAAGAAAGTAATAATGCAAACAGTACAACGTTCAAGTAAAATTTTGACTGATCCCCCACGAGATTTCTAAATAAAATTAACACACAAAATGAAATCCAATTCTTATATTATAATGGAATTTTATATATATATATATATATATATATATATATATAAATCTAACAGTCATTAAATAAAACAAGTTTTGCCATTTTTTGTCTCATTGTGGCACTTTTTCCATGAAATTCTAAATTTAATAGTTTGCTATGGTGATACATTCGGCACTTTAAATATATAGAAATTATTTTACGAATAATTTGAATTTTGTGACATTCTTCACCTACAAATCCTTGTATTACAGGGTGTCTAGGTTTAAAAAGATCTATTTCTACAGCAAAATGATCAATACCTGTATTTATGATTTTTTGTTTCAAGTTTATTTTGCTTTTCAAAATGATTTCACTTTCTAAAAGAAGACGAATTTGCTTTTCTGCAAAATGTAAAATTTTGTTCACCACATCTGAAGCATAAAGAAGACCTCCTCGAGTGACAAAATTGGTGAATGATTTATAAGCTTCAGGAGGGGCGGTATAAGAGTGGTCAGTAGATATACTACCTCTGTATAGTAATATATCAACTTGAAAATAAATTCACTTTCAATCTTGCTAGTAATATCGCTAATTATTCATTACATAACCAAATCTAAATATTATCAACTTACCCATGAAAATATATTTGCCGATAATCTTGCTCGTTTTTGCATCCAAACGCTACACAATAAATCACCATTGTTTTTTAATGAATGTTAAATGAAAACTATCGCTAAGACCAGTAGCAAATCACACCAACTATGCTGCTCTTTAAACCACACACGATAAAGGAAACGGAACTAATAGCACAATAGAACACAGTAAATGTATATCTTCACTTATATTAAACGTATTGAACAAAAATAATCCCCAATCTCCCTTAATTTTCACTTAAGAGATAATTTATGCATGTAACCGTAATTCATTTGACTGAGTATGACAAAGACAGGTTACCGTAAATTAGGCTATCTCTGTTTTAGCTGCCCCTGACACACTTTACGTTATTGGAGTAAACGGTCGGGTCCGTTCCAGTTATGTATAGTATAGAGTTCACTGACCTAACACGAAATATTCCATTTCGCATTTGTTGCTTAGCAACTTGCCTAGGAACCGATGCAAAAATGAAATTCTGTACAAAATGTGCTTGTTTATGATTGAAGTTACGGTTATAAGATGAACATTTATCGAGGTTGTCGTAGAAAAAAGTTTTTTTAGCAGTTATTTTATTTTGTGCTTTTTAATACTTAAATACGTCTCAATCTATGCATTTTTGTTAAAGCATCACTATTATGAGGGCTTTTTCCTGTAAGTTCTGAGGTATCTAGTCCTCCAATGGGGAGACCATCTAAAGATTAACTCATCCGCATCTTGAGTGCATCTTGATTTAATTTCAACTAAAATCAATAATCTTCGACTAAATTCATAATCTCCGACCGCAAAAACCCCGACATACCAATTTTGAATCGATTCGGGCTATAATTACAAAACTCATCCGTCGTCTTGAATTTGTAAAGTTTGATAGAAAATTCATGAAATCTCCGATCCCGAAAACTCCCACATACCAATTTTGAACAGAATCGGACCATAAACACAGAGATCATCAGCCATCTTGGAGCCGTCATTTTGATTTCATGAATTTTGGAGAAAAACTCATAATCTTCGACCCTGAAAACTCCCACATACCAATTTTGAATCGAATCGTAACATAATCACAAAACTTGTCCACCATTTTGTAGCCGCCATCTTGATTTCATGAAGTTTGACGAGAAATTCATAATCTCCGACCCCGAAAACCCCCACATACCAATTTTGAATTGAATCGAACTATAATCATAAAACTCGTCCACCATCTTGGAACCGCCATCTTAAATTTATGAATTTTGTCAAAAAATTCATAATCTCCGACCCCGAAACCCCCACATACTAATTTCGAATGAAATCGGACCATAATTACAAATTTCATCCGCGATTTTGGTTTTTTCACTAACAAAAATTTCATAATGTATTGTCACCGGAATTATGAACACCTGCAAAATTTCATATCAATCGGATGTCGGCAAGTTCTCCAAAAATTGATTACAAATTTTGAACCGGAAAGAATGACAGAACGAAGGAGTGACAGAACGAAGGAGTGACAACGAATGACATACGGACGAAGCAAGTTAAATAAAAGCTTGTAAAAAATACGGAAAAAAGGGAACTCGACAAACGAGTTGCAGCTTCACAATCGATTGCTGACAAATTCTGTCTTTGGTCAGATCATGCAAAGAAAGGAAATACTTTATTCCTGTTTGGTCAGTGAAGCAAGCTCGAAAACTCTATATTACAGCGTAAAGCGGTTTGCATTACACATGATTTGCTAGAGAAATAGGTTTAAAGATTCAAAATTTGTTTATGAATTTCATAGATTGAAGAAATTTAGGGTTTGCCGCTCATTTCTTGACCGTTTTACCGTCTTCAGTTAGAGTAATAGACATAAAAACCTGAGCTTTTTCTTCAAAATGCAATCCACTCCTTTGGTATAGGGTGAATCAGAAGTACTTTGACAAACTTCAGGAGGTGATTTCTCACGATATTCTTATATGAATTGTCCAAGTAAATATATGTCCGGAAACGCTTCGTTTTCAAGATACTGGGTGTTAAAGTTTTATTTTTATTTTCGTTTTTTTTAAATAACTCTCGAAATACTGACCTTAATTAAACGAAAATTGGTAATGAGAGGTTTTTTGAGGTGTCGAATTCGAAACCTGATGTTATTATTGCTCTTACTCGTAGGGGGCGCCACTTACACGTCTTTCTCTTTTTTGAAGATCCATAATTTTTTTGAGCGTACTTCTAGTACATTTTTCAGGAGAAAAATCAATTTTTCTATAATATCTACATAAAAAAGCTACCCCTGTTACAAGTCGCTATAAGCAACCGTTTTCAAGATATTTGGACTTGAAAACTTCAAGTCGATTATTTGATAATCGATGCGTGTTGAAGTTATTACCATTATTTTGCATTTTCACAAGAATGCGTAGGAAATGAATTTGACGTTTGAGTAAGTAGTTTTGGTAATTACATATTATGTGACAGTTGAACGTTTTGTTGAAGCTTCTTTAAGTTTTAAAACACTAATTTTGAAAAAATGGATTATTTAAACAATAATGCTTATGTAGACGTATTTACCAGGAGCGATTTCCTAATCGAGTACTGCCTTCAGCTCCAACATTTACCAGTCTCCGCCATCGTTTGGCAGAAACACGTAGCTTGGGGCAGCTGATATTATTGGAAGACCACGAGCAGTCCGAACCCCAGAATTAGAAGAAGCTGAATTGAACGCTCTCATGGAGAATCCAGAAACAAGAATAATTGCTGAAGCTCTCAATTCTACTCAGTCCACAGTTTGGAGAATTATCCACGATCAACAATTCTATCCATTCCATATTCAAAGGGTACAAGCTCTTTTGCCACGAGACTTTCCCCAACGCATTACTATGTGTCAGTGGTTTTTGAGAAAATTGGCTGGAAATCCTCAATTTTTAAGATATGTACCCAAGCAGCATTATAGTGACGGAAACTGATACTGCAACTCGACTCGGTGGTTATCACGTAATCACCACTAAATCTACCACTATACAGTAAGAATAACTAAAATTTTATATGTGTATGGTTGTAGTCACGTAATTTCCATCTATGGTAGCCACTCCACAGTTCTATAACTTATTAGTGTCATTTGAGGTGTCTGAAACATTATGGCCACTGAGCAAATCACTTTGAAGGTTTTCAAACAAAGTGGAAAATAACCGTTGCGGTAACCATCCTGTACCACTTAAATATCACTTAGAAGTCACAGTCACTTTCAAGAGAGTATGATAGTTTCGGTGACGTTTTGGTAACTTCCATAAAGTCTTCAATGTGGCAGGCACTTGATTGTGATATGAGGTGATGGTTGCCACGTTCTTGCTATCTCCATAAGTGATAACCTTCAAAATTCACCATTCTGCGCGATGACGAAAGCTAACCTAAGTTTTCTCAAATTATTTTATTGTGGCTAACAAAAGGTTTGTTGACCTGTTACGTGAAACATGAATGATTTTATTCAATATGAAATGGGTTATGCATTTTCAATAGACAATTTCCCTTGATTCTGAAGTGACCGTGGATTGGTCCGTGCGATGACGAAAACGAACCTAACTTTTCTCAAATTATTTTATTGTGGCTTACAAAAAGTTCGTTTTATCTGTTACGTGAAATGTTACGTTTTATCAATATGAAATGAGTTATGTATAAAAAGGTTAATTTAAATAGATCGGATCTCTGACTTGTGCTCCTGCTTAATATTTATACTTTAATTATTGTTAATTCTGTTTGCATATTACTTGTTAATTGATCATTTTACTTGATCATTGTTGATTGGAGCTGCATAAATCCACTATACTTGCTACATGTCCTTTTTTAATAATTAATGAATATGTACCCGCAATTTCGAGGTTAAAACTTTGAAGTGGCAGGTTATAATATCTCGACGTGTTCGCCCCTCTCAAGGGGTATATGACCTATTGTAATTTTAAGGTTATAACTTTAAAGTGGTGAGTCATGTGCCTGCGACGTGGGTTCCACTTTCCAGTGATGACAAAGTTAATAATTTAGTTCCACTTTATGATGGGAGGAGCTTTAGAGTGGTATATTTACACTTTCTGCCACCTAAAAGCTATATTCTGCAAAAGACGCCATATTTACAGGAACATGTTGGGTCGCCATTATTAGAGAAAGGATCGAAATATTCAATAAATATTTATTTGTCATCAGCACTGCATCAAACGTAGTAATTTGTTACGTAAGTATTTGTTTCAACTAACCAAGATTGATAAAACAATGTTTGAGGGATTTAAGTACATAATTTCTGAGGCGAGTTATTTTCAAAATTATAATGTTTTCCTTAAATAAAGTGTATTCAGATGGCGCGTGCTCACAATCGAGCTACAACACCCAGGTTTTTCACATACAACTTTCAATCGTTTTAATTTTATACCGATCAGAAGTATTCACATTCAATATACTTACTTACGCGTTTGTATGTTTATATGTTAAAGTTGATCGAGTGTTAGAAATGAATCAGGCAAAATGAAAGAATGAGGAACATTTATCACAAAAATATGTTGCTGAACAGAGATCGAACTACATATCAGTCAGTTGTTTAACGTGTCTAGTGTCGGCCACTACATATCCACGTTTTTGCCAGGTGACCACAACGTGGTTGGAATGTGGCTATCTGAGATCCAGGAACGTAGATCGGAATGTAGCAGCCACCAAAATAGTGTTCCCCATTTTGGTAGCCGCCGCGTGATAGAACCGTGAATATAACGTGGCAGTGGTTGTGACCAAACACTTCAAAGTTTTCCAGAATCGTGGCCGCTACGTTCCGTCCACTTAAAATGCTACTTGGGTACTCTTCATGGACGAGGCAAACTTCTCCCGAAATGCTATCACAAACTTTCATAACAACCATGGTCCTTTTTTCTTCCGTTCCAACTGAATGACGCAACTTACAGAGACTTTTTAGAAAATGAATTGCAGGGACTTCTTCAGAATGTACCATTAGAAATTCGTATCCGCATTTGGTTTATGCATGATGGGGCACCGGCCCGTTTTAGCGTTTTAGCCAGGGAATTCCTTAACACAGTCTATCCAAATCGATGGATCGGTAGGGGTGTAAAAAAACCTAACCAGGCGTGGGGATCAAGATCCCCAGATCTAAACCCGATAGATTTTAATTTTTGGGGACATGTGGAGTCACTAGTTTATAAAACTCCAGTAGCGAACGAGGAAGATCTAAGAAACCGAATAGTAGACGCCTGTGAAACAATAAGAAACACACCAATAATTTTTGAGCGGGTACGAGATTTAATGACTAGAATACTGAATGCCTGTGTATTCGCTGAAGGTGGACAGTTTGAACAATTTATTTGAATACAATTTAGTTTCTTTTATTTTATTCTACATATTCAAAATTTCTTGAAATAAAATGTTGATATTTCTCGCAAATTTCATTGAAACAAATAGAGATTTTGCACCCTTGATACAAAAATAACTATTTCAAACGAGTAAAAATAAATAGAATAGGTGGCGCCCCCTAAAAAACCCAAAACTACTTACTTAAACGTCAAATTCATTTCCTAAGCATTCTTGTGAAAATTGCAAAATAATGGTAATAACTTCAACACGCATCGATTATCAAATAATCGACTTTTTTACGTAGATATGATAGAGGAATTGATTTTTTCATTGAAAAATGTGCTAGAAGTACGCTCAAAAAAGTTATGAATCTTCAAAAAATAAAAAGACGTGTAGGTGGCGCCCCTACGAGTACGAGCAATAATAACATCAGGGTCGAATTCGACACCTCAAAAAACCTCTCAATACCAATTTTTGTTTGATTAAGGTCAGTATTTCGAAAGTTATTTGAAGAAAAAGGAAAATAAAAATAAAACTTGGAACACCCTGTATCTTGGAAACGAAGCGTTTCCGGACATTATTTATTTGGACAATTCATATTAGAATATTGTGAGGAATCACCTCCTGAAGTTTGTCAAAGTACTTCTGACTCACCCCGTATTGGTAAATGGCGATTTCTCGTTTTTTGTCTAATTTTACCTAGACTGAATAGCATATTTTCATCAATGTATATTATCTTTTATATTATTAGTACATCAGCTTAAGCATTTGTATTCTTTCCCAACTTGTGTGGGTACTTTATTATATATATCAATCCAATAAATTAATATAATTACTCATTATAACTTTCTAAAAATTTTTTTTTGAGGACGTTCCAATTTTCAGATACTAGATAATAATACTTTATTTTTCCAATGTTCCTTAATTTTTTTCAACAGTATCAAATACAGTTCGGATTCTTTGGAATTTTTCAGAATATTGATGTGATCGGTGTTAATAACAAAATATTTCCTCAGTACCCTTTCAAAAATGAGTCTTCAAATTGGGAAGAGATTTGAAAAGAGTATATGAACATCATCTTAATATCATATCATCCTAATAGTGTTCCAAGAATTTGTTATGATACATTTGAAACACTCTGTATATTGAATGAATAGACTTTCAGCAATATTCCATCTTTCAAGACCTTAAATTCATTTTTGAAAGAGAAATAGGTAACTTTGAAACCACTCATTCAAAACGTGTTGAAAAAACTGATTGTGGCTCATGACAATGACGTTATAGAAAATTTAATAATTGGGAAAATAACTGTTTTATAAATAAATCAACTTCACTTCGCGGTGGGTTGTTTACCACACTGGTAGCATACAACTTCTTAATTTTGTAATATGTGTAATAAACACAAATCAACTCAACGAATCGTTCAAGCGCCAAGCATCTAAACATAACCTCAAACACTTTGTTATTGTTCTGCCGATCATCAACTGCAGCGTTGCTGGAATATTTACATGGTTCCAACAAAGTAAAATAGCGACTGAATATTCCAATTGATTTCCTATGTTTTCAACTAACCAATATAATTTTTATTTTTTTAACTGATATAAAAACAAAATAGAACTGATGAGATTAATATTACATCTCAAAATGGTACTTACATAATATTGTTAATGTTTTAAATTGGCAATCTATTTCCCAAATACTGTTTTATTTCACCATGATATTCGTATACAAAATACTGAACAATTTAGGGCCATGTTATTTCAAACAGTACATTGTCTTCAATCATGATCTTCACCACCACTTCACTCGAAATAATAATGATTTATTTATTATTAGAACAAATCACAAAAACACCATGAACTCTTTGATTTTCAAAGGTTTCGATCAGTTCAATAAATTACCAAATCTAATCAAAAGTAGCCCATCTCTGAACATTTTCAAAAATGAACTAAAGAAATTTGTTTCAAATGCACAAATATGATATTTATTTATTATTTAAACCAACTTTCCCAATGTATTTTATTTAATGTTTGTTATATATTTTATAGTATATTTTTCAATTCAATTATTGTTCAATATGTACCACATATCTCTTACTTTAACTTTTTTTAGCTGATTTGTATATTAGGATATCCTATTTAAAATAAAGATCTATCTATCTATAAATGTTGCCTTCAGCTTCATTTCTGTATGTTACTTCTTCGGAGATTTCATCATTTCAGTCATTAAGGAGATCTAAGGTGGGCAATGCCCCCCGATATTATTAATCTCTAGTAATTCATAACAGGTAAGTGAGAAATTCAAGTAGTTCCAGTTGTCTCAATTTTTTTTGGTGAGTTTAAGACTTTCGATACCTTATTTCTCAAAGAGTAGGCAAAAATCGGGATGCTCCTACATAAATTTTGGTGGAATTATAACATCAAATCGATATTTTTAAAAAAAAAAAAATTAGTCAACCATAAGAACTGATGCGGCCAGTGAAAGAGGTAGATTTCGTAATTAATTTATCTATTCTGAAATTACCATTAATTAAGTTGAAATATCAAGGAATATATTTCTCAATGAAAAAGCCATAGAGCATTTTTATGTTTGTGTAAGTTTTAAATGTACAATTAAAAGATGTAGTTTGCAAATTCCCCTAAACCTGTATAAAATTCCCATAAATATTTCAAAAACTCAAAAATTCAAATCTAGATTTCTAAAAATTGAAATATTTTCGTTAGATATGGAATAAAATGTTTTTCTGTCTATTGAAAAATTATTTGTAAATATCAAACAGAAATTTTTGTAAATATCTAACAGAAAACAATTACCTCCCCGGCTAAGGCCACGCTGGACATTGAACTTCAGCTGAAAGTAAAAATTTGCATTTTCATCCAGATTGCTACTTGATTTTCTATTTCAGTCCTAATCTAGAACTCATATAGATGAGTAAGGCAAATAATATTTTTTCCAAAAAAAAGTACTTACCTACTGGTGACATTGATGCAGAAGTAGCATCGCATTCATTAGGTCTTCAATAAACTTTTGCCGACAAAAATCTATTTCACGCTTCCACGATCATCAGGAAGACCGGAAGAATTGGAAAACACATTTTCTAGAACCAATCTCACTTTGCAAAGATGGAAAAATGTTAGGAGAATGTTTGAAATCAGTATTTTTTATATTTATAACTTCTAGAAATAAAAAAGTCCACATATCTATTAAACTGATGCATGGATGTACTTAACTTGGTTCTCAATCTCTGTATTATGTAATTTGAAAATTATACCATATAATTATTCAACTCTAAACTCCAGAAATGTCAAACTAAACTCTAAACTATTACTGACAAATGGATGATGTTCGTTTTTCAGATTAGTTGTTCTATAATATTCAATTTGAGAAAGAGAAAAACTGATGGATTATGTGTGTAACAGAAATATATACTATTGTCAAATTGCATTTGATAAACACGAACGGAAGAATCTCTTGTGAAAGGAACAAACAAACATTTTCAATTCATAAAAAAATATCAATCCAATATTCTGTTTGTGTACATCTTAGCCAATATTTATATGAAAATTTTTCTTTCAATTCATATAGTAATAAAAAATTATAATTCATACATCTGAGAATAACAATGAATTGTTAAATTATCGATTTTCTTTAAGAACGGATTGTAAAATGATCATATTTGTTGGGACTAGTAGATTTTACTAATGATAATGATACTTCATTCCACAGCAAAATTTGTATTGTTACGAATGCATTTCTTGAATTCAATTGAATCCTTTGCACCATTCTGCCATTTCCACTTATTTTTTTTTGTGTTTTTATATTGAGAAATCCAATATTTGTATTGTTCCGTATCGTAGTACTAAAAAAATCGAAAGACAATAATGTCTTGAGAAATTATTCCAAACTAATGGTTAAACTGGTTCCCAATTCATATAAAAGCTATTTGAGCTAGGAAAAAATGTCTCAAATAAAAGTTGTAAGAAGCAATGAAAGCAATGTTCCAAAAATAACAACCAACATACAGGGTGTCCGATGAATGTGTGACTTATCAAAGTTGTGTTTCTCAAAAATAAATGGTTGTATGGGTTTATACCAGGTAGTTAGTAAGTTTTGGTAGGATTTATGTCACAAAATGGGTTCATTCAACACCAAATATCTCATAATCAATAAATTGGAATAAGAACATTTTCCCATCAATATCCTCGAAAATGGTGAATTTTCATTTCCTGTTCATAATTTTACCGAATGATGCTTTTCCCATACAGTGGCAACCAAAATTCGGGATCACTTTTTTCTCAGTTTTTTCGAATGGAACAGCCTATAAATAAGGCCATACCAGAAAAGTACACACTATAAGCTTGTAGAAAATGCTTGATCTCCATCGGAAATGTATCTAATTCTCAAGAAAAGTCATCATTACAGCAATAACGATTGTTTTATTCAATGCTGGCCAAAAGAGGTAACAAAATAAACTCAAACAATTTCAAAAAGCGTAAATTCCCAGCAGCTGTTCAAACAATCTCACATTTTGAGCTATGCTCAAATTGAGTCTATCTACAATTGCTCTTCGAACTTCAATTAAAGTTGATCTCGAAATAGAGCGAAAAACTTCCCTAATTCTATTCTTCATGTCTTCTGGTGTCGTGGGTTTCTCGCGGTAGACATTTCCTTTAACATATCCCCAGAGAAAGAAATCTAGGGGCATGAGGTCTGGGGACCTTGCTGGCCACTGAATGGATCCGTTTCGTCCTATCCATTTATTTCTGCGCCATCTTCTTACCCGATTTTGATTGTGGGGAGGCAAACCATCATGTTGGTAATATAACATGTGACTGGAATCAACCGGTACATCGCGCAACAAATTTGGTAAATCATCTCGGAGAAAATCCCTGTAAATTTCTCCATTCAGTGGCCTATCAAAGAAATATGGTCCTACATCTGATCCCCAATTATGCCCCCTCAAACATTTATCGACCATCTATTTTGGTTAACAACTCCTCTGACCCAATAGGTCGAGTAGTAGTGGCAATTGTGTCTATTTACCATCCCATTACTTTTAAAAGTGAAATAATTAAAAAAAAAAATGTATTTTAGAAAATTTGGTTCATCGCGAATTAAACTCAAGATATTTTCGCAATAGCGAACTCTGGTATCATAATCCCTTTCTTAGAGTTCTTGATAATTCAATTTGGTATGGATGAAGTTTACTTTTTATCAAGTATGACTCATGTCCAGCTCTCTTACAATTTCCTTCGTATCTTAATTTTTTGCAATTTTATTTACCACTTGCCCTTTCTTGTGCTTGACCCTTCAACCCCCCAAAAACTATCTGGTCAGATAGATCTTGAATCAGGATATCGAACTGCATACATTCTACTGGCTAATAAATAATGTATGTCACAGTTACCCAGAATCTTGATTATGTTTATCATTTCGTCGGTGGATAATTTTGAAGCGAAAAAATATTAGATTCAACTATAAATTCACTTCCTCGATAATTAAATGTTGAGTTTGTTGACAATTCCTATAACATTCAATCGTTCCAAAGATGATTTGATTTAACTAATAATATGATCTATATTCCGGGTAGACGTTACAGAAGCTGCTTTTAGCCAGTAGAATATACGACACGAGAGTTTTCGAAGGAGAGATTTGTGGAAACAGGAAGTGTAAAGCACAATAAGTAAACAAAACGTGGAAGGAAGAGAATAAAAATTACGATGTTGTCGTAAACTGTTGAGAATCTTCACTTAAATACAAGGTAAATTGCAAATGATACATTTCTGGAGGTCCCCAGTCCCTTGATTTCTATCTAGGGATATGTTAAAGGAGAGGTCTACCGCGAGAAACCATGCAACAACACTGGAAGACATGAATAATAGAATTGGAGAAGTTTTTTGCTTTATTACAAGATCAACTTGACTAATTGAATTTCGAAGAGCAATTGTAGATATACTAAATTTGTGCATAGCTCAAAATCGGATATTGTTTGAACATCTACCCTAAATTTACGCTTTTTTGAATTGTTTGAGTTTATCTAGTTATCTCTTTTGTCCAGCATTGAATAACAAAATTGTTATTGCTGTTATGATGACTTTCTCATACTTTTCTCAAGAATTAGTTACATTTCTGATGGAAATCAAGTAAGCAAACCCTACATTTTCTGCAAGCTCATAGTGTGGACTATTCTGGTATGGCGTTATGTTTCATTTGAAAAAACTGAGAATTGTGATGAGTTTGGGTTGCCCCTGTATGGGAAAAGGCGCCATTCGGTAAAATTATGAATAGGGAATGAAAATAAACCATTTTCGAGAATATTTGGTGAACAAATTTTCTTATATCAAATTATTGATTTTGAGATATTTGGTGTTGAATGAGGCTATTTTGTGACATAAATCCCACCTTAACTTCTGAACCACTTGGTATAAACCTATACAACTTTATATTTTTGAGAAATACTCTTTCAACGAAATTCAACCGAGTGAAAATACTTATGGTGTTTCATTTAGAAAAACATAACTTTGATGAGTCACACATTTATCGGACAACCTGTATGTTGGTAGCTATTTTTTAAACATAGCTTGCAATGATCTCTACAACTTTTATATCATTTTTTTTCTCATCCTGATTCTCTCTTGAATTCAGTCATTCAAAGATGAGAAGACATCCCGTGAATTTCCCCCTAGACTACGCCCTTGTCCGAGAATCTTTTTCCTTTCCTTCGAATACGGAGAGATCCTAACAGTCTGAAGAAAAGGACAAGGGGATGTAAATTAGCCATTTTCATTTATTTCGCCCTCGTTTCAACTTTGTTTTTTATACCGTTGTTTTCTTTCTATCCTTTCCAAGACTAATGGTATACTATTCAACGAGAATAATGTGAGCCTGAGTGCAATTTGTTTCTTAAACTTGATGTTTAGATAGTGGGCTCTGATTTTAGACCCCGATTGTTTACCACTAAACTGAAGTCATAATAATAGCGTGATTGATAGGGAAGCCCTTGGAAGAGGGGATTTTTGTTTCGCTGTAAAATGGTCGCTCTTATTTATTAATGAAATATTCGGAAAAAATCCTCAGGAGATACAGTGCACATCTCCTTCATGGATATTTCTACCATTTAGATTTTTTTTTCGATGAATATGTATTCGGGGCATTTGTTTTCGGAATATTAGAGTGGTATATCTTTTCATCCAAGTTTTTAAGAGTTTTTATTTAACTTCACTTTTATGCTTGTTGGTTTGTTCGTTATCTATTGAAAAATAATCATTCGAATAAAATGTTCTCGGCCATAGCACTGATTTTTATTTTGAATTATGTATTATGTTATTATATGTTCATGTTATACAGTGTTGCTCTACAGGAAGATTCGCTAGATCCGGAGAGAATTGTTGGGAAAAAACATAATTAATATTATTAATTAGTTTTTCGTGAATTCCTTTAGTAAAAAAAATATCTGAAGGATATCTCAAATGATACTTGAAAATTCACAGCATCCACGGAGAAGTCAGTCAAATATTGTGTCAGAAATGAATACATCGGTAAACTTTTGAATCTGTTAATCACTAAAATAAGAACAATATAACTAATGAAAAAATACAATTTTTTTCTGCGTTTAAATAAAGATAGCATGTTCCTTAAAATTTTCGTAATATATTTTTTGGGATTTACGAATATTTAGGTAGACTCGTTTCCTAAATTTATCCGATCGGGAATAGAATCCAGAATGTTTGCTTGACAGTTCCTATGAAGGGAGTTCATAACAGTTGACCTTGAAGAAACTTCTTGAATATTCGCATTTCAATATAAACATTACCAATATCTGATCCCGAACCACCAAGCAATTTTGAAGAGATTCTCGTCATAAATCACAAAACACACTTTTTATGCTGTAATGAGGAACATTTATTTATATTATTTGCTAAACATTTTCAGCACAGGAAGAATAGCGTCTTTGCCATCATCAACGTTTTCACGTATGAGGAATTTACTTCGAAACTATCATCACCTGATTCATCAAACCCAACCCCATCTACAAGTCTGATAAGAACAGGTGTACTAGGATCGAGAAAATAGAAGTTGCTCATATGTTTTGACTAATCATACCAAATAAGTGTGTCAGCGTAATAACGAAAATATTTCCTCATTTGTAATGTACAGTTTGAAAGAGCATCGGACCATATTTTTTGTACCCTGACTTAGTGAGAATAATTGAATTATTTTATTTTGTTATAATACTTATAAAATCCATGCCATTTGAATTGGCAATAACGTATAGGTAATCTTAGAATTTCTAAGAGAAACAACCATAGTAGCTCTTGGCGAAGTAGAATGGTGATGTTACGTCAGAGGGTTGAGAGAAGGCGGACTTGGTGCTTTCTTTCAAGAAACGCGAATGGGAACCCTGTCATAAATAAGTTTTTTAGAATATGCCTACCATCTGCAAAGATCAAATAAATATCAATAAAATACCTCAATGTCATTATAGAGTCCAAATTTACTTGGAATGAGCACATTGCAAACCATATCAAGAAGACTGTATACTGTCACTGGGCATACAAAAGAGCCTACATTGGACTTGAAGGGCCGGTATTTACTAGACATCAACGTGTAAGACCATCGTATGGTGAACTGCTATCAATTAGAATAACTTCAGAGATGAACTAAATAATGTACGACGCTGGCTTTTTTAGGAATAACAAGTGTCATGAGAACGACGCCTATTAGAGCACTCGAAGGTCTAATAGGAATGCTGCAGCTGCATCTTGTCATTGTTGCAGAGGCATACCATGGATACTTTGTCATTCGGAACAAGGCAAAGATGGAAATAGACATCATTTCGCTGGTTCTGAACTCCAAAAACGGCGCTAATAGCATCATCTCCACGAGAAATGATTCGAAAGACTAGTAAACAGATGGGTCAAGATCTGGTGGTATGCAAGAAGAAACGAGATAATGCCAGTTTTTCCAGGAAAATATGCGTTTTTAGGCCGAAGTATGTACTCATCTGTTTCCAGAAGAAGTCGAGGCCAATATTTATCTGAACTATGGTGCTGGGATCGAATAAGAGCAAATCCAAATTGGTGTACGAGTGTAGAATGTAGAAACGCCATACAAAGTCTGATAAAAACAAGAATGTGGGTACCATCACACACAGGTGTTCCTGGAAAACTCGAATCGGACGAGAATCATTCTTTAGAGTGCGCAGCACCATGGTTATCTCCCCTATAGAGAGCCTTGAAACCTTACAAGAAGCTCTGTACATGAGACAACCGAAGAAACTTACTGAAGAGATTTTGTAACTCAACGGAGGTGATCTCATTATGGTGACTGAGCTTCTATCAAGACCAATCACCTGAACAGGCACTTGTAACTTATCGGCATCACAGATGATACTCTTTGCAGATGGTACCTGGGAGAGGAGGTACAACTTTCCGACCATTATCCCAAATCGAAAGAAAGTGAATTAAACTCAGATGTAGTAGCTGCTGGGTTGAGTTAGGCATGTCCAGCTGAATTCCAGAACTTGTAGGCACACAATGAACCCAATTAGAAAGGCCTAGGTGCCTTGGTTTTCCTTCCAAAACCAGCCAACCTGTGCGAGGAAAAAGAAGAAGTAGACCGTGCTCTTTCAAAATTTAGACAATAACGTATGTCTTATCGAAAAAGTTCTATAAATTTGTATAGCTTTGCTTTGTTATTTTTTTGATCAACCGTTTCTGCAATATCTTTCATTTTTGAGAAGTTAATAGTTTGGTCACTGCTCCGAATGATAAGGAGCATTGTCCATTACCACAATATATTTGCCGTCAATTTATTATACAAGACGAATTATTTGAATAATCACCCATTGTTGAAATGAGCCACTATTCATTGTTTTATGGTAATCATGGTCATTGTACAGAATAACACCACAACCCTCCGAAATCCCAGGATGCCAAATCTTTAATCATTTTCCGTCTTTTTCAATTTTGAATGGGTTACTTTTTTTAAATTAATCTCTACCAGATTTAAGTAACACTGACGAACCTGAGATACATTTCGGTATACCCAGTTATAAATATTTCGCTCCTACTACAGGCTGTCAACATTTTTTAAAATTAATTTTGAAAATTCTAATGACCCTGTTGAACTTGAAATATTTTCTTGCGCAGACAAGCGTTTGTCGAGAGTAAAATGTTGATTCTTTTCGTAGTATTTCCATATTTATCATTGTAGGTATTTCTTGTCTTTTTGAATAAGACCCTGTTAAAATTGAAATATTTTCTTGCGCAGACAAGCGTTTGTCGAGAGTAAAATGTTGATTCTTTTCGTAGTATTTCCATATTTATCATTGTAGGTATTTTTTGTCTTTTTCAATAATTTTCGTGCTGGTCCACATTGTAAAATCATTCAAAAACTAATTAGAAGTGTCTCTACCTACAAAATATATTATTTTTGTATGTTAAAGATCTGAAACTCATTTCGGATATATTAGATGTTTCTCCAAGATATATAGAACATTTGGAATATTTTTAATGCATTATGGCATTTGATATATTTTGGTATAATTCCGTCGATCATGGTCCATTTAACTCAAAATCACCAACATTTCATATATATATATATATATATATATATATATATATATATATATATTTACTAGCGGACCCGACAGACGTTGTCCTGTCCAAATTTCTTTGTTCCCTAAAATGTTTTTCCCGAAAATTTTCCCGTTATCCCGTTATCCCATTTTCCTGTTACCCCTTTTCGTCTCCACCCCGTTATCCCGTTTTCCCGTTATCCCCTTATCCTGTCATCCCTTTACCCCGTTTTTTCGTTATCCCGTTATTCCCGTTATTCCGTATTCCCGTTTTCCTGTTATCCCATTTTTTCTTTATCCCGTTATTCCGTTTTCCCCTTATCCTGTATCCTGTTATCCCTTATCCCGTTTCCCATTTTTCGTTATCCCGTTATCCGTTATTCCCTTATCCTGTTTCCGTTTTTCCTTATCCCGTTACTCCCGTTATCCCGTTTTCCTAAAAAAAAACCAAAAAAATAGGGGTTGCTCCTAGAAGGGTGAAAATTTAGGGTTGTATGTATTTTTGAATGCTGTATCATAAAAAAATAAAAACAGAACATTTTGTTCAAAAAATAAAAAATAAAATTGAGGGGTAGACCACCCTTAACATAAAGGGGGATGATTTGTGAATCTAACCCATCCAAGGCGCCACCCAAACGCATACAAGAAAATTCATCCAAATCGGTCCAGCCGTTTAGGAGGAGTTCAGTGACAACACACGTACAGTATATACAAGCTGATTCTATGTGGGGTTGCAGTCAAGTATGGGGCTGATTAGGAAAACTCTTTGGTATCCGTCAAGCTTTTGGCAATCTTTATTGCCTTCCTCAGGACGACTACAATTGTATGGATTACATTATGAAATTATATATTATTTGTCTACTTACTAACGTGAGATTGATGTAAAATTAGCACATTAAATGAACAGAAATTCATGAAAGATGAAATAAATTTTGACAATGACAACTTCTTTTTTAATCAATTCAAAATCAAGGCGGAAAATTTTGATCACAGGGCGATATATCTTTTCTGCTATTCATTTCTAGCAAATAAGTATAGATTTGCGTAAGATTGTTCAAATCAGTTCTTTTATTCATTGATTCCTTATCATTTTTTATGTGAACCATCTCTAGAAATATTCTTTTGTTTTCATTGGTCTCGTTATCTAGAATTTCCGCATTATCATAGTCCATCCGATGATCTCTTTCATTTACATGTTCAGAAAGAGCACATGAATTAACATTACGTTTTCAGTCGCTCTTATGGGATATGATACGACTGTTAAGATTTCTTGATGTTCGACCGACATATGTTTTAGAACAGTCTCTACACGGTATTCTATAAAAAACATTAGATTTTTGTTTATTTTGAATCAAACTTTTCACTTTTGTGTGTAATTTTGATATGGTTTTAACATTTTCTTCGCGATTTTGACATTTTCATTTTTTAATACATTTGTTAGTTTTGAGTGAGTTCTTGGATATGGGGAAGAGATCTAAATATAGATGTTCCCAGTTCTTCTGTTCTGGAATTTTGTTCGGATATTGAAGGGATTAAAGAGTTTCTTTGGTTAAAAAGTAATTTATTGATGAGATTTTTTGGATAGGAATTTTCTAGTAATATTTTCAGAAATTCGATTAGACATTTTTGTTGTAAATATGCCAGTCACTAATTCACTACATATATATATATATATATATATGTATATATATATATATATATACAGGGTGTAATTTACCCGTAAATGACGAGTGTGTTATCCATTTTAAAACGAATTATAGTAATTCAAAATCGGAAAAAAATTTAAACATGTTTTGTTTCTTGTGAAATTCGAAAAAAATTGGGTAGCGCCACCCCCCTAATCTCAGGTGACCTGATCCGAAGAAAATTTTGGCAATTACCGAATGCAATAAATATTCAACTCGGCATTTG
Organism: Gonioctena quinquepunctata; assembly: GCA_018342105.1. NCBI lineage: Eukaryota > Metazoa > Arthropoda > Insecta > Coleoptera > Chrysomelidae > Gonioctena > Gonioctena quinquepunctata. The sequence continues at coordinate 417,239 of JAFIRS010000287.1, forward strand.
AATAATGTAGAATGTTGGACTGATTGTGTGGTAAATGTACTTATTGCAGGCTGAGATAGATATTCAATTTCAAAGTGAAGAAAATAACTAACCTTGTTATATCCAAACTGGTGATGAAGTCAGAACTCTGCTTTGAAGCACTCATCATAATTATCACGGTCACAAAAAACAAAAATGTATAAGGTTTACGCGAAAATAGAAAGCCTGATTGTGTTTTCTGATGAAAAACATGCCCCACGATATGTCAATTTGATTGATGATGATTTCAGAACCCCGAATTGGAAGAATTACAAAAAGATTTCAATAATAGCTAGAAAAGAAAGAAAACATAATGCATATCACGCATCGCATCTGACGGAAATAATGAACTAGACCATTTCAGTCAGTTCAAGAATTTCAATTCCGAAAAGTCAATGAGGATTAATAGTTCACCTGGAATATTAATTCAATATTCGAATCTCAAATGACCCTCATTCCTAAGAGCTACTACAGTTACAAATTATTTCAAGCTTGTGTCGGTCAAGGGTCAAAAAGTACAAAGGTTGACATCCTCGCATTCGAATCCGTTACGTATGAGGCGACTTTTGTAATGGTAATCATACGAGGCCACGGGAGTTCCCAAAATTGCAGTATTATATTTTGTGACCACCACTCGATTGGGGATCCCAAAGAATATTTTCGCTTTGTACCGGCGATATGGGATAATAATTAGGTTGACAAACCGCATTCAGCCGCTAATTTTAACTGACTAATTATGAGGTGATAATTAAAAACATGTTTGATAGGCAGAGAATGAACGGGAGAAAGTTGTAATATAATAGAAATTTAGATGTGGTCGTAGATATTTAGGTTGTTGATATATGGAATGCCAGATTACAACTAGTCTGCTCAGACAATTTATCAACTGCAATATACAGAGTGGGCCATTGAAAACGAAACAGCGGCTCTGTAGGTCGGCAGAACCGAATTATATAAAAACGCTCGGACACGTCAACTACATTTTTGAGGGGGACATCGTTCGCGATTAAATTCACCCGAAATACATTTCATCCCTCGGATCTGTGACCACCACCCCTAAATTTTTAAATAGCAACATATGGCAAGTGATACCTCATTTGAAAGGTATTTTCCTTCTTGATATCAAACAATGAAAATAAATTAATTCTATCGATTAGTTTTCGAGGTATAGGAACTTGAAGTTGGGAAATCACTTTTTATTCACTCAATCAATAAAAATAACATCTAACAATGCAACTGTTTGAAGATAATTATCATTGTCAAGGAATTAAATGATCTAACAATTGCGTTTCAAATTTTTATTTCATCCTCATTTACTTGATCGAAATATTTAAGGCTTAAGTAAAAAGACTTTTCTCGAATTCGACTCAAAACAAAAAAACATGTATGGATAATTTTTTTCGCCAAATCGCAATTGTGGACGTCATCAGTGTCAAACTGATCTTTGATTGAACGACATTAGAGTGAATTACTTGACTAAAGCTGCTGAATATCTTTCCGCAATAATGGTGTATACGATCGCGGAAAGAGTTGAAATAATAAAAATTTTTTTAAGAATGATGAGTGCGGTAACCGTACAGCTAATTTGTTCAATGGAACGCATCCAGATAAACTTGTTGCTAGAAAATACGTTCTAGAATTAGTGCAAAAATTTCTTCAAACTGGATCAGTAGCCAACAAGAAACGAGACCCAGAACGTGAATTTCCGTTGAGAAATGAAGCTGTTGAAGTTGCACTTTTAGGACAAGTTCATGCAGACCCAACATTGAGCACAAGGAAATTGGCTAGTGTTACCAATATCAGTAGAACCAGTATCCGCCCCTACAAAATACATTTGGTACACCAATTGAATGAAGATGAATTTGATAGGCGACAGGAATTTTGTGAATTTATGACTACGAGAATGGATGCTGATGAGAATTTCCTTTTCAACATCTGCTTTTCTGATGAGTCTAATTTTTTTTTTGAATTCGACTGTGAATCGTCATAATTGTCGTTATTGGTCAGATGCCAATCCACATGTTTTCCACGAAGTCCATACTCAAACTCCCCAAAAACTCAATGCCTGGGCCGGTATTTTTGGGGACCATTTGATTGGACCAGTATTTCTCGACGGTAACCTGACAGGAGAAACTTATTTGGAATTATTGAATGCATTTGTTTATCCACAAATAGTAGACATCATTGAAAATGACGATTGTTACCATGAAGACCACTTGATATTTCAACAAGACGGGGCACCTCCACATCATGCACAGCCTATTAGGGCGTTTTTGGATAGAATGTGTCCTGGAAGTTGGATTGGAAGAAGAGGCTCTATAGAGTGGCCAGCCAGATCTCTAGATCAACCCCACCCGACTTTTTCCTGTAGGGTCACTTGAAAAACTACATCTTTGCAACAGAACCAGAATCTCTGGAAGATTTACAAAGGAGAATTATTGAAGAATGCCGTCGAATAACGCCCGAAATGCTACAAAATGTGAGGTCTCGTTTTGAACAGAACTTGTACTATTGTATGGAAATGGGTGGTAGATAGTTTGAACATTCAGTTCATTGACAATAATAATTATTGCGACAGTTGCTTTATCAGATATTGTTTTTATTGATTGAGTGAATAAAAAGTGATTTCCCAACTTCAAGTTCCTATGTCTCGAAAACGAATCGATAGAATTAATTTATGTTTGTTGTTTGATATTAAGAAGGAAAATACCTTTCAAATGAGGTATCACTTGCCAAATGTTGCTATTTAAAAATTCAGGGGTGGTGGTCACAGCTCCGAGGAATGAAATGTATTTCGGGTGAATTTAATCGCGAACGATGTCTCCCTCAAAAATGTAGTTGATGTGTCCGAGCGTGTTTATATCATTCGGTTCTGCCGACCTACAGAGCAACTGTTTCGATTTCAATTGCCCTCTCTGTATACATGACCCAAGGAAATTTCACAAAGTTTTACTACACTTTTTTTTGAATAACAATAGTGCGGTATAAGTGTTTTATATTGGAAACCTACTTAATTGAAATATTCCTCAAGGATATTCTGGACAAATTCTTCTAATACTTTCATCAAACTTCTCGACAATATTTAAAATAATACATTTAAAATAAAATCGTAAAAAATTGTGAAATCTTGTAGAAAACATATGGTCTAATTCTCAATGAAAACGAAATTAAGTGTCAATACTCGGCTGTATTCAAAAGTAGACTGAATCAGTTGCGTAGTTCAAGATTGAATTTTTTTTTACCAATATTTACTAAATTATAGGTCATTTGATAGAGCTTTTTAGGCCGCACAAATTTTAATCGAAGAGTTGAGTTTTTCTTATTTCGTAATCAATAATTTTTGTTTGCCCTGTATGCTCCTTTCATATGAGGTCAGAACGTCATCCATTTGTCAGCAATAGTTTGTGAAATCTACGTCTTTTGATTCGGACGCGCCATCTGATTTTTTTTCTTACTCGTATTGTAATCTTCGAGTGAAATTCAGCAAAGTTACCTAATTAAATTGCCGTATGATTTTCCGTCAATGATGCTGAAGAAAAATTAGTCTACTGAATTAGTTGCCTTAACTTACCTCCTTATTTATTTCGACTTACCACCACCACTTGAATGGATCTCATCATTTCTAGAGGATCGAGAAGAAATAGGAGTACAATTCAACATGGTGGAAAAACTAAATTATCCTATCTGAAACTGAAAATTTGATTAGAGTTCCCACAGGGCTCAATATTAGGGCATATACTTTTTATTTTGTACGCACTGAGAGAAATCTGGAGAACATTAAAAAAAACATGGTTTACTATTTCAAATTATGACCGTCGACAACTTGCAAACTGTAAAATATTTTATTTTACGATACTATATTATATAAGACACCCAGTTATATATTATCATTTTGTACTATATAGAATTACCATATTTTATTGTACAATGGTTAGGTATACAATATGCTAGTTATTACTATATAATTTTGCTAAGCTATATGATACATGGAATAAAATTAAGCATCGTATTGTAATGCATTCAAAATATGATGAATAAAATAAGTCACGTGCGATTGGTTGATAATGTCAGTCCGTCGTAGCGTCGCAATAGCTTTCAATTTCAACTTCCCAAATGTTGCAGAGCATTAGTTGTCTCGTTTGGTTTTAAAACAGTTTTTAGTGTTTGTGGTACAACTTGTACAAGACGTCCCACTCCTCTGTTGTGAGCACGTTTCTCGTTTTCTCTATGTCAATGCTTTAAGAAGCCATTTTCAGAATACCATCGATGGAGGTTCTTTTGGAAGACTGCAGGTTTGTGGACCTCATCAACAGTTTCATAGGTAAGTGCATTATTTGATGATGCAGTACCTTCCAATATTTTCATCAACCATCAATAGGTAACTAATTATATATACAGGGTGTCCCAAACTCGATGGCCTATTAGACGTTTCTGGAGAACGAGACACAAGATAATTTTGAAAATTTGGTTTCTTGGTTAATCAGTTCTGCTCTATCGAGCTAAGATATTTTCAGCGCAGCGGCGATGCCGCTTATATTGAAAAGTAGCAACAACTGTGATATTTTAAATGAGACCCCAGGTATACTATTGCATTTTTTGCTTCGGTATTGCTTTACGATCATTTTTGTATGATACTTCCCTATACCTATCTCGAGCGGTTTTCGAGAAATTTTATTTTTTATTTTTGCAAAATAGCTGAAATTTTGGATGTAGTTTACCAATATTCTGTGTTATGTCTAAGGGAATTCGTTCTCTATTATATAGGGTCGTTCAAAATTTGTGATTTTTCCGATAGTTACAAAAATGTGGAAAGTACATGGAACACCTATATTATCGAATATTCTAAAAGACAATTGAAGTCCTTTCAAATGATGTATCATGTTCCTATAACTAATAGTCGTTTCCGAAATAAGAGCAAGTTTCTATAAAAAATTATATATTATTATCCATTTTGACAGATACACCATGAAAATCACTGCTTGTCAAACTTGTCTTGCTCTTTTCTGGTCACGGCACACTACTACCATTTTCATTTCCCATATAACAAATCAAAATAGGTAATATTACCCAACTAAAATGATCTAATAATAAATAAAAAATAAATCAATCTGAATATTCGCTTTAAAATTTTCATATTTTGGAGTTAAAGCTGAAACTTGGGTTTTTCTACTCTCAGATGATGCAATTCAGTTTTGGCAAAGATTAATTAAAAAAAATATCTCTGGAAAATTTGGAAAAAGGTTTGAGTCATACTCGAAAAAACGTCCATTAGTAATCATTTTTCAGATCATCGTTATAATATTTCAGTTTCAGATCATCAATCTGACTTTTTTATACAACTTTTATTTAGTTTCACCTGTCTCGGTGTCTGTCTATCTGTAATCAAATCTTGCAAGTTAAATTTGACCCATTTCTAATCGTCCGATTGATTTGAAATTTGGCAGGTGTTCATAATTCCAGCGACAATGCATTATGCAATTTTTGTTAGAAAAAACAAAATGGCGGCTCCAATTTGGCGGCCAATTTTTGTGATTATGGTCCGATTCTATTCAAAATTGTATCTAGGGGTTTTCGGGTTTGGATTTCAAATCAAAAATAAATAGATAGAAATTACAAACTACTAGTTATTTAACATCATAAATACTAAAAAATAAAAAATAAACAAACAAAAAAAAAAAATTAAAAACATTTATTTTTAACTTTTAGTTCTGTTTTTATAACAACTAATAAAAGCTAGTTGTTAATAGAAACAGAACTAAAAAGCTAAAAATAAAAATAAAAACATTTTTAAAGATAAACTTTTATACAAATGCACTAAAAAGGAAAAATAATTATTTTATTGTTGATCTAGGTTATTCTGCGAGTAACAGATTCAAAGCTTGCCGTGGATACAAAATAGGTAATCTTGCGCGGCAATTTTTGAATATGTTACTCACAGAATAACGTAGATCAACAATGAAAGAAATATTTTTCCTTATTGGTGCATTTGTATAAAAGCTTGTCTTTAAAAACGTATTATTTTTATAATTTTTATTCCGAGTATGTTTCTATTTGCTGAATTGCATCTGAGAGTTAGAGAAAAATTCACGTTCCAGCTGTATCTTCAAAGGTGTTTCTGATAAAGAAAACTGCGGGTCTCCTGCACTTTGGGAGTAAAAAAAGATTTTGAACGCTAAATTGCCAACAGATGTTTTTCAGGCACTTTCTTTAGTCGATTCATTTAATTTCCAGAAGACTCTTCCAGATGAATCCACTATTTATCAAATTTGAGTCCTGTGAAGATAATTCATATTGATTTGTACTCATTTCGATAGTCGATATAAAAAATATAAAACGATTACTATTCAAGGAACAGTGAGAGATGGGACATGCTTGGTGAAAGTTATTGGTGTTTTTCAGTAGAATCCGAATATTGCATAATATACAGAGTGTCCCATTGAAATAAAATGACTTATGGCCGTGTTTCCTAATCACCTGCAAGAATATGTTTTTTAGACACCCTGTATAAAATGAGATCAAATCATTAGATGTTACTGAAATAACTCAATATTTTGAATTTGAGTCCTGTGTGGGTAACAGATACGGAGGTATTTGAATTCAAGTTGGTAGACAAAACATTACAAAATAATCAATATCAATAAACGGTATACGAATGTTCAGTAAAAGTTATTTGTCATAGAATCAAAAGCAGAATGAAATACTGAGTGTTCCATTTGAAACTCGAAAGTTGATATTAGTTACAAGTACATGTGGCAGAGTACTACAACCGTGAAAATATTTTTAAGATCTAGATCGCAGTCTCTTATCGTGGGATACAAAATTTCGAGTATTTTTATCTCAGATCTCCAGAAACGTCCAATAGGCCATCGAGTTTGGAATACCCTGTATATTAATCATTCTTTGTACAATCAGTTCGACATCTTATCATTCATACACTTCAATGCGCTACAGATGTCTATGTTCTCGCTATACTATGATCACATTGACCATGAAGATAAACAATTTCATCAAAACTTCGTTTGAATAGTTATTGCCTTCCATTTTGATTCTTTTCTGATCAAATTTTTTATAATGAACGCACAAACGTTTTATTATTGACATGACATTTCATACAAAATATGGCAAAATAATCCGAATTTCATAGAACTTTAATTGTCTTTCAGGATATTCGATATTATTAATAAGATGAAAAATGAACTTCTCACCATTTTTGTATCTATCGGGAAAATCACAAATTTTGTACGACCCTGTATAATGGAGAACAAATTTCCTCAGACATAACTAATGCACAGAACATTGGTAAACTACATCAAAAATTTCAGCTTTGTGCGAGTTCAAATACCGCAGTGATAAACATTTAATTCAAGCTATGTTCTGCACAAAAAAAAGTAAATCAATGAATTTCTCAAAAACTGCTGGAGATAGGTATAGAGACGTTCAATACAAAAATGATCGTAAAGCAATAGCAAAGCAAAAAATGCAATAATATACAGGGTGTCTCACTTAAAATATCAAAGTTGTTGCTACTTTTCAATATAAGCGGCAACGCCGCAGCGCTAAAAATATCTTAGATCGATAGAGCAAAACTAATTACCCATGAAAACAAATTTTCAAAATAGTCCCGTTCTCCAGAAACGTCTACACCCTGTATGTATAAGTACTTTCCACGAGGTTGATGGGCTTGACTGGGTAGGTATATTTCATACTATATCGGACTAAAAACATAAAATTTGCGCTGCAAATAGAATAAAGGTCGATTGATCCAATAATTTGTTTGTTTTGGTTTGCAGTTAGATAAGATTAGGACAATTCCGATCTGAAAACTGAGGTTCCGGGGCCTGATTCTCGCCAAGTTCGCGAATATCTGCGATATCTGAATAATGTATTTCCTTCTCACTTTTTGTTTCGATTTTGAGAATCGACGGCCCGAATCGTTCAAAGCAGTGGAACAGTGCTAGCATGAAAAGTTTCGCTGGAGTTCACTTTGAATAGGCGACTGTGTGATTACTTTGAACTTGAACTGAGTTGAAATCGAGATGTCCAAAAACTGAAAACGAAAACAAACAAAAACAATATTCCTAATATACCTCTCATCCAGACTTGAGTTTGGTGTGTTCGTTTGAATAGTAGTAATAGTAGACGTCGTCCAGTCTCCTAATTTTATTTATTTATATTAATCATCTATTTCACAAAAAATGTAGATAATAAGTCAATTCTGATTACTTACTAGATAAACCCATAATTCAATAGGCATAGAGATAGCCGTTGACAAATGAGGATTACAATACTTTTCCCAGAGATATAGGCTGTTCTATTCAAAATTTGAAATATTGGTCTATTTCCAGTGACACTGGAAGTGGAAAGATTGAAAAGTAAGCAATATGAGTTTGTATATTGAATACCTCTTGATATGAATTATGGATACCTAACGACTATCGATTTAGCAAAAGCATTTGCTCTATTACTGATCTATCAATAATTATTAGTGCCCTGAAACTAAATCATGTATTTGTTGAGAAAAAGCAATTCAATTGTGTTGTTTTTTTTCCATTTGAAAAAAACATGCATACAATACGGTGTGCCTATGCATGCAAGGCCTAGGCGACTAAAATATTTTCACTTATTGGATCAAATCATTTTCTTATATTTCAACATAGTTCTCACCCTCTATAACCTAGCATGTACTCATGGACACGCTGGAAATTAGTATTCTTTTTCGACACCTTTTCAATTGATCAGTTGTAATTGCAATGAACGGGGATAGGCAGGTAGTTTCTCTTGTCTCAAGTACCTGCTTACATAATATGTGCCTGCTAAAATACTATGACAAGTATATTTGTGAAAAAATGTAGATAATAAGTCAATTCTGATTACTTACTAGATAACCCATAATTCAATGGGCATAGAGATAGGCGTTGACAAATGAGGATTACAATATTTTTCCAAAAGATATAGGCTGTTCAATTCAAAATTTGGAATATTGGTCTATTTCCAGTGACACTGCAAGTGTTGAAAGATTGAATGGTAAGCAATATGAGTTTGTATATTGAATACCTCTTGATATGAATTATGGACACCTAACGAGAATCGATTTAGCAAAAGCATTTGCTCTATAACTGATCTATCAATAATTAAATTATATATGCTTGCACCAATAGAAAAGGTAATTCGGGTTGGCTATAGCATTATCTCTGCAACTGGTCATAAATCAATTTTTATTACTTCGTTTGTCGAAATAAGTCGACGGAAGTCCTTACTGACATTAAATTATGAAACTGTGCAAAATAACTTTGATGAATACTATATAGTGTAGTCCACGTTGACTAATTGCAGGATGAACAGCTGGCTTCTTTGTTATTCTTCGAAGATTGTGAAACAGTGCAAAATATCTTTGATCTATTGAAAATATGAACAGGTTGTTCATAACATCTGATGTGGAATCATGTGCGACTGAAAGATTAACTTCAGTCACTATAATCCATCGTTAAGGTAACCTCTTGGGGAGTATTCATGTTGAAAAAGGAAACATTCAATTATTTCATTTTTGATCTATACTTTACTGAGATTCGTTGTATTTTTTATATCCATTGAATAATAACGAGCAATGGTGGAGTGATATATTGTTGTAAAAAAATGCATTAGAAAAAGCTTTGGAATGTTTTTCAGTTATACTTATTCCAGTTTGAATTCAATCTCATGATATGTTGAGGTCAGATGTATGTCGAAAAAACCTAAACGTAATTCATTCCTTGACTTTATTCGACTGTTTCCTGTAAGTTTTCTGTTTTTGTTATATTTTGACAAGGGAAAATATCCGGTGAAACTTTTAGTATAACCAGGCAACTTCATCTGTATTCAGTGTCAAGAGAAGAAGTGATCTTTCAGAATACGAGAATATGTCAACACGAATATAATATTTTCCTGGAGCATCCAAACTAAATTAAATTTCAAAAACGAAATAAATATCCGAGCACTGTGAAAGTTGAAGCAATGTAAATTTGTATTTAAAATATTCCGTTTTAAATTTCTCGCAATAAAGACGGCTATTTCATTTTAATTTTTCATTTTAATTCAGTTTCAGCTCTGAGACTCGCTATTGGATATAACGAACAAAAAGAATGGAAGCAGAGCTCTTAAAGAAAAGCAAGCGGGTTTTTATCAGACCGGCGAGCCTGGCGAAGAATAATGAAAAAAGAGTCTGTCCTCTCCTCCTCTTTCTAGCATTGCAGGGGTATTTTCAGGGTGAACTGTGTATAGTTGTTATGATTACAACTTATTGTATGTATTTCAGGCTTCATTAACTGTATCATTTCATACTTTACCTTATATTTTAGGTCGATTTTTAATTTCCTGTTATGCATTTTCTTGGGTACATTTCAAATTAATTTCATCATGAATATGAAGATTTTTTTTCCAATGGGAACATAGTTTGAACGATACCTCATTCAAAAAGTTATTTGATTGTCAACCAACGTCTTCATTTTTCAATTTGAATGAACAGGGTTGGAAATAATATGAATTGAAGATGAAAAGAGAAACATTCTCAATGGAATATTGAAAAAAAACAAATACTTTCTTGGTAAAATTTACACGTTTGAAGTTGAACTACATCAGTGTGAAATAATCCATAAGTGAAAAAAATCAAATTAAAATTAAAATTCGACCAATTAATAATATTAACCTTTTCATTGTGAATACCTTATCCAGAAGAGGTTATCTTGAACGATGGAAGATGCTGACTAAAGTTTATTTTTCGTAGATAATTCCACATTTGATTTTATCATTTGATATCCTGTTCATATTACCAACAAAATAAATAATTAGAGTATTTGTTACACAAATAGAGACCATCTCCATAACAATTCCGTGGCATAGACATACTTTGATTGGAATGAACTATTTGATATGAAGTTAGCATTATACGCCCCGCTCTTACGATTTCAAAATTCAGTGGCTGCATTCGGACAATAATTCTTTAGATGTTGAAGTTAGTTGTAAGGTGTACTCAAAAAATGAACCAAGACTTGGAAGATTTGCAGTAGATATTTTTGTTGAAAATTTACCTCACAGAAGGCTATCGAAGGAGAATCATATAATACCTCGACATTTAATGTATCACATATACAATACAATAGAGAAATTTCGAAGGAATGATTTGGTGCCCTCTTGCTCATAGAAGAAGACGAATTCTCCACTACTTATAAGGGATTCTGGTGATATCGATGATACTCTTGAGTCATTGTACTCGTGCCATGTGTCTGCATAAGGGTGCCTACAGTAAGCCGTGTAGGGTCCGCTATAAGTTGTTCCATTATCATTGGACACAGCATACAAGTTGTAGCGACATGGAGTTTTTTGCATAATTACTCATGTCTAATCCTTCGGGAGGAAGTCAATGGTGACATTTAATTCTTTCATGAATCTATCCATCGGCGAAAATCGTTTCAAGTGAATAACTAATATTTTGGGGAATTTATGTATGGATAATGACTTTGTGCATTTTATCCTTTCCTCACATTCACAACAAGTTGGTTTTTCTTCGCTGTCCAAGGTTTCTTCTCTAGTAAACGAGTCTAAACATTGTGACGGACTGAGCTGGCAGTTCTCTGTGGAATATGAAGTGGAAGGTCCCAGAATGAGTTTAAATTATATATATTTCCTCTATGGTACAAAATAAAAGTGACTCCCGAGAAGGAATTACATCATTTAGACACAAGTAAAAAAAACCAAAAGACACATTACATACGGAATGCTAAGTTGGAGAGAAATATCAAAAACATACTTACCTCCTCTTGAAGTTTTTAAAATAAGATTTTTGATGTTAATCTTATAGGAAGATACTAGGTGTCCGTGTGACTCGTTATATAATGAGTCTCAAATCCTAGGCGTTAGACAGTTATTATATAATATCTGACAAAACTCCGAAAAAAAAACAACCGACCACAATCGCTCATGAATACAATACCAGGCATCAACGAAAATTCATCGGACCTATAATGTACAAATCGATGGGACAATAAGCTATAAATGATGTATTCCATCCTATTGATAGGGGTGTCAATACACTGCGACCTATAAGGTCTATTGTGTCCCCTTCTGATGCCCAGCCGTTTAGGATGTCTCACCGACTAGATCAGTTACTCCCGTCCTATGGCCTTTATAAAGTTCAGGACGTCGGATGGCTTCAGGTTATGTAGATCTCCCTCTTCTATTTGATGTTCTCCAAGGTATCGTGCCCTCGGATTCTGCAGGATAATGCGTTATGAGAGATTGTGGATAAAAGTTTCGTCCTATTTCTCACAAAAGCTGCATTCTTCTCCCTCTACTAATCCGAGTTTCTTAAGGTGCCCTCTCAACCGGCAATGCTCTTTCAGAATTCCCGTTAGTAATCGAGCTCATTTTCACTCTTGCTGGTCATTTGATCTCTTCTGGTAGTAGTTTCCCAGTAGTATCTTGGCCTGTATCATTCCTTGTGATTCATCAAGTATTGGAATCTTTTGTTATGTACTTCTTTTTTAAGTTGTCCAGTATTGTGCTGGTACTTCCGCCGAAGGGTTCAGGTCCCAGAAATGGTGTTTTCGCCCCTTTTTTTTGCAAGTAAGTCTCTTGAGTCTTGGGAAGGTGACTTTGTCCCATTCACTTTTGCTACTTAGCTTTGTGTTGAATTCTTTCACAAAGCTAAACTTTTGTGCCATCTCATCTTGGGCATATCCCAGGTTTGGTGATTTCCAGGGAGGAGTCGGAACTTGCGTTTGATGGTTCCCTCTCCGTTCATCCTGTAGGTTTTCCTTACCGCTATACTGTCCACTACTATATGGAGGGGTGTAAGGCCCACCTCCATAGCTGCTGTTGGGCACGTTCTCATTGCAACTTTCATGCATACACAGGCTTAGTACTGCTGCCCCAGACCACTGCCCCATAGGTGAGGGTTGGTCTCACTATTGACGTGGACATCCATTGCAGGGTCTTTGGGTTACATCTCCAGTTTTTTCCCGCAAAGTTTCTGCACACCATTAGGGCTTTCTGGCTTTGTTGGTTACTTTTTTTGTACTTATTCCAGATGAGTTTATTATCTAGTATAAGTCCCAGATATTTGACCTCTGGCTTCCATTCGATAACTTTCCCATCTAATTCGATGGCTTTAGGGTTAATTTTTCTTTTCCATGTAAAGGCAACTAGGGTAGTCTTGGTGGGGGTTGACGCTGAGTTCAATCGATTGACACCATTCTTTTGTGAGGTCAAGATCTCTTTGAACTATATCACAGAGAATACTCGAAAGGATACCAATCTCGGTCAAACCGCGGAGGAGTCGATCAACTGTTAGGCTCCGAATAAGTGGGGAGGCCACTCCTCCTTGTAGGCATCCTCTCTTAGGGCAGATGGAGATAATGTCCTATTTTAGTCTCTGCTATTCTGGTAGACAGAAGTTGCGACATCCATCTAGTTATCGTGTTGTCTTCTCTTTTCTAGTGCTCTTTTGACTGCCTCGTGTGGTGCGTTGTCAAAAGCCCCTTCTATGTCTAGGAAGGCACATACTACAGTTTCTGCGATGTAATTCAATACTCTAAAAACTACAAAGCGAACGTCATGTAAAATCCTACAAGAAAAAATGATCCATACCCATCAATATGATTCCAATAAAATATACAGGGTGTTACCAAATAAGTGCAAGAGTTTTCAGGGGTGATTCCTCGTCAAAAATTACAGAGGGTCTTCTTTTTCTTGAAATTGTTGAAGAGATGAAGAAATGTCATTTTGTGGGCATGTTCTACCAATGAAAAGGCTACCTATGATTATTTTTAAAATTTTGATGTGATCTTTTATAGGGGTGAAACATGCGACCCCAATTCCATTTGTTACCAGAACTTTTTAAGGAAACAAAATTTCTCAATTTTTAAATGAGTGTTGAAAATAACGATTCATTGCGAAACTTTTTTAACTCCTGTGTTGTGTCCGTAAAAGCAATAGTTTCCTAATAAAAAAATTGAATACAACATTGTGCATGAACGGATCTTCTGTAAATGGTATCAAAATAATCCAGTAGATGGCTGTCACGTTTTGTTTGCACAACTTGTGACTTCAATCATAGTATTTTAAAATCGAAAAAATCCAGTAGGTGGTTGTCAAATCGCTTTGATTTTTATGTGGTAGTTGAAAGTTCAAACGTGTCTTTCGGATCTTCAATATGAATAATAACACTAACGCTGAAATGGCCTATATGCATTTTATGTATGGTCGTGCCAATGGAAATTCTTTGGAAGCTAGACGGCTCTATGCAGATATGTATCCTCAGCGCGTGATTTCCCCTCACACAATTTTTGCACATCTTCACCAACGTCTCTGTGAAAGAGGGACTTCCACGAGTAATAAGAATGGTGGCACTGGAAGAAGAGGTTCTCAATATGATTGAAGATCGTCCGGAATTAAATACAAGACAAATTGCTAACACACTTAATGTTAGCAATAAACTAATCTGGAAAATTTTAAAGGATCACCAATTGGATCCTCACTTATTCAACGAGTCCAGGCACTTTTTCCGCGAGATTTTCCCCATCGAGTAGACTTTTGTCAATGGAGTCTTCAAATGATTACCCAAAATGCTCAATTTTTAGAAAACGTAATATTCACTGACGAATCCAACTTTACAAGGCAAGGGATTACAAATTTCCCTAACAATAATCTATGGGCCGAAGATAACCCACATGCAATCCAAGATGGTCGGTTTCAATATGAATTTTCACTTAACGGAATTTTTGGCAAAAATATTATTGGACCTTATTTTCTATCGTTAAGGCTAATTGGTGCAACCTATACAAATTTCCATTTTACTTGAAAATGTTCCACTAGCTATTCGACCACGAATGTGGTTTATGCACGATGGTGCGCCTGTCCATTTCAGCATAACTGCTCATCAGTACTTGGACGACGTGTATCCAAATCGTTGTATAGGCAGTGCAGGACCTCAACCTTGGCCTCCCAGATCTCCAGACTTAAACCCCTTGGACTTTTGCATCTGGGGTTACCTGGAGTCCTTGGTTCATACGACTCCCATTCAATGTGTGAATGATTTGAAGAATCGCATCATTGCAGCCTGCGAGACAATCCAAAACACACTAGGAATATTTCAACGTTTGCGCCAGTCTATGGGAGGAAGACTTGATTCCTGTCTAATGGTTGGAGGTAGTCATTTCGAGCAGTTATTATAACTCCGTTCCGTTTGATCTTGTCGCCTTCTTCTTTGTTGTAATACACATAATTCTGTTTTGTTTGTATTTTTCATTTGATATTCTATTAAAACAAAACATGGTTCTGGTACATGCCTACATTAAGAGTTGAAACAAGCGGAATAATTTCAAAATACTACTATTGAAGTCACAAGTTGTGCAAACAAAACGTGACAGCCGCTACTAGATTTTTTCGATTCCATTTACAGAAGATCCGCTGTATTTTATTTTTTTATCAGGAAACTATTGCGTTTACGGACACAACACAGGAGTTAATTTTTTTGTGCAATGAATCATTCTTTCCAACACATATTTTTCAATTGAGAAATTTTGTTTCGTTAAAAAGTTCCGGTAAAAAATTAAATAGGGGTTGCATGTTTCACCCCTTTAAAAGATCACAACAAAATTAATAGAATATTCATAGGTAGCCTTTTTATTGGTAGAACATGCCAACAAAATGCCATTTCTTCAACTCCTCAACAATTTCAAGAAAAAAAAAACTATAATTTTTTTTCTCATTTTTGGAAGTGTGTAACTTTTCAAGGAAACGCCTAAGAGCTTTTGTTTACATGAAAGACCCCCTTTAATTTCGACAAGAAATCAGCCCCTGAAAACTTTGCACTTATTTGGTGACACCCTGTTGTATATAATATCTGCAATAAGAGATAAAATCTGTAAATTCTTGATACCCAGCCATAATTTTAATAAAAATGAAAAATGTCTAATTCCTCAAGACAGCTGACTACAAAAACATATACAACAGGTGTATGTTGGTCGCATATCCATAAAAAAACAACTACTTCCCTTGCTAATGCCTCGACGGACGTTGAATGACATCCGATGGATAAAAGTGCAAAATTTTACAATGTACTTTGCAAAAGTTTGTTGCGAAATGGATCAATATTAACCACTTCACTCAAGCTGACCTCCTGTAACTGTCTTATTTTTATATACACTCTAGTAGAATTTACCGTCCTTTTTGAAGTCTATACAAAGATCACATATACTTTCCCTCAGAATTGTACAATCGTTGTGAAATGATCTTGCACAAATGATTAGTATTAGTTATATGATTATGAAACTGTATCATGAATTTCACACTCTTTGAGTTTCTATCTTTTATTCCATATTTATAAGTAGGTTAGGTTAAGTTAATTCATCAATCATATACAAGCGACAGCATCGTCATGATACCCTTCTGTTTATTTCCTTTTTTTTAATAAAACAACGTAAATAAGCATGAATGAATGATGCTACGGTACCCTCAATACGTAATTTACACCCGCACTTGACGATTTTGTGTATCAGTTGTCGGATTATTCCACTAATTGAAAGTCAAAGAAAATCCATATTTCGATGTTTTTAATGCGTCTTAATGAATTCACCAGAACCACCTGTCTACCAATAAAATATGTGTATTATATGGATGTTTTTATAGCATTTTTAATCTCTTTTGTCATCAATATTTACAGATTGGCGATGCTAAAAGTGTATCATATTACTGCCTTTAATCAAGTTCCTTAACTATCTCGATGATGTCTTTCAGTTTCCAGAACATCAGTCCGAAGAAATCTCACCCCTTTCGTCAAAGTATAACAAAAGAAACAAAAATGTCCGTCCTATCACAAGAATCCGCGAAAGACAAACGAAAATCAATATCTGCCACCCTAAAAACTGTGTTGATGGTTGAAGTGGAGGAATCGTAATCGAACGGCCAGATATTTATTCACCCTTCTTTTTAATCTTGTTTCCCCTAATAAGCTTCTCCCACCAGTCCGCGTCATTTTTTACCCTCCTGAGATCCCCCTCTACCGGAGTTTTTCTTATTATTAGGGACTGTCAGCTCCAGGCCGTGAAAAATGAGCGATATTTAAGAATACGGAGGAGGAAATTAAACTGCAATTTTTCATTTCTTATTCGCAAGGGATGGAAATATTATATTTTAATATGAATTTCTTGCAGTTTTCCGAACCGGGCGAAATATTAGAATTCCTGTACATTCCATTGTTTCTCCATGCTCATTAAGGGCGAAGTCATAAATTCTTTCTGCATTGACTTTTTTATGAGGTGTTTTGTTGCCGAGAAATATGGTACATTTTTTTCTTGAGAGAAATGCATGACAATTCATAAATTTTGACTATATAATATATATAATTAATAACATTATTTGATGATTGTTAAATGAGTATTATTTGAATATGAATTCAATATTGCATTAAAATAGATTTCGCCAAGATAAACAATCATTTTTGATAAAAACAAATGTTTGTTTCTCTCAGTACAAATCTACATTTACTTTTTGGAGAGCCGATTTGTTTCTCTCAGTCTCAAAAAGGAGGTCCTGGGAATGCAGAAGGTTGCTCATAAATTCGAACAAAATATTGAAAGTTTCATTCGGAATTATGGGTCACTAATTGTGATAATGTGATAATAGAAAGGTTTTCGAAATTCATAGATATTTGAATACAAAATATTTTATTAGTCGTGAACTACAAGATCTCTGGAATGAATTTAGTTGGCATTGTACAGACAAAAGAAGGTTTAACTCTCGAAGATGGAATCAAATATGTCGAACTTATATGTATTCATTCATTTTGAATTTTCGTATCCTCCGTTGTATAAAATTTCTGGACTTGATCTGGTATATACATTGATAGGAGGAGTTCAGTGACAACACAGGTACAGTAGAATTATATATATAAAGATAAGATATATATATATATATATATATATATATATATATATATATATATGTATTGTTATTTTGTTAAAAACGTAATACGTTACATAACATCAAATATGATTGAAATTCAAAGGAACATACAAAACTTACAATTTAATTTAATAGGTATTCTTTTATTATTTCGTGTTCATGTTTCAGGATTGGAATGAACGTTGTTGAATGTCTGAGATTGTTGGTATCGAGTTCGTTTTATCTGTTAGCGTTTTTTTTTAAATACATTGGAGTGTTCGGCATATTCAGTTATAGTATGTGGGCTCTATTGTTTAATTCATGTAATATTTTTCCATGTAAACGTGTAAAGATGAGATTATTTTTTTTTATATTTTTTGTTATGGAGGAAGTTTCTAAAATAAGTTTTGTAGATTTGATTGAGGTTTTTTATGTCATTTCTATTGTTAATACTGTTTGTATCTTCTTTATGTGACTAATTCCAAGGGAATTTCCAAATTTTGGATTTTTTCTATAGTCAAAATTTCAAATAGAATTTATATTGATGTTCCTTTCCATGTTTGGTCAATGCTGTGATATCTGTTTTTTAGTGGGCTTGAATTCGTTTCTGTAGGTATTGTTTGGATTGGCCTATATATGTACTTTCGCATTCTCTACATGGCATTTTAAATACGGTGTGGGTTTTTGGAATTCCAGGATTTTATTTTGAGTATAAAATGTTATTTGCATTTTGTAATCATCACTGCTCGACATACTTATAGGTAATTTTGACGCGTGGTGATTGAATGTCGATTAAAATTAAATGACAAACAAGTATGCAGAAACATACCACTTGAATATCCCCAAGTACGTGTTTCTATAGGCCGAAAATTCGTTTCATAATGAAAAGTACGTGTTTTTATTGGCCAAAATCTGTTTCGAAATGAAAATCCGTGTTAAATGGACAATATTAATAAATCTCTTTTCCACACTGGAAAATATGGAATAATTTCATAAAGAATGTTGCTCATTTCCTCAAACATATTTTCTTGTTCAGGATTTAGGCCAGAGTTGTTCACCAAATACGTTAAATACTTTACATTTTTATGATAAACTTAAATATGCTCAAATTCTGTACAAAAGGAACAAAGATTGTACGAATTGCAATTCATTTTATTATTAAATATTCAATTAGCTCTGCCAAACATCAACAAGGAAATTCACTACACGGAACTTGTCAGTCCACAGCCAACTTTTATTGTGTTATTATAACGCGTAGAATTATCATGTATTTTGTATGCGTTATCATTTAATCCTTTTATTAATTTTTCCTTATTTCTAGTAGGATAAAATTATGCAACGTATAAAGAATAATATTTATTTTAGATTATTATTAAAAATTTGTTTTACTAGTGCAAATTTTTTTTTAATCAAAACTGCTTATGATTTACGAATATAGCGCCCACTATTATTTACAACACAGGCTTTAATTTTTATTGTTTTTTCTAGTACTATAAAGTTATGTGACATAAGTAGAATGTTTCCCACTTTATCCTATTATCTAAACCTCATTCTACTAGAGCATAGGGAAAATTAAAATAGTCGGCATCAAAACCACGAATTATGAATAAAGGTCCCATCGATATATATATATGTATATATATATATATATATATATATATATATATTCTATATATATATATATATATATATATATATTCTAGTACTATAGAATTGTGTGATATGAGTAGAACATTTTCTACTTTATTTAATTATATAAACCACATTTTGCTATTTGTCTAATGTTACAGATAAAACGCGACACTCTTTTGAAACTTGTCAGGCAAAACGTCAAAATACACCTCATGGCTATCTTAGTTTACCATTTCTATGAATATTAACAACAACCTACTATGATGTCCCTTACATGGGAATATCACCAATTTAATTATATTTTCATATAGTTTTGTCTTAACATTTTCGTGCTGAATCTCCCGCAAGCTTAAATTAAAATTCCGGGAATTTTTCTTTCTCTAGGGAGATTATGAGTGATGAAAATATCATTCCATGGTGTCCAGATCTCTTTCAGAGCATTGAAGTGATGGTATTCAAATCGTTTTATTTGTAAAACCTCCCAAAAACCGCAATTATTGTAAAACTTAAAAAATCACAGTTTTCAAAATAGTTCTACGGAAAATTTTCAAGGGAGTACTGGAACAATTATTCGACTAGCAAAGATGGAGCAGAAATATATGAAAAAATAATTAATAAAAAAACCATTTTAACGGCTTTGATTCAAATGCGCTAAAAAGTTAAAAACAATTGCTTTGGATGTGCCACGTAGGTTATTCCGTGAGTTATAGATTCAAGAGCTTGTCGCGCAAATTTTTCAGTTCGAATACAACGCGACAAGTTTTTGAATCTATAACTCACGGAATAAGTTACGTCGCACATACAAATCAATTATTTTTTAATTTTTAGCGCATTTGGTTAAAAGCTTGTCTTTGAAAAGGTTTTTTTATTAATTATTTCATCTTGTGCTTTCTAGTAAGTACGCCTTAAGCTATGCATTTTTGTTAATGCATCGTCATTTTGAGGCCTTTTTTCTGTAAGTTCTGAGCTATCTAGTTCTTTAATGAGGAGACCATCTGAAGATGAACTCGTCCGCCATCCTGGAGCTGCCATCTTCAATTCATGAATTCTGACAAAATATTAATAATCTTCGACTAAATTCATAATCTCCGACCCCGAAAACCTCCACATACCAATTTTGAATAGAATCGGACCATAATCACAGATATCGTCCGCCATCTTGGAGCCGACATTTTGATTTTATGAATTCTGACAAAAAAATCATGATCTTCGACCCCGAAAACCCACACATACCAATTTTGAATCGAATCGGACCATAATAACAGAGATAGTCGGCCCTCTTGGAGCCACCATTTTGTTTTTTCATCTAACATGCATTGTCACGGGAACTATGAACACCTGCCAAATTTCAAGTTAACCGGGCAACTAACAGTGGGTCAAATTTAACTTGCAAGATTTGATTACAGACAGACAGACACTGGGACAGGTGAAACAAAATAAAATCTGTAAAATATTCTGTGAGTTACTTTTGTTGCATTGTTCAATTGACCGTAGCAGTTTGTAGTTCCAGAGCATACTAGGAAATTCAAGCCAGCGGAAATCAGATATCGCATTTGTATTATGTCTATTCGATGAAAATGTGTACCAGTATATCCCCATACATGCTTTGGAATGAATCTAACCCAATTGTTCACACTCATTTATTTTGGGAGATCACTACCTGCAACATAAAACGCCGAGAAATCCTTCATCAGATCGGATATCAATAATGTATTCCACCCCAAGACGGTATTTCAGGAGACAAAAGAGATGCGAAATGTAAATAGCGTTTTTGTGATATCTTTTTAACGTTCTCCTTATCCCGACATTCATTTATTTCTTTGCGAGCGTCCGTCTTTTGTCTCGGCCCAAACAAAACACAGCCTTAACTACCTTTTGTCCAAGTGTCACTTTTCTTTTGTTTTCTTCTTCTTCTGCGAGGCGTCGTAAAAGTTTAATGTTGGAAGGTTTTTATCTGAGAGTACAATTTCTTTATGCAAATTATTTCCCTACTTTGCCGTTCCGATAGTATAGCATGATTCTCTCCTCTGCTGTTTTGAAATATTTTCCCATTTGAATATCTCAATTGCCATATCTCGCGAGAAGCAGATGATTTGAAATGAGAGCATACTGCCTATACACAGTGTATTTAGAAAGCCCTCAACCCATATTAAATTCTGAGAGAAATATTTTGAAGATAGTATAGTGTGTTATAGGGAGCAAAATATTTAATTTTTGTGTGGCGAGCATGAATATTATTGGACGCCCCTCCAAACATGCATTTCGTGAAAGGAAATGGGATCAAAAATTGAAATAGTATATTACGCAAGGATTATGTATTTATAGCCTTTACATGATCTTGCATAAACTATTTTTTCTACGACCAATAAATAATAAAATAAAAACAAGAATTCATTTGAAACTATTTATATTTTAACATATTCCAACATTTATACAAAAATAAATTTATTAGTATAAATTTTTTTATAGATATATAAATTATTAATAGTGCAATTTGACGAATTTATTTGTAGAATTTCTCCAGTATGGAGAATTGCAGAGGTTGACGGCTTATTGATGTTAACTGCGTTGTTTCTGTTTTATATCGAATTGAGTATCGTATTGGATATCGGAAACTGAAATATTTGACCCAAGGCAACTATTCTTCATAAACATAACCGCAGTCCAATATAAACACAAAAACGAATTGATCACCTACAGTCATAACTATAGCACCCGCCACAAGAAAAGTATCGTAATACCAGTCATGCACAAGTCAGTCGGTCACAGGAACTATTGTTACTTGGGCCCTAAACTTTTCAGCTGTCTACCTGAAAGACTAAAATGCGAGCCAAATCCTAGAAAATTTAAAAACAGACTTAAACTTTTTGTTCAGCATACTTCCCGTGCAGAAATACACGAGAAAATCGGAAACTAAATGCAAGACTTGACTCTTTCTCATATACGATTGTCAAACACTTATTTATATCATTTTATAGATTTATTATCACTATTCGTTTTACTTCAAAATCCTTTAATACCTTAATTTTATCTTGTAACAGTTATATACCCTGATTTTTACACCATTTTCTTGTTGTTTGTATTACCAATCTTTTAATATTGTATACCTTCCATAGTTAATTATTTATATCTCTAATGAATGTATATTATTGCACAATCTCACTATATTGTTGAACTACTGTATTCTTACACACAAGCAGGCATACCCTGCTTCGTGAGTATTTTCTTCAATTTATTCACCATTCGCCATTCCAAGAATGCAATTACACTGTAAATTATGAAAAAAATATAAACTTGGGTGAATAAATTATTATTATTATTATTATTATTATTATTTCGTTTTAAAAACTACCAGTCAGGCCCTTACTTCCGAAGCTCCGACCCATTCGGAAGGGCGCGCTGGTTACATAAACCAATGACCTCTCCCCACACCCGTGAGGTGAGAGATCATTGGGTCCGTGAATCATGTGTCCTGAGCAGACGTAACGATCCGAGAATGACTGCCTTCTGCATGCGGCCGGCTAGAGATTCTGCCGATTTACGGCATGCCGGTATAATTTCCAGGTTTGAGAGTAGCGTTGGCATCATTCCACCAAGGGCCCCTATAATCAGAACCACTATCTTTACAGAATGGTCTGGATAGAGTCTGCGGAGCTCGAAGAGTAAATCTCGATACTTCGTCCGTTTCTCGTCCTCTTTTCGCACGATATTCGTCTCGCCCGGAGCCGAAAACTCTATGACATATATCGTTTTCTGCTCGCGGTCGAAGAGGACCACATCAGGCTTGTTGGCTTGTATTTGCCTGAGGGTGGGGAATGAGTAGTTCCAATAAATTCGGCACTTCTCATTCTCCACAACGGACTCAATATCCCCCGGAGCGTAGGGCAGCATCGGTGTCTCATCAATACCGTACGAGTGTCGTAAATGATAATACAGCACCCGTAACGCCGCGTTATGACGATGGATATAGGCTGAGACCGCATATGCTGTACATGCTGACAGCAAGTGCATGATGGTCTCAGGCGCTCCACGGCAGGCCCTGCATCTCGTGTCAGGGACCTCTATACCCATCACGCGGCTTCGGTAGACGAGAGTGTTGAAAACACCGTCCTGGCAAGCCATGATGAATCCCTCAGTCTCCGACTTGAGTCCACCTGACCTGAGAAAAGCAAAGGTCAGCCTTTCGGATAAGCCGTGGTCTTCAATATGTTTGTAGAAGATTCCATGCATCGGCTTATCCTTGTGGAGCTGCAGATGTACAGTATTCTCTGCAGCTTTTATGTGGACTCTCCTTTTATTATTATTATTATTATTATTATTATTATTATTATTATTATTATTATTATTATTATTATTATTATTATTATTATTATTATTATTATTATATATTAACTCTATTCTGCACTGAGATATCAATGTAGCGTTCTGCGACTGCGGTGGATTTCCATCAGCCGTGTCTCTTTAACCCATTCATGGCCAAGCAATAAAGACAAATAATTTTTTCAAATTTTTTAATTGAATATGGTTCAAAATACATTAACTAAGACATATTCATCATATTTTGACAGAACCACCATAAGGGTGCGTATACGCACCTTTGGCCATCACCGTTATACATTAAACAAATGTTCAAAAAGTCAACTATTTTTTTTATGAAAGACCTCAAAACATTCGGGATGGAGATGAATTTTACATTTTTTGCACAAATATATAGTATGACTTTTGCATAATCTACATTTTTTTCGTGCACTTGTATCATGCCTTTTGATCATATGACCAATATTGTCAAATCTTACGTCGTCCGGCAAGCTATCTTTAGGGGGACGTCCATAGCTTGAGTGAGCAACAACATCATCTGTGTTGACAGTTTCAGCAAGTCCCTCAAATTTTATAAACGATAGTGCTAGAAGTGATCGAAATTCTAACTGCGAAATGTGACTGTTGGCTATATTGTAAATCTTCCAGTTATTTACGACTGTGCTGCCAAATAGATTTATAAATAGAGGCCACCACCATTTCTCACCTCGTATTCTGATACGGTAATTAGCTATGCCATTATCATGTAAATCCACCCCACCCATAAATTTGTTGTATCCGGCTACAAGATTAGGTTGAGGTACAAGAATATATTTGTGCTTTTTTCGACTATATCGTTTTATTTGTACAAGAGATAGTACTGTGCAGGTATTCGTAATAACCGTAACAGCAGAATTATCATTCCATCTCACAAGTAAAACTTCCAACGCCGGATCCAATACAGAATCGAATGTTCCCCGTACTGTCTTTTTGAATGTTTTATTATTTTGTAAAGGACACTTCGCAGTGCAGTTTTCTCTAATAGTACCGGTGGCAAAGAAGCCTAGGTCCATAGTGGAATATCATCTTCTTCAGAAGGAACATAAACTTCATGAGTTCCAGTAATTTCTGCATCAATATTACCTTCTTCTATGAGATTATCGTATAGGTCCTCATTATCAGTAATTTCATCAACATTTGGTGGAATATACGTCACTTCAACTTCATTTGCGTTTTTTACATCAGTATCTCCGTCAAGATATGCAAGCAATTCTTTCGTAGTCAATGGTCGTCTTCGGTCATACATCTCCTGTGGTCGAATCTGGCCAGGCAACTTTCTAGAAGTACATGGTTGGCTCATGTTGGCTGTGTTGTAAAATATAGAGTTTAAGGTTATATAATTTTGAAGCATAATAGTAGTTCACAGCTTACCTTTAGTTGCCTTCGAATAGGTACAGCAAAAAATGATTCATAATCCTTACTGATAATTTGAATATGAATCTACCACAGTTACGAAAACCAAACTAGTACACGTGCTCACTACTGCAGTGGAAATATAACTGATTCACGATTGCTGGCGCTGATACTGTTAGGCGCCAAAGGTGCGGTATTAGAATCCTAATTAGAATTTCACATGCTGAATTTTATTCAAGTGCGTAATTTAGGACAATACATAGTGGCATACTGAACGTATATTATCATGAAATGAGTCTTTAGTGCGCCAAGAAGTGAATAAAGAATTGTTGTTTTCATAATGTTGTAAAATAGTTGAAAAACTATGTTAGTTTCGCTAATTGTAAAACATTTTTTTATATATCTCAAATCTAATAAAAATGCTTACAAGGTTAAAAAAAACATATCAGAACATCTACAAATACTTGTTAGAGTAAAAACAATTATAGCAGCTCATAAAAAAATAAAATTGAAAAGGGTGCGTACACGCACCTTTGGCTGTTAATGGGTTGTCGTAATGTCGCCCCCCGCGTCAACTAATATCGTAGCAGAAGTTCTGCGGAAGCAGTGCCCGGTATACAAATTTGGATAAGGAAGCTTAAGGTAGGTTGCTATTTGTTTTCCTATAGTACCAAATTTATTTATTCCAATATTTTGTTCTGTACATCTACCCTTGTAATAGTTGAGGAATAAGGATGGTGTACTACAATCTTTTGGCCGTAGATTTATTTCTTTTTGCAAATGTAATAGTACGTCCCAGTTATTTGGCTCTTTGTTTTTGTGTAGGGAATATTTACAAGGAGTTTTTCATCCTGATCCTTCACATGATAACATTTTAAATTATGTAACTCATGTCTTCTGCAAGCTCCCAGTTCGGCTTTAGGCGTGCTCATTCCACCGAGCTTCAGGTTCTGAGGCTGGTGGAAGACGCCATAACATCTTTGAATGTCAATAACAGTGCCCATATAATACTGTTAGATATCAGTAAAGCTTTTGATAGAGTTTGGCATGAGGGCTTACTCTCCAAACTCATTGACTTCCACCTGTCACGGAGCCTGGTGAAGTGGATCAAGTCATTCCTCATGGGTGGGACATTTCAGATAAAGGTCGGCAATTCTCTCTCGGGTTCGAGAGAAATTGAGGCCGGCGTTCCTCAGGGGGCAGTGTTGTCTCCATTATTATACGCCCTCTATACATCCGATATTCCAAGGAGTGAACACGTGAAGATATCCCTATTCGCTGATGTTACGGCTTCGCTTTCCTCTTCAGCCAACCACTTGATGGGTGTCGTTCACTTGCAGAATGCATTAAACGACCTCCAGCAGTGGTACCTGGAGTGGAAGATAAAATAGAATCCTGACAAAACGCAGGCAATTTCGATGGGACGTAGGAAAAACAACCCTACGAGGGGTGTGTCTGTCTCTGGAAGGGAGATAGAATGGTCAGAACAAGTCAAGTACCTGGGGGTAACGGTGGATCGCCGGCTCACCTGGAGACCACACGTCAAAATTATTAAGGACAAAATTGCAAAGAAGATCTGCACATTATATCCACTCATCAACAGGAAGAGTAAACTCTCCCTGAAAAACAAAGTTTTGATTTATAAAATGATGTTCAGACCTGTCATTTTGTACGCCTCAGCCGCCTGGGGCCAAACCTGCAAGACTAGCATTCGCGTCCTGGAACGGGTGCAAATGAAAGTCCTGCGTATGATAACGAACGCTCCGTGGTATGTGCGGAACGATCGGATCCTCGAAGACTTGAACCTGCCTTCCATCAGGAGTATTATCAGAGACCGCAACCGGAAAGTTTTCGATTGCGCAATAACCCATGAGAACCCCCTTGTGACGGCGAGTAGTTTGCGTCAACACATGTTAACCTCCTACGAGAGATGAAGATGGGTTGCGGAAACTTAGGTGGCTACCTCCAAGTGGTATCGCTGGATAACGGGGTTGACAAGGAAAATCCAGTGGGAATGACCAGAAATGGTCAAAACCTGCGGATCTCTAAGTCAATCTCAAACCAAATGCCACCACAACATGGCTTAATCCAAGGCGTCAAGCGACCCGTGCCGAGGGATGGATGATACCTGAGCCAGTCAGGTATAAAAAAACGGAGCCTCTGGGATACATGGCGACCTCCCAGAGTAATCTGCCTTACACCTGCGCAGGGGGCACCGCAGGTGTGGACGACCCTTTCCCCTACACAAACAACCCTGGGGAACTTCCAGTTGAAGAAGACCCAACACCGATAGCGGGTATGGAAGTCGAGGAGATTCCAGTTGAATCACACTCGGCACCAGAAACCGTAAACCCAACCGAGGAGGGATCAGCAGATGGTCGAACACCTACTGAGAAACTCCGAAACAGAGTGGATTCCAAAGCCATTTGGTAAAATGGAAACCAAAAAGATTCTTCAGCTCATCAAAACCCAGGACATGGGGATAGATACTGGAGAATGGCTTGTCATCAAGAGACAAGAGGAGGCCTCGGGTCTAACTCTTGTCTTTCAATCTTCGACTGTGACGCCCTAAGTAGTAGGCGACACAGAATCTTTGGAGAGATCAGCCCTGAAACAGGCATGAATCCGAAGAACCTTATCAACAGGCTTCTAAACTTAATTAAAGGCACAAACCTGTTTGAATGAGGAACCACTGACGACAGAGTGATACAATAGACCCCAGCTGGTCGCAGTGTCAAGGGAAGCTAAGTGCCAACCCTGTCTCTGGCTCGTCAGCCTTAAACCAACCAACCCCCTCGTGAGGGAAGCCACTGATTATAACATAGACGACCCCTCATGCTTTAAACGTCCCAGGCACTCTATAGAGTGATGGGCTACTTGCCAATCCATACTGGGTAGTGAAAGCTGCACCCTCTATAGAAATTAGCATTTTTCCAAATTCAGATTCAAACTTCTTTTCTCGGCCATCTTTGAGAACCATCATCATGGAAAGTGCTAGAGACCGGTCTCTTGTCCTTATCCAGTCAGAATTCTAAATTCGTGAATGGCTGTTGCCCACTTATTTGATGTCCAAAGAGTAAGAGCCTTCGGGTTACACTTGACTTTAGTAACAGTGATAGGAGATCATGAACTGCAACCTCCCATAATTTCAATAATTAACGCATTCTGTAAAAAAAAACAGGATACGAATCACAATCGATAACGCACTCATGAGTCATAACCGTACAAATTCCAAATTCCAAAGTATTTATTTAGCTATTCTGTATTTACATTGCATGTCCTTAACCTAATTACTAACCTAATTCTACATATATACAATTTACAGACTAAGAAGTTGTTCGCGGAGAGAGCCAAACCATCCCCCCGGAGACCATTTCCGGGGCTCCAGACGAATGCCTTGGCCCCAAGTTGGACTGATACCTACGTACAGACGAGGAAATGAGTCCAGCCCAGCAGATTTTGGAGCTGTTCAAACTCAAATCTAATTCATTCACAATAAATCTAACTCTATTTCAAAATTCAGTATGAGCGAAAGCAGGATACTGAAAATTAAACTCAACTAACATGGACTTTCCGAATGCATAACCGTATAGCTCGTCCAGTATTGAAACGACCACTTTGGCCTTCCCCTCCCTAACAACCAATTTTTTTCGAAGATGCCCGAGCCATTGTCTAACTGTGGCTATTAATAGAAATTCCATAGGCGTACCAAATTATTTGGTATAGGCGAAACACGAGACGTAGTTTTTGGCGGACGAGTTTTGTGATTATGGTCCGATTTTTATTCAAAATTGGTATGCGGGGGTTTTTGGGGTCGGAGATTATGAATTTTTTGTCAAAGTTGAATAAATAACTGCACTACCTATTTATTAATCAAACAAACCTAACCTTTCAAACGCTGCATGACAAGCCACTGGTGAAGGTTCGCCGTAGCATAAGCAGCCACATCAAATCGTGTCCACTCGTTTTTCCCCCTCTCTACCTACCAAACGGTCGTTTCAATACTGGACGAGCTCTACACGTTGTCAACTGAGCTACGAATACACATGTTATCAAGGAGGCACGTTATTCTGCTCGACATATTTATAGGTACGTTTGACGGGTTGTGATTGAGTGTCGATTAAAATTAAATGTCAAACGAGTATGTAGAAACATACCACTTGATTATCCCCAAGTACGTGTTTCTATAGGCCGAAAATTCGTTTCATAATGAAAAGTACGTGTTTTTATAAGCCAAAAATCTGTATCGAAATGAAAATCCGTGTTAAATTGGACAATATTAATAAATCGGTAGCAGATATTTGATTTGCGTATTATAATACGGGAGTAGCAAAATATACATATCACATCTGAACGATTTTAAGGTAAGTGGAAACTTCTTCAACATCCCGACTGTTTAAAATATGACCTTCTCACTGATCAAGTATAATGAGATGACATGTTTGTAAGTCATATCTAAACAATATAACGATCAGAAACCAGATTTTTACGACAATGGGAGCTTACCTATGAAATGTCACAACTTCTAAATTGACTCTTGCACATCTCACACTGGATAAAAATTGTTTGAAAATAGGACCACACAATACACAGATACTATTGCAGCATGAATATTGTATGTAAATTTTTATATATCTAACAAGCTGAAATAACGACTGAAAATTCCTAATCAATGTCTTACGAATAAAACTCACACCTAAATAATATTTTCAGTTTTTCAACGAAACGACGTATAGTATGGTATTGGTGACAGACAACTGGAGTCAGCAACTAGGCCCCTGTGAAAGCCCTTTTCTCTTCACCTGCCAGATGTTCACCTGCACCAGCTCGTCCTTTTCCGGAACTTAACTTTCTGGAAGAAAGACCAGATGTTCCTCTTCCAACCTCTCTCCAACTCCTTAGGTACCGCATCCTCAGGTGGGCTACCATCGCTTCTTTCCTCATGGAAGTTGAAAGTGATGTAGGTCCCCAGGTTATTCATCTACCTCTGTCCACCAGACCACTGATCATCTAGGATTCTGGATTTGATTATAGCTGTGTGGAGCCACGGGTATAGGGCCTCATTTCCTGCCCGTCGCAGCTGTCATATAGCATGATGATCATTATGTGGTATCTCTTGTACCCGCTCTAGAGGTTCACCAAACATTTTTGGTAATCTTGTGAAGATAATTCTTTCTCTTCACATCGCTTTTTTATATTTCAGCTATCCATCAGCGAACGCCTGGACGTAAAATCAGTTGTTGGTCAAACACTTCTTCAGGAGTCCGCTCTTAGGCGTCGTCTACGCCTGCATATAGTTGGCTTGTAGGAATATAGAAAAGTCATGTGAGAACGATTATCTTCCCACGATGACCAACAATGATTGGTGAACCTCACTCAGGGTGATACTGGACTCGAAGTTAACATGTAGACCAGATAATTATTAGAAGATAATGAGTGATTCGTTTGGAAATATGAACAGTTTCATCGAGTCAGATGCGGAATCATCTGCGACTGGAAGATAAACTCTCTATTGAATATTCGATTGATAATGTTTCCTTTTTCAACATAATAAATGGCCATTTGGTAGCTGTTAGTGGAAGGAAATGGGGCCTCGTGTGCTGAACTGGCCCCAGTGGTCTAGTGGTCAAAGGTAGGCCAGATAATCTTCTTTGAGGACTAGCCTGTTTGGGGAGGACTAGCGCAATGAGGACAACCGCTTCGGCTGCTCTAGACGACCTGCTGGGACCAGCATCGCTTCCACCTTGTATAAAGAAGGAAGCCCGCTTGAGAATGCGAAATATATAGAATTGGTGAGTTGTGGGAAGAGGAACAGATGGCTTTTTCCTCTAGAGAGTTGAGTCTGGTTCACGGACCGAGAAATCGCAGAAGGGATAAGCTGGAGCAGAAGTACATCTAGTAGGTGAAGAGGGAAGAGCTGTCGCTCTCAAGTCCCTTACCACAGGATCAGAACAAAACTGACCCTAGAATGCACAAAAGCTCTTGAAAAACTGGGAAGGAGCATGCAAGTCATGCTTATGTGGGTTTCGGGCTCTAGGAGAATCAGTCGCAAGGAGCGGGCAAAACAGCCAGCCCAAGTTAACCATAGACAAATAAAGTCTGAATGTTTCTTGGGGAGGTTCCAGAATTCTGTTTTCCTTATTTTGGGTTTTCTCTCCCCCTGGAAGTAAAAATTATTGAAAATTCACTACTGCTGTGTACACGACGATTCCAAATCGAAAATTGAAATTCTGTATTCTGTGTAAAATTTTGAATATTTAATAAAGCGATTTCGGCTTACGGCCATCTTTAGTGCTTATCTAAAATGTATATGATATAATTTTGTTGTACAAATATAAAAAATTGTTCAGTACTTGTCATGAGAATAGAAAAACATCTTGATTGAAGTAAAACTTGTGAGCAGGCTCACATTTGTTGTATGTTCTTGGTTCTAAGAATAACTTTTACAATGTTGAAATTAATGAAAATTTTCTATCTATGGTCTATTTTAACTTTGTTTAAACTTTTGAAAATTGTTTTGGCCAACGGCTCGACAGCCGTAGTAAGACAGCGTGCTGTCAAGTGTCACGTTGTGTGCGATGTTGCCAGATTTACAAATTTATGATAAAGGGTAATTTTGAATTATAATATGGAAAATATACAGGGCTTTTCACGATGAGCGTTAGTTAGACGTTTCTGGCAAACCAGACAACGGATCAACCTGAAAATTTCACAGTATGCATACATTAATATGATCTACATGCCACTTCCACTATAAAGTAGCGGCTACTTTGATTTTTCAAACGGAACACCCCGTATATGATATCATATTATGATTTCTTATCACTTTGTCAACAACTTCATGTACCATTTCCATATACCTATCTGTTACCGTTTAGAAGACATACACTAATTTCGATTTTTTTTACTAAACATGCTTTTATAAACGCTGATAATCTTGAACTCTCTGGTACTAAGACGATCAAATTTGAAATGGAGTGGAGTGATACCATGATGATCTTCACTTCGAGTCATATTTTTATTTTCATACAGGGTCTTTAAAAAATGCAGATACTTTGTTCACATGAAAAAATGAGTGGAAGTAATTTTTTTCAAACGGAACACCCTGTATATTTCCACATTTTTCAGCTTTTCATCCAATTTTAGATTGACTTTGTGTAGATAATCCTATTTCGATTTCGAACCGTTTTCGAGATAAACAGAAAATGACGTGGTTTCCTTGTATTCATCACTTATTTATGAAATTTAACATCTATTTTATACTACGTAATATTTCTTTTCGATTTAGTTTTTCAACAGTCTCAAATCAGTCAATTCGAAATTGATATGTACCTTAGAAAAAGTTACAATTTGTATGCATTGAGGTATTGAGTGTCTCTATCGTACAACATTGCGAATTCATATTTTTTAATAGTGTGCTTTGGAAAAATGAATGATCCAATTTTGAAACGTCAAACTTTCGTTGGTGGTTTGGACTGATTGTGATACCAATTATAATAGAAAAATGTCAAGATTAGGTTACAGTAATGAAGATTTCTTAAATTTATTAATAATTTATGGTGAGTGCAATAGAATTGCAAGTAGAACATGCCGAGTATTTCATGGAAGATTTCCACAACTTCCGAAGCCGAATTATAATGTGATAAATCGACTACTAAAAAACTGTAGGTTGAATGGAACCTTTCGTCCAAAAATCATTCGTAGAAAGCCTGAAGTGGATGATAATGACAATGGCATAACAGTTTTGGGATTTTTTCATGCATTTCCCAATGCTTTTCTACACGAGGCTGAAAGGGAGATAGGTACGTGACAATTTATCGCATTCTTAATAAGCACAAATGGCATCCCTATAAATTCTACTATGTCCAACATCTGAAAGAGACTGATTCACCTCGTAGAGTGGAATTCTTTGAATGGTTACTTGTCAAGACTCAAGAAGATGAACATTTCCTTGACAATATCATATGGACAGATGAGGCCAAGTTTACAAAAAATGGAGTTCTCAATAGACACAACAGTAATTATTGGGCGCCAGAAAATCCCCATGTCGTTCGCCAAAAGGGTTTTCAAGAAAGATGGCAATTCAATGTATTTTGTGCCATAAAGAATGGGCCAATTTCTTATATCGAGTTTTATGATGATAATTTGAATGCAACAAAATATGAAGATTTACTGAGAAATGGAATTCAAATGATTTCAAATAATAGGCCAGGAAGAGAACGTGTATGGTACCAAATGGATGGTGCTCCACCCCATAATTCTCGTTCAGTAAGCGAAGCTTTAACTGAAATCTTCGAAGACAGATGGATTAGTAAAAATGGACCTTTTCGTTGGCCTCCTAGAACACCAGATGGCAATCCATTGGATTATTTTGTGTGGGGTTTCATTAAAAATATGGTTTACTCCAACCCAGTAACAACAATGGAAGATATGAAATCGAGAGTTATAACTGCTTTAAATAGTTTAACTCCAGACTCAATCAGAAGCGCTACACATGAAAATCTTTTGAGAGATTACGTGTTTGTTTAAGTAGAGGTGGAGATGTGTTCGAACATATTTTGATATACACTGACAATTGAATTAACTTACTAATTCATGAAATTATTTTCAGTTCGTGTGTCAGCGTTAATAAAAGTATTGTTTGAAGATAAGTTTCATTTGATGGTTGAAGAGTATTTTAATGATTATTTATTCATTATGTATCTGTGACTGATGAAGGACATGGAAAGGAATCTGTTAAATTTCAAAAATAAGTGATGAATACAAGGAAACCACGTCAGTTTCTGTTTGAAACAGTTTATCTCGAAAATGGTTCGAAATCGAAATAGGATTATCTGAATAAAGTCAATCTAAAATTGGATGTAGAGCTCAAAAATGTGGAAATATACAGGTTGTTCCATTTGAAAAAATTGACTTCCACTAATTTTTTCATGTGAACAAAGTATCTGCATTTTTTAAAGACCCTGTATGAGACAAATAGAAATATGACTCCAAGTGAAGATCCTCGAGGTATCACTCCACTCCATTTCGTATTGGATCATCTTAGTACCAGAGAGACAATGTATTAGATGGATTTTCCGCAATTCTCAAAAGAAATATTGACTTTACTTTAAAACATTGTAAACCTTTTTATTTCAAATTATATTTTTATTCAACTAATTTAGCCCTTTCGTTTCAGTACTATTATTTTCGCCTCCCCGTATTTTTTCTGCCCTTCGCTAATATTCGGCAAGTTGTAGATAGTACAACAAATAAAAACTTTTTAACAAAAAATTAAACCGACGAAAAAAGAAACTTAAAAGCAAAAAATAAAATGAACATTTTTATTCTTAATAACTAAGCTCCTAAACTGATGTAAGTAATGTAAGTTTTGATCATTTCTTTAAAGTAATTTAATGATTGTTTGTTTGGCGTCGACTGAAAATTAATTATTTACATTAGTTTAGGAGCTAAGTGATTAAGACTAAAAAGATTCATTTAATTTTTTGCTTTTCAGTTTCTTTTTTCGTTGGTTGAATTTTTTGTTAAAAAGTTCTTATTTTTATTTTTTTTGGGGCTAAAATCCACTAATTACTGCCTACTTAATTTGGATTACTTTCAAAATACTTACTTATCTACCTTACCTCAACTACTAACTGTTATAAACTATAACTAGCTGGTACCAGCGACTTTGTAAATTTTGTGACCACTATTAGAAATTCACTCACCCTTCTAGGGACGCAATTTCTAAAAATACTGGAACAAATATTTCTTCATTATAACAAAGACCTCAAATACCAATTTCTATGCCCCTTCCTTCAGAACTAACGGAACCCTCACCCTTATTAAAACACTGAAACATGTATTTATTTATCCCTTACCTCAAATACCAATTTTTATGACCCCAACTTGGAATAACTAATAGAACCCCTATACAAACTTTCACCCTCCATTTCACTCCTTCAGGGATTGAATTTCTGAGAACACTAAATATATTTTTTTTTTTTTTTGAAAACTAACGGAATTCCTATACAAACTTCCAATCCCAATTTAACCCCCATTTCACCCCTTTAGGGGAAGAATTGCCAAAAACATCGAAATACATATTTTTTATTTGTGTAAAAGACCCCCAAATACCAATTTTCATGATCTTAACTTTAAAACTAACTATAAAGTCTTTTAACCCCCATTTTATTCCTTCAGGGTTGAATTTTCAAAAACCACGAAACACATTTATCTCTATTTGTAAAGAAGAGCCCAAATACTGATTTCCATACTTAAATTTCAAAACCGACTGTACTTTCACTTTCACTCCCCTTCTCACCCAGCTTTCCACCGCTTTAGGGATGAAATATGAAAAAAATATGATGTCAAAATTTTAGCTTCTCAGGTCCATCGGTTTGATCTGGGCGTTGATCGTATATCAGTCGATCAGTTAGTCAGGACATGTAATTATAAATGAAAATATTACCCCCAACACGAGGTAGCTACTGTGAACCGTTGAGGAGATTCCTCGACTGTCTTCCGTCTCCATCATCAGAATAATTCGTGGACATCATTATGTTGTAGTGTCATAAGAACTACATATGGGTGCCAAGTTTCAAAAGAATCGGTTCACAAGTGTAAAATCAATAAATCATCCCCTATTTTTGTACCCTTAGGGTTGTAATTTTTTTTTAATTCAAATTGGACCAACTTACAAGCATACCATATACAATAAAAAAAGAATTATCTGAATTGGGTAACCCAGTACAAAGCTATGCGTGGTAGAATCGGTTAAGAAGTAAACATCAGTGGGTGAACCAACAATCATTTCCCATTTTCCTACCCTTAGGAGTGTTTTTTTTTCAAATCCAAATGGAGCCAACTTCGAGGTATACGCTATGCATTGAAAGAATAATAATCAAAATTTGTGTAAAAAGTTATACGCGTCGACTAGAGAACCTCCTTCTTTTTTTTCGTCAGTTGCAACCAGCTTAAATTAGGGCCACGCCCCTGGAAAAAAATCCGCGTGCCTCCGCAATGCTGTAGCTTTTTCTATTTCCGCCTTCCCCCCCCAACCCTCAATATATGTCTAAAACTGCCCCTGCTTGGAAGAGGCCCGTTTATTATTATCATTGTCATTATTACGAACTAAACAAACGCAGACATTACTATTTTCAGCAGATATTTTGTTTCTCATTAAATTCTAGAAGACAGAAATATTTATCGCATCTTCCATGGAGAAATAGTCGACAAAAGATCTATAATGACCAAAGTTTCAGATAGCAAATAAGTTTCAGGTTAATTGCGCACGGATTTTTCCAATATTTTAATTAATCCTGGAATGTTTTTTGTTCGCACCCTATTCGATAACTTCAACCCTCTTAAAGTATATTAAATTGAGTTTCCTAATTAAAAGTTTGGAAAAGTGCTGGTGAAAAATACGTGAATGAAATTGAATTTGTTTTCTTCTTTCTTTCATGCTGGTGGGACTGAAAAAATCAACAGGAGTAGTTTATAAGATCTGAACGAACATACATACATTATTTTGAATTGATTTCATAATAATATTGATGGATTGTGACGAAAGTTCATCTTTCAGTCGCAGATAATACCACATCGTTTTCATATCTTCAAAGAAATCAAAAAGGTGTACCAGAACATTTTTGTATACCTGCTTAATCATTTAAGTCATTACTAAGAACAGCGGATCATTCGTAGACTTCAGGTACGTAGAAACTTTGTTTTGTCGCTAAATAGTATATAATATATAATAGTTTAAAAAAACTAAAAAGCACGCTTTTATAGAAAACCAGACTAAAAAAATAGAAAATAAGAAAAAAAATTATTTTATTTAAAAAAAAGCGTGGGGTGCATGGTATCGCCTCGGTGTGTAATGTACTATATAATTATTGATACCATGCACCTCACGCTTTTTTTAAAATAAAATACATTTTTTTCTTATTTTCTATTTTTTTAGTCTGGTTTTCTATAAAAGCGTGTTTTTTAGTTTTTTTAAACTATTATCTATTTCCTACTTTTTAGTGTGGTTTATTTATAAAAGCGTGTTTTTTTAGTTTTTTTTAAACTATTATTTTTATTTTTTTGCAAATTAAAAAATGGAATGATCTTATCAAATTAGGTAATCATAATCTACGACCCCAAAAACCCCCACATACCAATTTTGAATAGAATCAGACCATAATCACGAAACTCGGCCGCCATCTTGAAGCCGCCATTTCGAATTTTTAAATTTTCACAAAAGAATCATAATATTCGACCCCAAAAACCGCCACATACCAATATTGAATAGAATCAGACCATAATCCCAAAACTCGGCCGCCATCTTGAATTTTTCAATTTATAATAAAAAAAAACCATAATATTCGACCCCAAAAACCGCCACATACTAATTTTGAATAGAATCAGACCATAATCCCACAACTCGGCCGCCATTTTGAAGCCGCCATCTTGAATTTTCCAATTTTCACCAAAGAATCATAATATCCGACCCCAAAAACCCCCACATACCAATTTTGGAAAGACTCAGACCATAATCACAAAACTCGTCCACCATTTTGGAGCCGCCATCTTGAGTTTTCCAATTTTGACAGAAGAATCATAATCTCCGACCACAAAAACCCTCGGATACCAATTTTGAAGCGAATCAGACCATAATCACAAAACTCGTACGCCATATTGGAGCCGCCATTTTGTTTTTTCTTCACACAAAAATTTCTTAATGCATTTTCACCGGAATTATGTACACCCGCCAAATTTCAAATCAGTCGGACGTCTGGTAGTGGGTCAAAATCCCGCCCAAAGGAGTCGGTTACAAACAAACAAACAAACATACAAGTGAAGCTAATATAAAGCGTGTAAAAATGAGAGTTGACTCTCAACAAAAGGACAAAACAGTTTGAAACACATTTATTTCGAAATGAAAAAACCGTTAGTTTTTGGAAACATGGCCTAGCTACAAATAGAAAGAAAACCCTGAGGAAGACAGTGGTCGCGGTCAAAACGACGAATGCAGTGAACTATATACATTTAATGGCATTTGTTGTTTCCTCGGAGTTTGTCTCTGTATTGGAAAAACGTCTCTTATTTTCAGGATATAACGTTTCGACTTTGACTACGGTCTTCTTCAGGAGCTCCAAATATATATGTATGCTTAACTCTGATGTTATTAAATACCAATTATTATTATTGCTACCATGATTGAATATTCATTGTGGGAAGATGTTACACAAAAACGATCTCTTAGCATTTCTCTCAGTGATCTTTTTTCAATAAAAAAAAATATGTACTTTGATAAAAACTAAAAACACGCTTTTATCACGCAATAAAAATTATAAAATAATTTTTCTATGACTATTGAAAGAAGCGTCGTTTATATGACCATTTCTTGATAAAGTGATGAACTCTAGATTCGTCCCCGAGTAGGTAATGATCCATTACTCAACAGGTTCGAACCAATCACAGTTGAACCAGATTCACTACTCAACACTTTGAAGCCAATCACAGATGAGCATATTTATTACTGTGCAGTTGTTTCTAAATTGTTTTCATTCGCAAGTATGCCTTGGGAATTTAACAACTTCAAACTTGTTCTCAAACGTCATAATCATTGAAATGACAGTTCGTTTTGTAAAATATTATAGTTTCTAACGAAAAGCAAGAAAAAAATAGATGGACTTGGAAAGTGACAACGAGTATACCCCACCAGAAATTTGTAGTGCGGCGAAAATAACATCTTCAAATCTATTACCAAATAAATCCAGAAAAAAAATTGAGATGATATATGCAATTTTCATGGATTGGCGAAAGAAAAATAATGTGAATTCGTTTTCGGAAAATGTACTTCTAGCATATTTTTCCCAATTAGCTGAAAAATATAAATCGTCCTCGCTTTGGACACAATATTCAATGTTAAGAAGTACCATTCTAATCGACCACGTCGTCAACATAGAACGTTATTCAAAATTTTTTGAAACGCAAATCCGGAGGTTATATACCGAGAAAGGCTCAAACATTCACCCCAGATGAAATGAATTCATTCATAAACAAAGCACCTGACGAAATATATCTTGCGACGAAGGTAAGAAATTGATATTTTTTCAAAAGTTCACTTGACAAAATGAGATAACCTAGTTAGGAACTTGAATAGCTTCATATCACCTTAATTTGAAAGCACCTTGGTAGCACATAGCTCAAGCTCTGGACTTTCAATCCAGTGATCTTGAGTTCGAATCACGCCGGTGAGGTTTTTTTTCCAACCACTGATTTTAATAATTATCAAACTGTTTAAAATTGAATAAAATAACGAAAATTGGAAATATTTTTTTTGTATTTTTTTTAGGTTGCACTGATCATGGGAGCCTGTCGTGCGAATGAAATGCACGCTATGAAAATAACGGACTTGGAAGATCTTGGATCGGCTATATCAGTCACCATACCAAATACCAACCAACCAAATAACTGAGCCTTTTCGCCATATTTGTATTAAATATATTACGCTACGACCGAGTAATATATAATAACAGATTCATTATTTTAGAATTATCAGAAAAGTAAATGCACCAATCAAAGAATTGGAATAAATAAATTCGGAGCCATGGGAACACGAATCGCAACGTTTGTTAAACTTCCAAATCCAGAATTATATACTAGGCATACCTTTCGTAGATCAGCTGCCACCCTGCTAGTGGATACGGGTGGAGACATCACTTCTTTGAAGAGGCTTGGAGGGTGGAAGTCAACAACAATTTGGATATAGAATCCTCGATACCTTCAGTTATGATTTCCAACTGTTCCAATTTTACTATTGATTTCATTAACAAAAAATGATTTTGTTTATGTTATGAAATTTTTCGAAATATTATTATAGATTTTTTCATTCAATAAAAACTTCCTATTATGCAATTAAATGAATTACGCTCTTTCAGGATTTCCTTCATAAATGAATCTTATTTTCAAATAGTCCTGATATAAGTCACAGACAAACTTCATTCTCAGAGTAATGGCCACATTTCTCGCTCGTTGAATAATATACTATAAATTGACTCTCGATAAAAGTACCTATGCATTTTACCCTTGCCAATATTTCAACTTCATTGTAGGGTAAACGCAAACGCTTCCACGATTTTTAAATTAATTA
Source organism: Gonioctena quinquepunctata (assembly GCA_018342105.1). NCBI lineage: Eukaryota > Metazoa > Arthropoda > Insecta > Coleoptera > Chrysomelidae > Gonioctena > Gonioctena quinquepunctata. The sequence continues at coordinate 457,635 of JAFIRS010000287.1, forward strand.
TTAAATATAAAAGAAGTGACAATCTTATTAACAACTACCTAGAATATCTATCATCCACCACGTATTGTTTGGAAAAATATATGTTTGCGATTACTCTACAATGAAGTTAAAATACTGGCAAGGGTAAAATACATAGGTTCTTTTATCGTCAATTTAATTATTTAGTAATTTTTAGTGCGTGATAAAAGCGTGTATTTTAGTTTTCTTTAAACTACATATTTATATTTTTTACTTTTTAGTCTTGAAATAACTTCAACATATTTATTACTGGTACAAAATGCATTCAAAGTGGGCTCAGTTAGCATTTTTTTAAATTGTATATTAATCAAGTTATAATATTTACGAATATTTTACACATACATATTCTCAACGTATAAAATTTACATATAATTACAAGTAAGGTACATCAAGTCTCAACTTGATTATTCGCATGAGTAGTATCGGTGATATCATTCAAAATAGTTTTGATCCCGTTGTTCTATGTCGAACTGTTCAAAAGTTAATAGGGGGGGGGGCTATAAAAAGCCGCAATGTATAAATGATTATAACACTACTTACCTGCTCTTCATATTAAAAACAAATTATCGCATTTGTATTTAGTGAAGAGTTTCACCTAGAGGGAATTGAGTATTGAGACAACACAATGGTAGGTAGGGAGGGGGAAAACACGAGTGGACATGATTGACAACTATTTTACTCCAGATTCTCAATGAATAAAAATCCTACATAATGATTTTGTTTTTTGTTATACTTGACATTTCAAATGCATACTGTGAAAAAACGTATCAACAAAATTCGAAAAAATTGATGGTTGAAAAGAGAATTGATTTATCGTTTCAACGATGTAATACTTGACTCCCCATGCATTTGAAATTTTTAAGTTATTGTACCCCCCCGCGCCACCAAACGAGCAATTAATGTCTTTCATTTCAGAAAGTAGAATCGCATTCTTTCACTTCGACGAAGGGAAAATAGCCGCTATGCCATTTGGAGATTATGCCCATGGCTACGTCTTTCCCAATACCAAAGATCAGTACGTGTCCGATGAAATTGGAACCGGACCCCGCATGTCCTGGTAGCCAGACTAGCGTTACCCTGTTTGTTTCTTCAAGCACCAGTTTAGAATATATTCAGTGCTCTTAGGAATACAATTCTCATTTCTTTGTTTGACATAGATCAATGTATCAGTTCTCAATTCTATGGCAGAAACGTATGACTGGAAGATTATTGGCGAGGTTGAGGTTGATTTATTGCTGAACTGAATGTTATAACTTTTTCGTATGAATAATAGTCAAAACAAGTGAATTTCATATGGAATATTGGTTGTTATATTAAAACTTTCTTCTGGGTGGAGCTTTTTGTTACGAAATACATTTGATATCAATCTAGGATAAAGATTACCACCTCCAACATTGTTATTTGATGCTCAAATTATATTTTTCAAAACGCTTTCATTAGCTTCACTTGTAACTAACAAACAATGTAATCAAATCTTTGAAGTCAAGTTTAACCTACTTCTAATTGTCGTATCGAAATGAAATTTGGTATTTATATGTAGTTTGGATGACAAAACTATAATTTGGTATCTTGGAGCTGATCTGATCATTGGGCCAGGGGGTGAATAGTGGAACTCTTCAGTGGCTACTAGTAAAATGTGGTGAATGCACTGAGGCCGTTCTCAGCATAATTTACAATAAAAAAATATGGCGTATGAACTGGCTCTCAGCATATTCGCCAAAATTTATCGAGTCCAATAGATAGAGTTTATTTAACCATCTTATTACAAGAACGTTTACGGCAGGTCAGGACAGAAAACAATAGGATGATGACGCATAAAAGTGTCAATATTTACAAGTTATAATATGATAAAGGTAGTGAAGAATGATATCTATGCTATAATAAAAACTGACAAATATATCTTATACAATGAAAAAAATTACAAATACATATCTAAAATATAATGAAATAACATCAATAATAATATAAGTAATAAAAACAATAGGACAATAATGAAGTTGTAAAAAAATGGGATTACCTTGATGGTGGTACACAAAAATATTTTAAATTAATAGCAAACGTAAGATCTATGCTGTGCTATGTAGGTTTAGGCTCTAAGAGAGTTGGCTTTTTGAAGGTATTCCGATACACTGTAGAAACAATTTTCAAGAATAAATCTTTTGATTGTTGTTTTGAATGTTTTTGATTCTAATAGCTTGACCGGTTTATAGAGCGAATTGTATAGATTGAGGTTCAAAGAATTCTGGTGGCTTACAACTAATCTGTGTCGTTGAGGATTCAACAGGTCTGCAGATCTGGTGTCGTAGTTGTGTATATCCTTGATGAATTTGTTCAGAACCGTAAATATATATATATATATATATATATATATATATATATATATATAAAAGGGTAGGAAGTGGCATAATGCTTAGTTTGATGAAGTATTGTTAACAATAATCTCTATAGCCAAGGCTTGCCAGGATTCTTATAGCCCTTTTCTATGACCTGAAAACCCTTATCGCATTACTTGAGTTCCCCCAAAAAAGAATACCATAGAATAGGACTGAGTGAAAAAGATAAAAATATATAATTTTCAATACATCCATATTGGTAATAGGTTTGAGTTGTCTCAATATGAACAGAACAGTAGATAGCTTACCAAGCACGTGTTCTCCGTGACTGGACCAATTCAATCGATCGTCAATTATAATACCCAGTAGTGAAATATTCTCTAATGAATAACATTGATGTGGAGAAAGGTCTCGATAATAAAACAATTGGTTTCATATCTGTAAAAATTATATTTGGCCTCATTTCCGTCGTGACCAAATGTATGACACCGACATTCCGCTAATTAAAGTAAACTTAAGCAAGGATGGTGAAGATGTAATTAAGCCCATAGCAAAACAAATCCCCGCCAAGTACAGTCATGGCACTGTTGAAAGGCGTAAGTTACCAGTGATTCTGAGTTGGGCGTCGACAGTACATAAGATGCAAGGTTGTACGATGGATCATGCAGTGATCTATTCGGGACTTCGTACCTTTGCTTCTGGACAAGCTTACGTTGCTTTGAGTAGCGTAAAATCGCTAAATGGACTTCAGATTGAGGAACTCGAGTGCTCAAAGCTCACAGACAAGACTTCTTGCAATACTGAAGCATTGGCGAAAATGGAAAGAATGCATGTTCAGAGATTAAATTTCAATGCGCAAGAGAGTGAGTGTAACAGAAGGGAACAATAAAAAGATAATTGAGTTATGTTTTCAACTATGTTCCACATGACATATTTGAAATTATTATTGAATTTCAAAAAGTAGTATGGGTGATATCATTCAAAATGGTGGAAAAAAAGATATCAGGGAAAATGGAGCATTACAATGATGGCAGACTACTATTGGATGCTTCAGAGAAACATTCCAGATGCTACTCACAAGCGTTAAAAGGAGTCTCATAGGAAAGAAGAAACGATTTTGGTGTCTTATAGTGAGTTCATTTCAGTTCGGAAATGATTTTCATGTAAAATTTGTAATTACAAATAAATTTTCTATTCTATTTTTCATTTATTTCGAAGTATTGACTTATTTATCATAGTTTCCTGAATTGTCAGAAAACGTGATATCCTATGACAAAACGGAGGTCTTTTTCATATTCAAATGAAAAGTATGACTTTGTGCACGTATCGATATAATCAATGAAAGAAATTTACACGCAGCTCAATTTAAATAGATCCTATATTCCACTTCAAAGACGTTTAAATTAAATAATATTGAACTTTCTCAGCCTTTTTACTCTGATTCACATTTTAATTTGCTTGTTAATCATGCTAATAATTTTCAGTTTCCATTCTCTATGATGATTTTACTTGTATCTCTTTGCAATTTGCCAGCTTCTTTTTCAGTTTTCTCCATACTGAGAACACAAGTCATGTTCTGCATTATCACCTTTTAGACTCTGTTCTACTCCAGCTGTGGGAGTTGTGAAGTTGGGTCTAGTTCCCAATAGACTTGTATCACACTTCTTATCCCCCAGTTGCGGTTCAACTGAGCCATGGTGGACAAGGATTTTTATTTTTATTAAGTAAAATTTAAATTCATTGTCCATGGACAATACCAGAATTATTCAATTGTTTGTTTTGATCAGGACAGGTCTAATTAGACTTCTCCCTTGAACTTATATTCAATTGTGATGACTCAAATGTGAGAATTGAAGAATCTTGTCTGGTCTTCCTTGGAATACTGGAAAATATATTTGACAGATGACAGTCCTCATTAGATTGATCATCTTCTGGTGTGTTTTTCGTATGACAGGGATATTCCTACCTTGATTCTGATATCTCCATGGTTCTGTGTTCCATGTCAATCTACTTCATCGTTCACTTGTCAATCTTGTCACTTGGGTCCAGCTATCACACCCAAACAATGGCTTTTGTAAGATAATGAAAATGTAATCTCAATTTTCATCCTGGCCTAGGATATGTTTTTTAACATGTTTATCACGTAAACTTATACAACTCATTGATCATGAGATATTTTATGGTCTTTCTGGTTTCTTGTACACTTGACGAGTAAGTAACCTCACATTTAAAATATTTCAATTTTCTTTCTCAAAACACTTTTCAGTAACTTGTTCTCTATCAATATTACTTACTTTCAGGTACGCGCTGATGATGACCTAAGGATCGAAAGTGCTTTGCTACGATTTTAATAAATTATTTTATGAAAATATTACAATTTTATTTCATCGGTGTTTTCATATTCGGCCAAGAAAAAAATATTAATAATAAGTGGAATAACTAAAACAGTTCTCAAACTAATTTCAATGCATACCTGTGGTATTAGTTATGGAATTCTAAAATTTAATCGATCCGAAAGAAAACCAGTTTTGTTATGAGTCAGATTACATAAAAATATTAAGAAGCGTTCACAGAGATTTTAATCCTTCTCTAACTTTTGATCGTGAAGTTTGAGGTTTATACAAAAATAGAAATGCTGTTTGTGTTTTCCAATGGAAATATGTACCACTTTTTCTGCAGCAGTAGCGTTAAGTCCTCTTTAAGTGAGGAACTAAATATAGTTTTTACAATTTCTTTAGCATCGACAGATAAACGATTTTTCTTCACCGGAACAGTGGAAGAAGCACCTTCAATATTCGTACACGGACGCCACAAAATAATATTTTATACGTATAATATTCAGTAACACAACTGAACACTGTCAAATTTTATCACAAAAAAGTATTAAAATTTGATCTGAAGCCTATTCACAATTATTACCATCCAGCCCTCTCAAAGAATATTGGCTAATTATGGCCGAATTGGGCATACACAATGGGATCGACCCAGGTAGTTTTACTGCAGTCATTAAGTCGGAACAATTGAATGTGTCTGATTCCTGAACAAACACTGCAGCTGAACCATTTTCGTTCATTTCAGTAACGCCCTTGACACACACAGAGGATTTTTCCGATCGGATAATTTAACGTCGCCGCTCAAATAAATCTAAACATGGCGGGAAATTGTCCGACACCGTCGCACGAGTGGGCTGGTATATGAAGTATATTTTCATCTTTAAATCAAATCACATCAGTTCAACTGTGTTATGAACAGAGAGCAATGCAATGCGAGTATCTTGATTGATGACCATTTTAGAATCAATAAATTAATTCTGAAATCTACTTTTCCGACTGGCCTCGCCATAGTATTTCTATAAAATCTACCTACAAATATTTATATGCGCCACCCTATTATATTAACAAGAATTTGTGTTGGACGAATATTTTGTTAAGATAATCTACAAATTAGATCAGTTCCACTTAATACGCAATATTGAATCTCACTTTGAGTGGAATTTTGATAATCTGTATTAGAGCAGCTCTAATTATAACATTTCGAGTCCTAGATATATATCCCGTATACAGACAAAGCCGTTGTTAATTTTTCAATTTTATTATACCGACTAAAACATAGTTTTCAGATTTCCATCAACAAAATTAATATCTGCAACATGAACTAGACTGGCAAAATTAATAAACAGATTCAGAGTCTGTAAATCGAATAGAAAATACCAAGAGCACTTTGTTTGTGGAAAAGACATAACAGTAATTCATGAATGTTCCCGATAGCCAGCGAGATAAAATTAAAAAGCGTTCCAGCGGAGGGTGGCGGAGCCAAAAAAGAAAGGAAACACCAACAAGAGAGATCGAGAAAAGCATTAATAGCGGGGCAAAGGCGATTTTATAAAATGCTTGGCGCAAGTAGATAAAACGAGACAAAAATTATTCTTCCCCTTTTTATTTCTTGCAGCGTTTTCCCTCAATTTCAACCCCTCTGCCCCTTGCCGCCCACTTGCCGTTCTCTCCAAGACAAGAAAATCATTTATCAAGTCTAATTGTCTCTTTCTATGTCTGTCTCGGATATTTTCCAGGCGAATTTAAAAGTTCTCCAAGAATGATACCGTTTGAAATGAACAGGTTTAACTTGTACACTTAGAACGAACAATTTACCGTAGAGTTTTATGTCATGAGGTTGTTGTATCGGACGTGTGGTTTTATTCTCATTTCGCGTGTATAGGGTGATTGAAAAATGCACGCCATTTTTGATTTTTCAGTAAATTATTTGGTGAAAAGGTTTTTCTGCGTGCCAACCAGGTGTTGCTTCTATTGCATACTTGTCAACGTAGTTTGGTGCGGAAACGGTTCCATGAAGTGGAAAAGCGAGCGGGGAAATGAAAATATGTCTCTTTTGAATCAAATGAAATGATTTCCAGTATGACCACCAAATAATTGGACCATATCAGCTTCATTCACAAGTTATGTATATTTCTACGACTGAACATCAGAAATTTCAGATGATGGATCTATATGTAATATGTGCCTTTATGGGTACAGGTACATAAAATCTCAATAATAATAATAATAATAAAAAACTTTATTCATGGTAAGTATAAATTTCCATTGCATACAAAACGATAAGAACAAGTTGAGGTGCGATAAGTACTGTTGTACTTGTTTCGCAATAAAAATAACAGAGGTAGAGAATAATTAATCAATCTAAATAGACAATAAAATTTCCTAAATTACCTAAATAATCAATAAATTTTCCTATCTGTGACATTGTGTAAAAAAAAGAAAAATTAATGTATAAGCCATTTAACAAATTCATAATAATATAGATAAAAATTGTTCAAAAACAGGGATAGAAAATTCACAAACATATAGATACATCAAATGGAACGATTATAGAAAATACATAAGATTGGTATAAAAACAGGGATAGAAAATTCATAAACATATAGATACATCAAATGGAACGATTATAGAAAATACATAAGATTGGTATCAGCTTGCCATAGGATATTCATTCAAGTAGATTTATTACAATTTGTCGTTCTTTTTCAAAGAGGAATAGTTTCAATTCATTCTTGAACATAGGTCTCGAAGTTATGTTTTTCATGTTGTCTGGTAGTGTATTATAAAACTTAACTGCAGAGTAGGAGTATGCCCTTTGAGATATAGATTTTTTCAGTATAGTTAGAAAAGTAAGTTACGTATGGTGACGTGTGTTGTATTGATGGATCCTAGATTTTGCTTTATTTCCACTGAAATGGTATTTCACGTTAGTACAATAATAATATAGTTGTCTAAGGTCCATAATTCGACATTCTTTATATAGTCTATCTGAGGACAACCGCGAACTTTTAGACAGAATTAGTTTAAGAAATCTTATTTGTAATACTCCTATTGCATTTAGATGTGTTCGTAAGGCTGCTCCCCAGGCATTGATGCCATATCTCAGATGGCTTTCAACTAGGGCGAAATATAAAAGTTTGAGGTCTCGGAGTGGTAGGCACTTTTTCAGACAACGGAATCTGTAGAGGACCATTTGGAGCTTTTTTATAGTGTAACGTATGTGAGAATTCCATTATATTATATATACCTAGGTATTTTATTTCTTTCACAGAATGAATAGTCAAAGTATTTCCTTGCATGTCGATATCAAGTTCTCTGAACCGGCAGACACCGGATATATTACAACTGAATGGTAGGAAGTTTGTTTTTGATAAATTAACTGTTAAAAGCCTGTAGTCACACCATTGCTTGACTAGTTGGAAATCTGTCTCTACTTTGTTTTTAAAAGCGGTCCAAGTTTCCGCCTCGTAAAATATTGCAGTATCGTCTGCAAATCCAATTATCTTACCAACACTGTTCATTTTGAATAAATCATTAATATACATATTGAATAATAAGGGACCTAATACTGTGCCTTGAGGCACACCACACTCAATTTGCCTTTGGTCACTTTTAACATTGGCTACCCTTACTATTTGCTGTCTATTCTGTAGATAGCTTTCAAAAATTTTCAAGCAATTTCCTCTGATGCCATTTATTTCTAGGGTTTTCAAGAGTAGCTGATGATCGACCGTATCAAAAGCCTTCGTCAGATCTATAAACAGGCATAATGAGGGTCTACGTTTTTCCAGGGATTTATGAATCTCTTCTGTTAGTTCCAAAATGGCGTCTTCGGTGGAAGTTTTCTCTTTAAATCCAAACTGTTTTCGTGAAATGAGCTCATATTTATTTACAAATGATATTAGTCTATTTTTCAGTAATTTTTCAAAAACTTTTGAGAGATGAGTGATTAGGGAAATGGGTCTGTAATTATTTGTGTCTGTTTTGTCTCCTTTTTTATGTATCGGGGTAACTATAGTTATTTTGAAACTGTCGGGCCACATACCAGTTGATAAGAATTTATTTATGATGAATGCTAGGGGGTCCAGTATGTAGGCTGAGATGGATTTCAGTACTTCTGCTCTGATTTCGTCAATTCCAACCGATTTATTATTTTTTAATTCACTAATCAGGAAGTTGAGTTCTTTTTTATCAGTAGGTATTAAGACTAAGGAATTGGGTAGCCTATTATTTGTTGGAATGTAATTGGGATTATTTTTTATTTTACTTGCCAAGTTTTTGCCAAATCCTATGAATTTGTCATTAAATTCGTTGGATATGTCTTTCTTATTTTCCAATAATGTTCCACAAACTGTTTTGATAGCTTTAATATTACTGGGTATTGAACTTGTCCCAGTGAGTTCTTTTACTATTTCCCATAGTTGTTTGGTACTCTGTTGTTTGTTTTCTATTTTATTTTTATAGTAATTGTATTTTGTTTTTTGTAGCTGATTCGTTACCATATTTTTGTATTGCTTGTATTGATTTTTCAAAATAATACTATCAGGGTATTTTAGTAGAGTTTGGAACATGTCATTTTTTTATTGATCATCCTCAGTAATGAGCTAGTTAACCATGGAGCTATTTTTGTGCTTTTCCTATGGGACTTTTCAGTTCAGTGCATTCATTCAGCGTGTTTATAATGATGGCCAGAAAATCGTTCAAAGCTTTATTTGGATCTAATGCGCTATAAACCGACTCCCAGGTTATATCTCGTAGTTTCTCATGCATTCTATTATAATTGTGGTATTTGATGTGTCTGTTTTTGACTGGTGTACTATTTTTAGTATCATAAGTTACAATTTGCAATATAGTGGTTGAATGATCTGTTATATTGGTTTTCACAAAAAGAGGCATGATCATGTCTATGGTATTGTATAACTTTAATTTGATGAAAATATGATCTAGACATAAGTCGAGTCTAGTAGAGTTATTGATGGTGGACATGTAACCATATTCGTTTAAGATATTCAGGTATTCCATTTTGTTGTCATCATCTTTCAGTAGATTTATATTTAAGTCGCCAATAAATAAGCAGTAGTCATTTGATTCGATTGATAACTTTCAAAGTAGGTTTGGAGAGTAATCAAGAATTCGTTTATGTTAGAAGCTGGTGACCTATAGCAAGCTGTTACAAAAATTGATTTATTTCTATATTTTATTATCGTTTTCAGGAATTTGATATGTCTTATTTCAATAATATCGTGTTCAAATTCATATGCATTTTTTATGTAAATTATGGTACCATCATTTTGATTAAATTCACCTTGGTTATAAATTAATGAATATCCCGGTATATTGTAAATATTTGTATCATGTATTTTCCTAGTTTCTGTTAACACCAAACAATCAAATTCAATGTGAACATCGTGAAGGAAAATTTTCAATTCATCAATGTTTTTATCGATGCTGCGTTTGTTGTTGTGTAGTATTTTGAGGCTGTGTTCATTATTCACTCCTAATATATCTTTACATTCTTGGGCATTTTCAAGTGTATAGGTTTCAATCGGATTTGCTTCAAAATCTCTAATGTATTGATCCATTTTTTATCAGTGGGAAAAAAATAAACAATATACTTTACAATCACATTCGCAGGAACGACGAAGGAAGACAAAAAAGAATTAATTAAAAAAAGAGAGAGAAAAAACAAAACTTACAAACTGATATCTCGTGAGGAGAACAATAAATCAGATATAATAGTACATGAGCCTATAGAAATATTTCATCTGCTGGCGGCGCTATCAGAGGTAGAATTTAATCTAGTTATGTATCGTTCCCTTGACTGCTGCGCGATAACAGGTTTTTTCGACTTATTTACCTTGAATTCCTGGTCCTGTGTTAGTTTCTTGTTCAGCTCTTTCCTATTTTCAGTTTCCTTGGGGTTTCGTACAGGTGTCCCTGTAGATTTTTGTGTCGATTGTTTACTATTTTGTTTACTATTTTGCATTGAGTTTGTTGGTTCAGTTCTCGGCTTCTCTATAAAATTATCTTCGATCAGCGAAATACTGGGTGTTGGCGGAGCACTATTTGGTTTAGTGTTGCTTTTTTCTTCTAGAACGTCTAATTCATCTATCCTGTATCCAGTACCTTCGATAAATAATCGGTTTCCTTTAATGTAGCAGTTTTCCGAATAGAATCTATATTCCTTATGGAGTAAAAAACCCAACGGCGCGGCCAGTCGGTAACGTAGATTTCACAATTTGTCAAGCAATTTCTCAAGCACTTAATTTTTTGTGAACCCCAAACTCTGTGATAAAAATTTGTAGGTTTGAAATCTCTCTGAACCTTTCTACGTAATCTAACTCCAATCAAAAGGAAAAAGTATAAACAATCTGATTTACTTTCTTCGTTTGATTCAACTCTAAAATTCTACGAAGATATCAAAAAAGTTAAAAATTCAGATCTCCAACAATTCTGAAAATTCAAAAGTCTAGTCATCTATTGAACAAAAGCACACATGGATATAGATAGTACTTACTTGAGTTTCAGTGTGTATATTAATTCACTTTACTAAAGTAATCTATATAATAAAAATGAATTTCGATTATTTGTAAGCGTAAAACGCGAGAAGGCCTGGACCGATTTGGCTATTTTTTTCAAAAGTTCGTAATAGCCCGAGGATGGTTGATAAAATTAGGAGAGTTGTCCAGAAATTGGAAAATTCGGGTATATAAGAAATTTGGAGAAGAAAAAGACTATCGAATTCATCACCAAAGGAGGAAATAGCTCAACGGTTAGATTGTCACCTACCAAGCAGAAGGTCACAGGAACGAATATCGATCAGGATAATTTTTTTTTCATTTGATAAAAACAAGGGCTGGACAGATTTGGCAAATTGGTTTTTTGAATGTTCGTATAATACTCCGAATAAGGTTTCTAGGGAAAGAAAGGATTTTTAGAAAAGTTATTAGAAATTCCTTTGTCCTGGCAAAACAAAACACAAAACAATTTTTGGGAAAAATTGATGGTGCTTTTTTCTATGGGATTTTTGAAGACCATAACACGATTCGAGCGATGGATATGTGTATAATGCGTATAATAAAACGGGAAAACGGGCTGACATGAAAATGGGATAACGGGAAAATGGCATAACGGGATAACGGGAATAATGGGATAACGAAAAAACGGGATAACGGGATGACAGGATAAGGGGATAACGGGATAACGGGATAAAGAAAAAACGGGATAACGGGATAACGGTAAGCGGGAAGAGTCAAAAGCATAACCCAGATGGAACAACACAAAGGAAAACATACGAAAAAAGAAATTCTACGCGGACGAGAGTTTTCGAGAAAAACATTTTAGGGAAAAGAGAAATCTGGGCAGGACAACGTCTGTCGGGTCAGCTATAACTAATAATTATAAACAACTTGAATGATTGCAATTAACAAAAAAAAATCTTAGTCGCCATTTTAAACTACTCGACCGATTTGGCCCATCTGTGAATGTAGCCGATATAGTTATAAAAAAGTATTTTTTTTCCAAATTTCGTTTAATTTGGTTGGATATGTGGCCTTAATTCAATGAATAAATACCGAAATCAACGGTACGGATTTTTAAGACCGTTGAATTCGTTTAAAAATATGTGAGGTTCATGATATAATAGGATGTCGGGCCATCCTGTGATGATTTACTGCATGTAGTGGGCGAATCATACCAAAATGGATACATATGTATACAAACTACAAAAATAAACTCGATGAAAAAAATAAAATTAACACATTGAAAAAACACAATGCAGAAATTAATAAGATATTTTTCGAGAAATTAAATTTTGCCATATTGGTTTTTTGTTTAATATTTTCAGAGATGGATTGTTTCCATTCAATACATAATGGAATGTAGATAATTCGAAAACTAAAATACATAGTGTTAATTTGAGAAACTAAATAGGTGAGAAATCATACAGTCCAACTCCACCAAAAAATAATTTAATACCAATGTGGCACGAAGATTTACATCAGGACATGTTTCGAAGGATTAATCATTCATCATCAGCAAAATGGAAGCAGATCTAGAGAAGTAAAATGTTACAATTACAAGGGGGCAAACATTAAGAGAAAAATAACCTACCATTGTATGGTGGAAAAATTATGAAGAAATGACACCAACAAAATTTCAACTGTAATAACATTAAAGTGTCTGCATCAAGTGCGGGTTCACTCGTGTTAGGGACAGTGGTTAGTCCTGACAAACATTTTAGATTGTAAAGGATTTACAACATCATCAAAAACACTTGGATGGAAATAGAAAATAGTTTAATGATTGACATATGACAACGACTTTGACCTATGGAACATCAAGTTTCAACGTGACAGAGAAATGTATGTGACTGTGACATGGAATCAAAATAGAAAAGAGTTAAAAAGTTTTAGGCTATCAAAATGAATTTGTTCATTGATACAATGTAAATTGGAACTTTTGATTGCCTTGTTAATTTCAAGAGTTTCAAGGAGATTGAGTTTTTTACCTTTATCGCAAATATGTAAAATTTCTAGGTCAGAGTTGGGATTGAAATTGTGCTTTTCGTTTATAATATGGTTAGCAGAAACAGAATTAGAGTTAATGAGTTCTTTTTCAGAGTTAGAATCTATCAAACGAACGTGTTCAGCAAATCGTGTTCTGATCTTGCGGCCAGTTTGACCAATATAACATGTTTTACAGTTAGGGATGGAACAATTTAATTTATAAACACCAGATTTATCCAACAACGGAATTTTATCTATAGAGTTCACCACAAAATCTTTCAGGTTATTAGAAGTTTTGAAAGAGATAGAAAAATTTGAATCAATATTGGCGTTGAGTTTATTAAACAAGATATTCTTGAGTTTAATAGATAGAGGACCAAAATAGGACAAAGAAAAATGTTTATTTGGTGAATTAGTTTGTGTTGATCTAAAGTTGGAAAATTTATTGACATATCTATAATATAATCTATTGATTGTTTGGATTGGGAAGCCGTTGTTATAAGCAATTTGTTTGATGATGTTAAGTTCTGCTGAGAAATTGGAATCATTGAGAGGTATAGTAAAAAGGCGGTGAAAAAGTGAATGAAAAGATGAACATTTCTGATTGTACGGATGGTAAGGGTGAAAAGGTATGATATTTGAGTGTTGGTAGGTTTTCTATATATGGAGAACTCAAGGGTGTCTGATTTGTGAATCATTAGGTCAAGAAAAGGAAATTCATTATTAGATTCCATTTCCATGGTGAACTGTATTCTTGGGTTGAAAAAGAATTAAGAAAAAGTAAAAAGTGGTTGAGGTCATCCAAAGTGCCTTTGAAAAGTGCCAAAATGCCATCGACATATCGATGCCAGAATAAAATTTTAGAGAAACTAGGATGTTTAGAAATAGTAGATTCCAAATTTGACATGAATACTTCAGCTAAAAGAGGACTAAGATTAGAGCCCAGGGCTAAGCCTGATTTCTGATAATAAAAGGAATTATTGAATTGAAAAAAGTTTTGTTCCAGAACTAGATCCATTTGAGAAAGATTCTTACAGAGGAGGATTTTCTATAAAAAAAAGTCATGTAACTCTATATCAATTATTTATACGGTGTGATTTAATGTTGAAAATAGAGCTCCACGCTGCGAGCGCGTGGGTTCTGTACTGACGTGATGCCGACAGTATAACATGGAGAAATATGTTCATACTATTAAATATACATTCACAAATTATGATATTATTTAGGAAACTTCAAAGTATATGATTTCATCAGCTTTTTTTTTAATAATTTTTGTATTCCCGAGGATATTGTCAATTTTTTTATGTTGTGTTGTGTAATTGGTTGAATAATGGTACATTATAACATAACGATTTCTGAAATTGTTGATATACATCAGTTAGATTAGATTAGATTTGTACGGGGCTTGTGGGCTAGGAGCCACTTCACTGCGACCTTTGCAGATCTATTCTGTATGCCCTAATGTTATGTTAGAATTCCTTATCTAGGCCCGACCTTGTTACTAAACTCCAAGGCCACACCTTGGGTCCACCGTATATTAGGGGGCGATGTGGTTTTTCCTCCCCTATCGTTGAAAACCTTAGCCTTGTAAGGCCTTCACAGTAGCATAGTATGTGCGCTGATGTTTCCTCCCCGTCCTCCTCCTGGCAGAACCTACACTCGGTTGTGTCTGCCAGTCCGTTGTTATTCATGTGTTTGTTGAGTCCATAGTGCCCTGTCAGAAGCACAACGTTGATCTCCTATTCTGGCTTAGCAGGTACTCTGTGAATGTTGGCGATGGTTCCTTGATGAACTCTTTGGCCTGTCTCATGCCCGGCACCTTGTTCTACAATTATTGAGATTGCTCTTTCAACCAAGTACACAAAAAAGTTCTGGGTCAATTGGGACACGTCGTGCTCCTTTTCGGGCTAACGAATCAGCCTCTTCGTTGCCCTTGTAGCCTGTGTGGCCATGGCACCCAGTCAGATATAGTCTTTGTTGACTGCCCACCTCTTGTAGGGTTTCCAAGCAGTCCCAGACAAGTTTAGAGTTCACTTCATGGAGCTGATTGCTTTAATAGCCGCTTGGCTGAGTATATGGCAATAGTATTTTCCTTAAACTCTTGCCTTAGCAACTCCTCAGCTGCAACTTCTGCCTGGAATATCGTCACATGTTTGTCTGAGCTCCGTGAAACTCCTGTATTTGGCTTGGCTAAGTATATTCCTGCTCCTACACCTTCTTTGGTTTCCGAGCCGTCTGTGTAGCAGGCAATTTGAACATTATTTGGAAGTCCTCCCTTCCATGCCTCTCTGTCTGCTGTGACTGTTTTGAAGTTTTTCTTGAAGCCATACTTGGGAAGCCTCTCCTTCAATGGCATTTTCATCATGGAGTAGGTTTCCAACTCTTTGCATAGATCGTTTTACACTTCGCAGTCTACTTATGGGCGCTTGCCGTCTGGTCACTCCGCTGGTGACTGACCTGGCTATGCCTTGTATATGTATACATGAAGTGGTGGTAGGTTCAGCAAGGCTTCTAAGGCGGCTATTGGGATGGTCCTCATAGCTCTCGTGGCAGCCAGGCAGGCTTGTCTTGGATGCCGCTTAGCCTTCGGATCGCCCCAGCCCGCTGAGTCTTTGGCCACCATGTCATCGAGCCGTTTGCTATCATGGGTCTGATGACCCTGCTACCTAGCCAATTTCGGTTGTAGCCCCCAGTTTTTTCCACACGTTCTTTCGCATATGTTAAGGGCTACCGTGCTTCTTCGAATTATATTTTGTAGGTGTTGATTCCATGTCAGCTTGTGGTCAAAGATGACCCCCAAGTATTTTTCTTCTTGTTCAATTGGAATTTCTACCCCGTAGTTCCTTCTCTTGACACCACTTATTTATCACGTTTAGAGAAGTCTGCGTATACTCCGCGACGATTCCTGCAAATTTGCCTTTTGCAATATCCTGAGCAATACATGCCTTTAGATGTTATCTTTACCAGTAGTCGTCTACTAAGATAGCCCACAGAAGAGGCGATAGTACCCCTCCGCGTGGCATTTCTACCTGCTCTAGCTGTGACTGTGGTTTTGCCTATCATTAATATGATTACCCTTCTCACCAAACTGGTGTTTACCTATTGACACAGGAGGAATGGGACCCCTTTCACTTTCTAGATCTTTGGTAATTGACTTTGTAGATGCATTGTTGAAAGCACCCTCAATGTTGACGAAGGTCTCTTTGTCCTCCAGGGATTTTGTTAGTAGCCTGTTGAGATCATCCAGTGTGAAATCTGTTGAGTTACCTGGCTGATACGCGTTCGTTGAGAGGGATTGTTGATAATACCACTTCTCTTATATATCTGTCCACTAGTATCTCCAGATTTTTCAGCTGGAAGGACAATAGACTGTATGTAAATGACTCTCTTTTTCTGCCACTATGTATCGGATGGCTATACAAGCCTTATATATTTTACATGGAATATGATTAATATTTCCTGCCCATTTTGGAGTGGGATAGGATATATTCCATCCTCTCCTGGGGATTTGTATTGTTGCAATTTATCTATATAGCCCACCTTATTATGTCTGGCTTTGTTATCTCTGTAGCTAGTTTCCACTCCGGGGCATTAGTCCTTTTTTGCTTGCTTTGCGGAATATTCGTCGGTACTGGGTCGTTTAGAATTGTTGCGGCCGAAAAGTGTGCCTTGATGAGCAATAATATACTTTCCTCAAAAGTTGTTGTATAGGTATCATCTTCCTCTTTTAGGAAACCTATCTGATTTACAGTACCCTCCTCTGCCAGCACTTTGTGGGTGCTAGAGCATGTGGGGGTATCCATTACCTCTTCACAGAACTTCTTCCACGATTACCTTTTCAGTTATTATGGTTTATTTTTCCGAATTATGCGATACATTCAAATCATCTGATTTGTGGTGAACTCCCAATCATAACTAATAATACAATTATATAGGATAATATATAAATAACTAATAATACAAGAAATACATATATATTACATTATCTTTTTGATAAATTTGATGATAGTTTTCTGATAGAAATATTATTGATGTATATATGATCACTACTATTATTTTTGATTGTACATTTTTGAGCTGTCTCTAAAATCTCGATGGAGAAACTAAAACTTTTGGAATGGTCATTTTTCACATTTTCGATCCGTATTCCGCATCTTTTTCCATAATATCCTGCCACTAACCTTGCATAAGGCACAGTACTCTCAAACAAGGAAAGTAACTGGAATTTGAAAAAATATACTCTTACAAAAAATATCGTGGGAACAGCATGCGTATGAAGCACATTTTTTGTTTCTATTTCTCAATTTTTCTATAGGTTGAACATTCGGGTAGATGCTCTGGAAGCAATTCTATTATTAATTGCAGGATGCACCAGGCATGAGACAATCGATGCTCCACAAGGGGGGGACTTCGAAGAAGCTCACGAGGGATATCCTGTCACTCTCAGGATGGTTGCTGGGAGGCTGATGGGACACAATTTTCTGAATAGCTACTTGGGTCTCATTGAAATCACAAATGATATTCTTCGTAGGGGTACCTGGAAGATGACGAAACATGTTCTCACTGAGTGGCCTGCACTGGTGCCTTTGGCAATATTATGCTGAACCTAGATGTAAAAGAGATTCAGCTCAGAAAGCTGCCGAATATCCTTAGAGAAATTGGTATGACCAACTGAATCACAAAACAGGTGGATGAACAATGGTATACGTATATGGTTGCCCACCTGTTCCAGGAAGTGATTTAGTGAAAAAACTTTCTACTGTCGCCAGGCATATATTAATATCCAGCAAATATTTCGCAGCTTAGAACATTCAGTTAGTCGGTGCCCGTTTTGGAGATTTGTTTTCAAGTCTTGTTTTTTTTTTAATTCTCCAATATAGGGAAAATAAAAGTAAATCAGTATTTTGAAAACATTGTATCTAATAGACTTGGAACATTGTTGAAATCAATACCACTGAATTTTCATCTGTTTTTCTAGAGATACATAGAGTTTACTATATATACAAAGGGCTGGACAAAGGTTAAAATATGAATTAACCGTGAAGGCGCTTTGTTGATATTTTCCAGGAAACTCATGTGATGAATGAGATTATTATTCATTTGTTTATTCATTACGAGACAATACGAACATAAAAATGCTTTCACCACGGAAAATAAAGGTGACAGAGCTTATTGGTTTCTGAGAGACGAAAATTTTATCATAATGCACTAGTGAACAAAGGAGCATTACTTGCTTGTACATTACGATAAGACACATTACCATTGGGCGGCACAATGGATGAAAATGTTCGCTACCCAGAAACGAAAAAGCGCTACAAAAGGGCTTGCGTATAAAATAAAACAGATCTTAAATTTAGATTGGAAACAAGATCGTCTACCCACTAAATAATTTCTGAGATATGTGGCTCACGAACATATTAAACAATTGAATGTAAAAAATCCAAACAATTCGGGAGTGCTCAGTAGAGAACAGAGGTAATACATAACTCTGACATAGCATGGAATAATTAATAAACACACTTTCTTAAAGACGAACTTTTGTTCAAAGGCGAAAAAAAAAACTTTTGAATGTGCGACGTAGGTTATTCCGTAAGTTATAGATTCAAGAGCTCCTCGTGCAAAGTTTTATTTATTTTATTTTGTGCTCTTTAGTACCTAAGTACGCCTCAATCTGTGCATTTTTGTTCATGCATCGTCCTTATGAGGCCTTTTTTCTGTAAGTTCTGAGCTTTCTAGTTCTTCAGTGAGAAGACCATCTAAAGATTAATTCGTCCGCCATCCTGGAACTGCCATCTTCGATTTATGAATTCTGACAACATATCAATAATCTTTGACTAAATATATAATCTCCTACCCCAAAAACCTCGACATACCAATTATAACAAACCTTGTTCACCATCTTGGAGCCGCCATCTTGAATTTATGAATTTTGACAATAAATTAATAATCTCCGACCCCGGAAACTACCACATAACAATTTTGAATAGAATTGGATCATAATCACAGAGATCGTCCGCCATCTTGGAGCCGCCATTTTAATTTGATGAGTTTTGACAAAAAAATTATAATCTTCAACCCCGAGAAACCCCCACATACCAATTTTGAATAGAATCGAACCATAAGCATAAAACTCCTCCACCATCTTGAATTCATGAATTTTGACAAAAAATGCATAATCTGCGACCCCGAAAACCCTCACATACCAATTTTAAATAGAATCGGACCATAATTACAGAGATCATCCGCCATCTTGGAGCCGCCATTTTCTTTTTTCTCTAACAAAAATTCCATAATGCATTGTCAAGAGAACTATGAACACCTGCCACATTTCATGTTGATCGGGCAACTAGAAGTGGATCAAATTTAACTAGAAATATTTTATTACAGACAGACACCGGGACAGGTGAAACTAAATAAAAACTTGTGGAAAGCTTGTAAAAACTTAATGAAAATTTCATTTGATTGCAGGTTGGTGCACTTTTATAACCGAAAAAAGAGAATTAGGTAGATAATTTCACACCAACATTTTTTAACCAATAAGAAGCTTCCGTTTCAGCTCGTTAATGTACCAACCACAAAACTTCACGGAATTTTTTTCCTCCTGGGTACCCTGGGCGTGATTACAGCGAAAATTTTATACCAGTCATTTTCAACCAATCACATGCTTTATTTCGACATTGTTACTATGGTAACCAACACATTTTCTGAAAATTTTTCATCACATTACATTAACTATTGGTAAAATATTTTTTATTTACTTACTTTATAAGTTGTAAATATTACAACAATTTATTAAGGTGTCCATTCTATAATATCATTAATTAATTTTAAATTCTTCAAAAATTCCACTTCTACCTCCTCTTTCCTAAGTGGTGAATAAAACACAGAACCGGTGTTTTTTTTAACAATATGGCTGTGTTTCATAAAATAAAAATAATACTGAGACACCAGTTTATTTCTTTGAGTATTAGATTTGTGTCCAAAAGAAGGCACAATATCACGCAGAATGTTGCCAATCTCTTTAAATAAGTTTTCTTGCTCAAGATTTAATCCAGATTCTTCCACTAGGTATGTTAGATATTTTACATTTTCATGGTACATTTCAATGTGCTGTGATTCTTTGCAAAAGGAACACAATTCATACGATTGAAAGTTCATTTTATTATCACTTCTTTACTAACTTATGATTGTATACAATGGTATGAGGAACTTATAATGCCACAAATAAAATATCGATTGACAGGAGTAGTGAATGTCAAATCCATGGCTAACTCTACAAAATATTTTTTTAACCGGCAACATACGCCAACAATAGAATAAAGAATAAAATATCCCAATTTCCTGAATTAAATTATTTGAAAAACAAATTATTACCGCTAATATTAATTTTTCTTAGAATTAAACCTAAAAGAATATGAAAAATATTTAAGTATATATGTATAAGTATAGTTATATATTTTTTGCTGTATATCACCTTTGTTTGTAGTCAATATTGACATTTCCTTGAAACCTAGTAAGAAAATTATGTGAAATCAATTATTTTTATATAATAATGTATCTGATATTATAAATTTTATTTTACTAGGGCACGGGAAAAAAAAAATATCCCGCAAAACGAACATCCACTTTCATTTTTAATCAATATTGGCATTTCCCTGACACCCAGTAAGAAAATTGTATGAAAACAATCAATTTTATATAAAAATTTATCTGATATTATATATTTCATTTTACTAGGGCACGGGGAAAATAAAAAAATATCTCCCGCAATACGAACGTATCCACTTTCATGTTTAGTCAACATTAACATTTCCCTGAAACCTAGTAAGAAAATTGTATGAAATCAATTTCCGGCAATAATTCATGCTCTAGGGAGATTATAAGTGATACTTTTTCTATCAAATGCACAGCCCTCTATACGCTTTTTAAATAACTGTTACCTTTATCTGTCTATCTTTACAAAGGAAAAATGCTATTAATACATTTTTCTGTCTTTCTTCACTTAGTATAATAGAAAAGTTTAGAAAAGACGACTTTTATTTTTTAATTATCCTTTTAAATAGATAGTGTATTTTATTTTAAACATAATCTTCATTTGTTAAATTTAGCCTTTGAAATATGAATATATGATCCATCAATTTCAAGTAACACTTCACTAATTTTTCTGAACAACATGTCTTGCGATGATTGAACACAGGGTTCTTGAAGCAAGTAAGATAAATGTCTCAAATTTCGATGACACTTCCACAAATCATCCATTTCGTCGCACAAAATACACAGATTATATTTTTTAAAGTTTTCCATTCTGTTTCGAGTGTTTTAAATAATATTAATTAATGGATATGTCATAAGATACACCGTCAAAATAACATTTAAAAAAATAAGGTTAATGTGATAATTTCATAACCTCCTATTCATTTTAAACAAAAATGTTCATTATTTTTAACGAATACCTGACAAACAGAAATTGTTGGAATGAAGCTTCTTCTTCTTCTTTAGTAACACAGATTTGTTGATAGCTAATAGCATACATTATTTTTAACGAACAAAGATTCGTTTCATGCAACTAAAATCCTAGAAAGGCCTTTCTTGGATATAGAAACCCAATATAATTACAAAATGAAACAAGAAATGTTTCTATCAGGAATATTTTGCAAAAAATATATTTTTAGCAAACTTTAGTACTAGACCTTAAATTAGAATAAACTCTTTGAGGTTCTGTTAATTTATTTTCAATTATTTCATGTACCTAACATTCAAGGCGTTTCATTTGTGCCATAAATATCCAACGAATTCTTTGCGAAGTATAGTCACCTGACAAACAAAAATTATAAAAATACTTTATCAACTGCTGTTCGCTGATCCCCCCTTTTGCTAAGCTGGAGACTGCAGTTGCCCTCGCTGAATGGTTAGTAATCTTCGCTTTCATGGTATCAATGCCGGCCTCAGTGGCAGCAGATTTCAATCACATAGAAATTATATTTTTCCCGACAGGACGATTTTTGTACCACCCCTTTTTCTATGGATGCTTCCATTTTGGATTTGCAGTTAAAAATAATCTGGAAGTTGTGACAGTATCACCTCTTTTTTGGATTAGTTTTTGATAAAGACGAACAGGACATACCTCAGGTTTGAAAGAATTAGTAACCAACCATTTGTTGTCTGCCAATTTCTTGAATCCTCCTTGGGTAGTCTTTGAGAACACTGGATTGTATTCTATGCGGCCTGTAAATCCTCTTTTGCTATCTTTTTTCTCCACCAAGTATTTTACACTAGCTGAACATCCTTCCTCACCTCGCCAGGCTAGTTCTCGGGAAGAAAGGTGGAAAAACTTGCGTTGAAGACCTTCTGGCGTGTCCTCGTCCCACATGTCAAGAATTCTATTATAATCTTCATTGGATAATGCTGCAGAACTGATTTTCTCTTAGAAGGATCCGTTTGTAGTTGTCGACGCTTAGTATCACGTGCAGATCGAGCTTCTACAAATTCAATATCGGAAAATGGATCAAATTCAATCTGAAATTTGGTCAACATCATTTCTGTAATTGTTTGGCGGTAAGATTTCACATCAATTTAACGACGATATCCTTATAATCTGCCCCATTTCTTCTTTTCATATTGAATGCATAATCTTACAATATATGAGCCAACTGTTCAATAGATTAATTTTCTATTTTGTAAGATTTTTCGTTACAAAATTCTATGAACTGTTTCCATACACTTGCCTTATTCGTTTTAGTATTATATGGTGTTAAATCTCTTTTTCTGTTGACAGGCACAGATCCTACTTGGTAATTTTAGTTTCCTACTGGATTTTCTCTTTCCGGAATTACTACCTGGAAATATCTCCTCGAAAAAAATTCAGGCTCTCGGAAATAGTTCCGATAGTAATTTAAGCACTGGGGAGATTACTAGTGATATTTTTCTCGAACAGCTGTGAAGTTTCAAGGATATTGAAATATATTTTGTGGTTGTTGAATTTCAGATAACTGTTAACTGCTCTATATGTACATTATAATGGGTATTCTGAAATGCTTTATTCAAAATTTGTATGTTTGGTGATGTTTGAAGTGAGTGATGATGAATTTCCACTTTACATCTATAGTCTTGGTGAATATTGAAGAAGATTGGATATTCTAAATGATAATTTTCACATACATATTTGATTATTTTGAAATAAACATATTCAGGAATACTATGAGTTCTATTGGTTTTTATTTGTTCACTACTTACATAAATCATAATGGGAAACTTAAGTGTGATAACTGACCGAGGAATTATTCAAAAATATCGATTGGCGAATCTGCTCACGACGATATCTAGCGGAAGGTAGCTGGACTGAATAGTCTACCGAACCCCTTTGGGATCGAAAGGGTTGGTTTCATGGATAAAGATCTCAACCCTTTTTACAGTTTCCTCGACTCGAAGCGGTAGATTCATACAGGAAGTTATAATGTGAGGGTTGGAAGGAGACTACTGAAACGAGGGTGACACTTTTTATACCTACTCCACAGGAAGGACCATATATGTAAAAAGTTAGGAACAGGTAAACAAAAAATGTATATTGATGATAGGGTGAAGCGTGAAATAATTAGCTTTGGTTCCTGAACAAACGAACACATAAATTATGCAGATCATCCATGTTTTTTTGGTCACGTGAAGGTATTTGAATCATGAGCCGTAAAACTGTGTTAAAGGAAGATAGGGTCACTGAATATACACATTGTAAGTAAAAGTGCATTAAATATCGGTTTTTACGATTCGAAAGTCCAATAATATTATCATTTGATTCTTAAATATTTATTGAAGAAAACTTGTTACTTCATGATCGAAATGCAATAAACCTAAATAAAGCTTTTTACATAAGGTACATCCAGAATTTTTTGGCTTGTGGGACTGCTTTAAACAAGGAATCACTAGAAAAGCATAAGAAGTTGGGGCATTATAGCTGTGATTAAGTTGTATGTATTACGAATGTTGTAGTAACTGAACAATGTATATATATATATATATATATATATATATATATATATATATATATATATTGTTATGATTTGAAAATTTGGAAATAAATATTTTTTTTATTATTATTATAATTATATTTTTGCACCGCGTTGGGCGCTATTTGATATGTTTTGATAATTGAAAAATATAAGTTGGTTTTATATAATAATGATATAGCTAATAATCTTCAGTTATTCTTTAAGAGCCAAATTGGTATGATATAAATAGATATTTCTGCCCCTGTATTATATGCTGTAATAATAATTGCCAGCGAACGTCACTGTTCTCTCGTCACGCTACCAACAATTATTATTTTCCTCACCACGGCTAAGCAACAGTTGGTACGCCCTTATCTCAAGGTGGCCGGTTCAAGGCAATAGAGACACTGCCACTGCTGGCTAACTTCAGTTCATTGAATGGTCTTTGGTATGTTATTGATCATTGTGAGAAAACAAAACAACAAAATATCAAAAAGCACTTATCTCCTTCATTCAGGAAGATTCAATAATACCTGGCCTACGAGAAATAACTTATACTAGGGTCAATCAAACAAATATTCACGGATAATAATAATAAATCAGATCATGGATAGATAAACAGAACCTCACTTTTTCCGTGAGAGTGAAGTTTTCTGTTATTGTTCAAAATAGGTTGACATAAAGTTCTTCGAATGTGAAATATGTTATTTGTGAAATAGTTCAGGACCGGAAGAGCACTGTTAAAGTTTTATACCTGGTTGGAACTGTTGGTGTTCTAATTATACCATGAATCAGGATGTCTCCTCTCTCCAATCGCTGTCAGGACTGCAATACCATGAATCACGAACTGTATAGATGCGGAAATCAGCATATGGATCCGTGGATATGTTATCATTAAGGTAATATTGGTTTTGTTTACCAAATGATGAGATTATTCCAATTTTCTTTTAGTAAAATTTTTGCGTGGCATCCGCTTGGAAATTTATTTTCGATCTTTTCTTGGAAGCTTTGTTTTCTATCGCCTAGATACATCTTTTTCCCCTTGTTTTTTCATTTGAATTTTTGAATTCATGCACTAAATTGTCACTTTTTACTGTTTATATTTATATTGCATAATTTATATATACAATTATTTTTCCACTCTTATCATTATTTACAAATTTCAATAATAATTGCTTCTGATACCATCTCATTGCTACTCTCCCACAATTTCCAATTTTACACCTGACCATCTATTCCCTGATTGGCTATTTTTATTAAGACATTTGCTGTTCTATCATTGGCTGCTTTTAGTTAGCTACAATTTCATATACTGTATGTTTCAAATTTATAAATGTGTTGATTACTGTTTATTCCTGGAAATTTTGTAAATTTAGACTTTTTGTTGTCTTTTGAGTATGGGTTATAATAATTTTGACAGTGTATGAAATTGATTCTTTTATAGTATTTTGACATTTTTATCTATCCATATTCTACCTAGACTCACAATATACATATAATTTCAAAAGTTATTCACAAACATTGAAACCATTAACCATCTAGTAATTATTCTTTTTGTGGGTTTTTAGTCTTTTAAAATTTACAACTGGCATAACATAACATAACAATATATATATATATATATATATATATATATTGTTATGTTATGGTATATATGTCAAATAAAAAAGTAAAAATGATGATTGTTTTTATATATTTTTTCTGTACGGTTTGCATCTAGAAAACCTTTGGCCATATTCAAGTCGACGCAGATAATTCAAGAGGGTGGCAGTAGAGTTTTTCTATTATCATCATTATGTTTGATCAGTTCCTTCAAGTGGAACAACGTAGGAAAAATATACAAATCCAAATTTAGAAATAAATATTCAGAATTCAACTGAACATTATATTTATATGCAAGAAACATGCTGTATACAAATTTAGAACCAAAAGGAAACATTACAGGCAAATGTCATATAATTTTTTTTTCTATTTGATCAAAATAATGAAATTTGAGCATAGAAAAATGGATAATGTCAATTTTGAAGGAATCAAATTTGTAAATAACATAAGTATAATAGGTAAGAAGTTGAAAAATGTATTTTAAAAAAGGTGCTAACAGTGAAAATTGAAAAAAGATAACAAAAAGTGATGGTTACCAAGGAGAAAGAAAAATGAGGAGTGGAGAAAAAGAAAATGAAAAATGAAGCAGAACTGTAAGTTTATGATCAATTTTGAAGGAAAAATGCTCATAACTCAGGCATTTGAGATACATTCTTGCATACAATCAACTTTGTATCAAATCAGGAGCAAAATCTACTAAGAAACCACTCACCAAGAATTGGAGGTTAGAGTCCCAACTTTTCACTTCACTAGCAGTAAGGAAGCCGAATTTTGCAAGACATCTACTTCAAACTAACCACAGAACATTCCTGGATTCGTGTGAGTGCAAGAAATACTCATAACAGGTATTTTATCTTCATAAACTCAATCAAGTGGGAATATTCATCGAACTGTCACATTCTCTTTTGATTTAAAAAAAAACACATTATTTTGAGTGAAAATATTCTTCTTCTGTTTATCAAAAAGACTGAGAATAACCTATAAATATTTATTTTGGAATATTTTTATTATTGCGCATGAGCAAGCAAATTTAAAGTTTTCAATTTTGATTGGTTGAAAGGCATTATTAGAATAAGATAGATATCGCTGGCATAGGTTGTTTTAAGTAGTATGTCAATAAAAAAACAACTATCTTACTATTTTTAGACTCATCATTTATTATTTGATCATTTTGCATTCAATATTTCTAACATAAATAGTATATTGAAATCAAGAAAACAACTAGATGGCGCTGCTGCAATCTTCCTGAGATTGAGAGAATCATCTCTACATAGGCGTATCGACTGAGCTGGATAAAGGTAAAGAAAGAGATGTAAAGTGTGCAGGCATCATAGCCGGAGTTTTCTTGTGTTATGATTGGTATGTCACAAAAATTTTAATAAATGAAAAAAAAAACTTACCAACAATCATATACTACATAGCAAAAAATATATACTATATATTTTGATGGTAAGGAACCCTCACCCTTTTTTATTAAATCTAGCATGCCGAATTCAAAAATGATAAAATAGACATTTTGGCAACACAGCTTATGTGCGTTTCCCGACTTTCGATGGAATACATAGGTACTTGTTGCTGAATCGATGAAGTATCTGGTGTTACAGAAGCGTTTCAAACTAGGCGAGGTATTGATATTTTCGAAAGTTCTTGCGGTGTTGATAGCACTAATAGCAGGCGCAATCTAGTGATAAAGCTAGAGAATTGAAGATCGATGTCAGTGAACATCAGCTAACAGAAAGGTTCACTTTCCTGTCATTATATGTCAACGCATTCAATTCATATATAATGTAATTCAATTCCTATAATGCAAAATTGAATGAATGAGGGATTTTGAGCTCAATACATACAGTGATTTGATATTGGAATTCAAATATATACCATTGTCAACCTTTTGATTGAGCCAAGTAAGGGAGTGAATCATGTAATTCCCATATTTTCAGACAATCAAGAAATGTTGTGGAGTAGTGGTTAGGTAACCAGACTGTTACGCCACGAAGTCGAGCAACGTCGGCGGAACTCGTACTTGGATGGGTGACCACTTGGGAACACCGCGAGCCGTCGTTGCTTTTTTGCCATTTCTTGAATGATCGTATATCAAATTTTCATCTTTTCAATATTTCGATAATCAATGAAAACCACTTCTGAACATTCCTTTTTTTTCAAATTGTCAGGCGAAAGGCTCGGATTCGATTCCTAGCAGTGTATCTTTTTTTTTGTAAAAATCAGTTCCAGCTACAATAATATTTAATTTCATAGTGAAAAAATTATACAGTGCACGCGTAAAGTATGGAAGCACGAAGATATCTTTGACACCACGTAAGATACAATAACAAAATTTTGGTTGGGTGTATTAGATGGACCAGCGATTTTAAATTTTATATTTTAGACGTTGCCAAATGTACATTTTCTGACATATACGAAAAATATGTTAATTAAACGGGTCAACCCCTATATTTTATAATTTTCTGTTACAGTTTTTTAATGCCGATGCAGCATACAAACTGGTAATGGCCGATATTGACCATTAATTTTAAGAAATTAGGAAAAACATTTTTATTTTGTAATTAATATTACAGTATAAACAGAAAAAAATACCGAAAGAGAAATGTTCAATATGAACTCCTTGTCTTTGGAAACAGAAATCCATTCCGAATGAAAATTCATCCAAGACTTTTCTAATCGTTTCCGGAGAAATTAATGCTATGTCCTCTGTAATTCTGTCTTTCAGTCCTTGGATAGTCTGTGACCTATTCACGTACACTTTGCTTTTTGAATAACCCCACAAAAATAATCTAAAGATGTCAAATCCGGAGATCTTGCTGGCCATTCGATAGCTCCTCTTCTTCCAACGATTTGGAAATGTAATGTCGAGAAACTCACGAACGCCTCGAAGATAATGAGGAGGCGCTCCATCTTGCTGAATCCAAATTGATCTATTCACGATATGAGGATGCATAACATCAGGAAAGAGTCTGGCTAATTCTGGAATCAACTTTAATTCTAAAAATGCCCAGTATTCTTCACCTGTCATGGTTCTACTCCAAAAATAAAGTCCAATAATGGTATTATTAATAATTCCACACATTGATCTTTTGTGGATACTGCGTATGTGCCTTCACCATCCAATGACGATTTTCATCTGACCAGTACCTGCAGTTTTGTTTATTGACTGTGCCATTTAACTGGAAAGTAGCTTCATCAGAAAAAAGATTTGATTAAAGAAATAAGGATTAGTGTCCAATCTATTTAACATTAATTCACAGAACTTCATTCTGCGATCTGGATCGTCTTCGTTTAGTTCCTGTACTTTATAGGGATGCCATTTTTCGTTTTTTAAATATTTACGAATAGTTGTTTGACTGATATGATTTCCGGTTACAGTAGTAGCCTTATGAGGGTCTTCAACTATCGACAAAAAAATGGCAGTTTTTGTTTGCTCTGGAATAGCAGAGCGGTCACTTTTTGGGGGTTCTCGTACATGTCTATACTTTCCTCAAATTTATGAATAATTTTAGATACAGTACCACGTGCTATAGGAGTTCTGTCTTCATACTTGTAATTAAATATTTCACATACCTCTTCGTGGGTTCGTGTCCTACAAATAATGTCGCAAATAAAACATACTCAAATTTCATAATATTATAGTATTACCTGTCACTACATCCTTTGAGTATTAAAATTTCAATTTTTCACACATGTGGTGACCATTTGGTGATAGTTGTTTGTTGTTTTTTACCATATTTCTGTTCCCTTGTGTGTTAACTTTTAACAATCATGTTTTTATTAACATGAGATATTAAACATTTCATGTATTTTCAGCCTTGATAAAGACGCCAAATAAACGTCGAAACGTCGGCAATTTGAAATTCAGACTACTCATTGTGTCCTATTCCCGCTACCTCGAAACCTACTGTTGAATGTACCATTGTATTTTACTCTGATTTTTATCGCTGGTAAGCCTATTTCCAAAAAACTATCACGACGAACCTACTGACAGTAAAACCTACTTGATTTAACGAAATGAAACCGATATTAATATCATGTTTATCAGTTGTAATATCACAAGAGAGTGATAATAAAGTGAAAATAATTCGACAGATTTTGGAATTCCTGTTGCCAGGCAATAGACACGAGAGCCCGACGGGCTCGAGTGACTATTGCCAAATGGCAACAAGTTTGAGAAAGAAACTGGAGAATTATTTTCTACTTTATCGAATTCTCGTGTGGTATTCTATAGATTATTTTCTGATGTTACGATCATAAACACATTTCCTCGCACAATGATACAATGTACTAAACCGGTTTTGATTCATTTCTCACTTTTCATGCGAATTCATGACATATGTCGAATAAAAAATATACGTTATCAGACGATAAAGACAAAATACCCCAAATTATTCACGCGCCTATTTTCTAGGTAGATTATTCCCACTATAATAATGTTTTGATTGGCCAAAACGTATATGAATGATTTAATTTGAAAGTTTCCATTGGTTTTTAGAAATGTCAAAAAATAATCAGTACAATAACAGCAAAGTTTTTGAGTGACTTCAAGAGCAGTCAATACTTAGTATGAATGAATGAATCTGTCAGTCATATCGATGTAACACACGTGCAAAAAACACAAACACAAGTAGGTACAAAATTGTTCGTTAGGAAAAGGGATGTTTCCGTGTTCCCAAATAAAAAAACTCAATTATCATTCATGGGATAAACCAAGAGTTTTTTGGCCTCGTGTCATAATATGATGAGGTGTAGAAAGTATTTATGATATCGTCTCTGAGATATCGGTAATTGAGAGGTATGATTTCTATGGACCAATTGTGGTTGTTTATTAGAATGTTGTGTGGATAATCTTTATATCGTTGATTACCTATTTTTTTATTCAGAGAAGTGAATCAAGTAATTTAAGGTTTGAATTATACATATATAAAATTTGGTAAGGAAGTATTTGTATTTGTCGGAATTTTTCATATACGTATCCTAGAAATCGTTTCTCTTGATACATTTTATTATAAATTTGATGTTTTTAATTTTCAAGTAGGTATTGATAATCTGTAATTCTCAAATATCAATGATTTGTAGCTTTCAAGCATTGCTATTTTGTAGTTTTGGACTGGTTGAATTGAGAAAAATCTCTATGATTGTCAATCTGTAGGTTCATTCATTAAGGTTCATCCTGTTGACTGACAACTTCAGTATTGAAATAAGTTGTTCAGCGCGTGATGAAATTTGATTAAAAATACATTTGTCGATTTTTTTATCAAATCTCAATTCTAAACCTTTATCTGTTGACCTATGAGTTGACTGTAAAACAACATCAGTTACGAGAACGAAAAAATCATGTTGAGGATAACCACCACTGAATGAGACCAGGATGATATGCTCAACCTGATTGGTAGGCCCAGCAGCAAGAAGAATACCCCGATTCTGACACAAGATCCGATTAGTCCAGCTACGAGCTGTATCAACAACATCGATATATCAGAGGTATACAAACCAACGACATACCATTAAGTTCAGCACTGAGAAATAATGCAGGAACAATTGTGGGATAATCAAATTGGCAACTTGAACTTGTAATTTACTAGTAGATTTGACATATTTTGTTTCATAAACAGGAGGAAACTTTGTCATTAACCTCCATATGAATTTTGAACTTTTATCATATCAATTCAGGCGTCCGATTCAAAATTTGATTTCTGAAAACCGCATTCCCCGGACAAACAAAATACCTAGGAGTATCCTAAGACTTTCGCCTTCAGACAACACCTGATAAAACGGATCAGAATGGCAAAATCAGCCAGGCAATAGCTCAACCCTTTGATCGGACGATTCTTATCATCAGAACCGTTCTTCTGTACGCATCTGCAGCATTGGAACAATGCGAAAAAACGTACAGAACCAGAATATAGCAGTTTATGTACCTTTGGTTCGGAACGGCTCTCCGCCCAACCATACGTCTGAATCAGATTCATCCACCAAGACCTGAACTTGGACACCAACCACATCGACATTCAGACAATACGTGGTTACGTGGAAACTGCACTCGACACACTTATCAGTACACAACACTAAACACACACCTATCAGGTACAGAGATAACAATGCAAACATACGCACACACGCAATGCAAAAATATGCACCACGCTATACCAGCGGTTTGAAGCACTCAGAGACTGACTTTCGAAAGAAAGAAAGCTACCATGCGCCTACTAACGAACTACTATTTCATGGTTTCCCAATTATCAGAACGGCTATGTGGTTTTTCTCGGTATCAAATTGAATCACTCAGGAACAGTACCAGATTAGCCACGTAGCGAGAGAAGCAAATGCTACGGGCCCCGCACATTGGATGGCCTTGGTCTGACAGAGTGTAATTGAGATAGGAGCGTACACATTGTAATCGAACCTACCCCGGTGTTATCTGATTGATACATTTTCTGGTTGACTTTCAATTTCTTTTCAACCTTCCCTTTTTTTCTACCTCTTTTTTTTCTTTCTTGTGATTGTCTAGACAGTCAGCGCCACTTCTTAGGTAGCAGGATCTGCAACCCATCTACTCCGAGAAGACAGTTTGTTTGTTTTCCGGCACACAGCCTAGTATAGCAATTTTTTTGTCGGCACAGCCTTATACAGATAGACCCTCAATTTTCCCACGTTGTGTATATATTTTTTTGTGTTCTTTAGGATACAAAGATCTACTCAGCTGAAGAGAAATAAGAGACAAACTTAAATAAATACATATATTAAAGCCAAGAGTTACAAGCTCCACTTGTTTGAAAACAAATTCGATTAAAGGCTTTACATTTTTCACAAGCTAATATTGAAAGTTATGAGAGTTCAGCTTATTAGGGAATCGTCTCTGGTTTCGAATCTAATTTGATACTACTATGTAAAGTTTTTCTGAAGTGATGAAATTTAATAATAATAATAATAATAATAAATGCTTTTATTGCAGGTACAGCAGTTAGCTTATATCCTGACAAAAGGCAGGATTCAATGCCTGCACATGATTGCTCATGGCAGGAATTGCTCTTCCATCCAACCAGTGCTCTTCCATCCAACTGTATAAACAAGTGACAGGAATATATCTGTATTTGTAAAATTGTTTAATACCCAAAATACCTTACCGGCATTTTCGCGGGTATATTCATAGATCTATCATCGCCAATTGAGAGAATGAAGACTATAGTACATTTCCAGCGCCCAACCAAGGAGTTTCTAGACTCAATTGGACCTAGTGACCGGTCGGAGATTGGTTTGTGTGCACTTACACTAGACAACCCGTTACCATCCTCGGCCACTCTTCACAGTACGTTCTATGTATATATATATATATATATATATATATACATATATATATATATACATATATATATATATATATATACATATATATAGAGTTTTTATAAATGCGAAAAGCCATGATCCATGCTGAACAGAGAGTAACATTGTAGCACTACAAACATACTTATTCCAACATTTCTCAATTTAGCTATTAAATTGTCGCGCTGAGCCATGGTCAAGTACTAAAATCAATTCTAGACCAATATAACTTGAGGATATAATGTGGTTCTGATAGGATTCAATCAATATGACCTACATATATTCCACAAATTGAGTATTCTAGATTCAAACCAGGAACAATTATAAAATTTCAATTTTCCTATCTTTACAATGTTCTTTGACGTCCAGAAGGACATACTGTTATTTATTAAGGTATTCAAAATGCAACTTCGTGAGACTGTTTGAAAGTTCATTAGTCTGATATCTTGCCCAAAATTCCTATAGAATTTACTCCCGACAACGTCTGTGAATAGTCCACTAATATATTTACCTCGCCACACATCAAGGAGTTTGCAGGGACCGCGTCCGCTGATGGACAGGAATGCTTTTGGGTGCACCCATACCCACAAACCCGTTACTTTCCACGGTCACTCTTTAAGTTTCAAGTTTTTGGCAAATGTAAAACCGGGATTTATTCAATTATGGCAAGAAGCAACAATGAGACAATGATAAACACATTCAGTTCCACTATTTCACCATTGTGCTAAAATTCTTTATTTTACTCGATGTTATAAGTAAGACACAGACTAATTGTGGCTGAAAAGGCTGACTCTATAATTTAACTGAGTTGACTGGTTAGTGATGATGAATTGATAATATCAAATGAAGGAAATTAGTTGAAAATTCTGAATGGCAATGAAAATTCATTCAGTTATCATTTCTATTCGTTACGGACCTGGAATTCCCGAAGGTAATTGGGTTGAATTTATAGATTCCATTTTGGATCCATCCTCTCCTTCCCAGTACCAAGGAGTAAGTCCTTCCTCTGGAGATGGTTTCGGTTCAGGTGCTGGAATTCGACTCCTTACGACTGATTCTGGGTTTGCTTATATTGGAAAAGGTCATATCTAGGGAGATGGAATTTGTTTGCCAAACTTTCAAAATCCTCGACTGAAACTTGCCAATATTCGAATTTCCTGAGTGGATTTCCCATCTGAAACTTGTATAAAAGTGATCTAAGATGTTTGTGGTATAATTATGAATAGGAACTACTGGTGAGAGCATTTAGAACCAGTCAGAGAAATTCAACACCGATATTGCCTAGCCAAAAGCTAATTTATAATACGGATAGTGTTTGGTAAGACCATTTCATGTACTTACCCATTTAAGGAAATTGACTGAAGCAAGGGTCACATACATTGACAATTCTATGAAGTGAAATTCATAGAAATCGACAATTCCGAAGTTAATTTCATTTTATCAAGATAACTGGGTTATATTTAACATTACGCACATGAGTAGTGCTCAAATTGGACAATAGTAGTGTTAATATTCATTGATCTTATTTTATTTATTATTATTATTTAGTTAGTTAGTTATTCACGTTCGCCTCATCTCACCTCATTTAATTTTAATATAGTTCATGATTCTGTTAAACCAATGGTTTGGCAATATTGTTGTTTTGCATACTAAATAATCATTATATACAGGGTGTAATATAAGTACGTTAAAATATTCAAATGACGTATTCCTGAGACAATTTTAAGGAAAAAAGTCTTTATGAACTTGTGTCCGGAAATGCTTCGTTTCGGAGATACAGGGTGTTGAAATTGAATTTTTTTGTTCGCTTTTTAGAAATAACTTTTGCAAAAAATAAGTTATTTGCACGAAATTTGGTACCCGGAGTATTTTTGACGTCTAGAGGGCGCTGCGTACGCTGTCATTATTTATTTCAAATTGCCCTAACATTTTTGACAGTGAACTTTTGGTACTTTTCATGAAAAAACCTTATTCCCACACATTTTTCTAGTAAAAAAGGTACACTTTCTCAACAACGCTGGACGTGATGGTTTTCGAGATATTTAAAATTTTCTATATCGATGCATGTTACTTAGCTCCTAGGGCGCTAAGTGAAATTGCTGAGAACATTACGAAAACTAAGTATGTGGTAGGTCTCGTCAAAATAAACTACTTTTTTTCTATGAAATGTTTATCGAAAAATGATTTGTTTTCGAGATACAGATTGTTGAAATTTTCCAAAACATTGTTGGTTTTTGTCATAAGTTTTTTGCAATTTTAGTTATTTTCATCAAACTTTTAACACAGACTTCTTTCAAACTAAACATTATCAAACTGCCTAATCAATCCAAATTAAAAAAAATTGTCAGGTTCGATTATCTAATTAGAAAGTGCTACATTTCGGAGTTTGTAAAAAAACAATTCGGAGAAGTAGTATTTTATTTATTAGGCAATTAAACATATAAAAATTGAACGAAACAACTATTACAACAACTGTTCGAAGTGACAACCCCCAACGGTAATACAAGCTTCTGCTCTCCTCATCAAAGAATTCCGCACCCGTTGAAAAATGCCGGGAGGGTACCTTATCGTTTCGCAGCAAGCTATGATGCGATCCCTTATCATTCCCTCGTTTTCAATAGGGCTAGCATAAACTAGTGATTTTAGGGGTCCCCAAAAGAAAAAATCGACGGGATTGAGGTCTGGTGACCCTGGGGGCTAATGCTGAATGCCTCCTCTTCCTATCCATTGTTGGGGATATGCTACGTCTAAGAAATTTCCTGCTATCAGACTCAAATGAGCGTGCATAAACCAAGAGTGATTTCGGAGACCAATGGGAACATTTTCCATGAGCTGGGGAAGCTCGTGTTCCGAAAAATTTTGGTGAGCATCTTCATTCAAACGTAAGGGGAGAAAATAGGGCCAAATTGAATAATCCCCAATTATGCCTACCCATACATTTTTTTTTTATGTTCTGGTTCCCACGAAAAGGGATATCCTGTAATGTTCAGAGAACATCGTGGGAACCAAGGGAAAGAAGGTAGGAGTTGGTGTTCTTCTTAAATTTCTGGAGGTTGTATGCCTCGGGGAACACCTCCCTAGGCAATGAATTCCAAAGCCTCGCTGTTTGTTAAACATTAACATCAACATTAACATTAACATCAACATCAACATCGACATCGACATCGACATCGACATCGACATCGACATCGACATCGACATCGACATCGACATCGACATCGACATCGACATCGACATCGACATCGACATCGACATCGACATCGACATCGACATCGACATCGACATCGACATCGACATCGACATCGACATCGACATCGACATCGACATCGACATCGACATCGACATCGACATCGACATCGATCGACATCAATCGACATCGACATCGACATCGACATCGACATCGACATCGACATCGACATCGACATCGACATCGACATCGACATCGACATCGACATCGACATCGACATCGACATCGACATCGACATCGACATCGACATCGACATCGACATCGACATCGACATCGACATCGACATCGACATCGACATCGACATCGACATCGACATCGACATCGACATCGACATCGAATCGACATCGACATCGACGACATCGACCATCGACATCGACATCGACCATCGACATCGACATCGACATCGACATCGACATCGACATCGACATCGACATCGACATCGACATCGACATCGACATCGACATCGACATCGAATCGACATCGACATCGACATCGACATCGAATCGACATCGACATCGACATCGACATCGACATCGACATCGACATCGACATCGACATCGACATCGACATCGACATCGACATCGACATCGACATCGACATCGACATCGACATCGACACGACATCGACATCGACATCGACATCGACATCGACATCGACATCGACATCGACATCGACATCGACATCGACATCGACATCGACATCGACATCGACATCGACATCGACATCGACATCGACATCGACATCGACATCGACATCGACATCGACATCGACATCGACATCGACATCGACATCGACATCGACATTGACATCGACATCGACATCGACATCGACATCGACATCGACGACATCGACATCGACATCGACATCGACATCGACATCGACATCGACATCGACATCGACATCGACATCGACATCGACATCGACATCGACATCGACATCGACATCGACATCGACATCAACATCAACATTAACATTAACATTAACATTAACATTAAACATTAACATTAAAAGAGAATCTGTCTTGGAAATGAGTTTGCGTTATCTCATGTGGGTTATCTTCCGCCCAGATGTGATTGTTATGGAAGTTCATGATACCATTTCTTGAAAAATTAGCCTCATCTGTGAAGATGATTTTCGATAAAATTTGGGGATGTTGTTCGACTTTTCTTTGAAGCTATTGAGCAAATTCGATACGTGGTTGAAAATCACGTAGCGTAAGTGCCTGGACACGCTGAATATGATAAGGATATAATTGCTGTTCCTTTAAAATTCTGTAAACGGTCATGTGACTCACATTTAAAGTTTGACTAATTTTTCTTGTACTTGTCTCTGGATGTTCACTAATTTCTTCGAAAACCGCCTCCTCCAATTCCACAGTTCTTGTAGTCCGTGGCCGTCCCACTGCAGAATTTCTTTCAAAGCTTCCAGATTCGGAAACTCGCCGAAAAATATTCGCAAATGTCGCTGCACAAGGAGTGACGCGTTGGGGATACCTTTCCTGATAGATGCGTCTGGCCTAGGTTGAATTTCCGTCAGCCAAGCCGTATGCAAAAACCATATCAGCCACTTCAGCATTCGTAAAGTCGGGCATGGTACCAAAAAATTACTTTATAAACTCCGAACTGTGAATTTGTCAATGAATAGTCAAAATTATAACAGCGAACTTCTATTTTCATAAACGAACGTTCATAGCCTACTCGATTCAATCAACTTAATTTGCAAGCGGAGAGTGACAAAAATTATTAAAATCAAATTTGGCTATACTGATTAACCAGTTTGATAATGCTCGGTTTAGAAGAAGTCTGTCCGGGTATACTGCGTATAAAGTTCGATGAAAATAACTAAAATTGCAAAAAACTTATGACAAAAACCAATCATGTTTTGAAAAATTTCAACAATCTGTATCTCGAAAACAAATCATTTTTCGATAATAATTTCATAGGAAAAAAGTAGTTTATTTTGACGAGACCTACCACATACTTAGTTTTTGTAATGTTCTCAGCAACTTCACTTAGCGCTCTAGGAGCTAAGTAACATGCATCGATTTATAAAATTGTAAATATCTCGAAAACGATCACCTCCAGCGTTGTTGAGGAAGTGTACCTTCTTTACTTGGAAAAGATGTGGGAATGAGGTTTTTTTCATGAAAAGTACCAAAAGTTTACTGTAAAAAATGTAAGGGCAATTTCAAATGAATAATGACAGCGTACGCAGCGCCCTCTAGATGTTACATGAAAATTAATACGAAATTATGATTTCCCCCGTCAGAAGAACTCTGGGTACCGAATTTCGTGCAAATAACTTATTTTTTGCAAAAGTTATTTTTAAAAAGTGAACAAAAAAATTCAATTTCAACACCGAAACGAAGCATTTCCGGACACAAGTTTATATTGCCTTTTTTTCTTAAAATTATCTCAGGAATACGTCACTTGAATATTTTGACGTACTTATTTCACACCCTGTATATTGTCGAATATAGATTTGATATTGTCGAGGATATTTGAATAATTTCCATATTGCGGGCTTGCCCTATGATAAAACAAGGTGTTTGTTATCATTATTGATAAATTACTGTCTGCTTTAGCTAAAAGTATGAAAGCATACCATAAAGTGACTAGTGTTTTTGGAGTATTTCTACAGTTGAAATCTCTGAGAGATTCTGAAAAAAACTACAATTATCGTCAGTACTTACGCAGATGATTTGGAAGAGAGCCTAGGCGACAAATTAGTGCAGTTCGCTGAGCTGCTCAAAACAGATGTGGCTACTGCTATTGTCGGCAAGAAGCACCAGGCTCTGGAACTGCAATTTCATAAACATTAAATGAATAATTCTTCAGAATGTGTTTCCCAAACGTAGAAATTGCCTTGCGTATTAAAAATGAGTAAAGGAAACAATGGGGCAAGAAGGTCTAAATCAACTCTCCTTGATGAATATAGAATATGATTCTCACAGAAAAATCGAAATTTGTGCAAATTGAATCAGAAAAGATTATTTGTAACGGTTCTGATTTATTCAACACCTTAAGCTTGATAACCTAAAGAAAACCAAGGACCTCTTGATATAATTTGCTACGGGCCCCGCGCTGACTTAATCCGGCACTGCCCAGGAAAGTAGTATCATACGGCAGAGAAGAATTACTCAAAATTATTAATGAAGACAATGATAACTTACAAAGTGAAACTTGATCTAGTACCATGAAATTCAACCATAGAATTCCTACACATTGACATGACATTCTTAAAAAATATATATTACGGTCGATTCAATAGTTTGGGCAATCAATTATCCATCCATTTCTGCAAAGTTATTCAAAGGGAATAACATTTCAATTAGACTTGGCATACAGGTATCCAAGTTTAATGCAGGAACACGCGTGCAAAAACTTGGGAACAGGTAGCTAAAAAATGCATAATGGAGTTAGGGTGTGGAATGATTCGTTTGTGTTTCAGAACAATCCAAAAGCAGGTCTAATATCATTATTCATCCCGAAGGTAATTCAAAAGTTGTTTGGTCGCGTGTCTGTACTTAAATGATGTATTTGAAACGTTTTGCATATCTTTTCTCAGGTATTCTTCACTGTGAGGTTCAGTTTCATGCACCACAAGTGGTTGTTGATTCGAAGGGTTGGTGGTACGCTCAGTTTCATTTGTTTTGATGACAAAACACGATTCGTACCTGGTGATTGACAAATATTTTTAATTGAAAAAAAATGTAATGGAAAAAAGTATATTAAACTATAATGTATTTCCAAGAAAAATCTGT
The DNA here is from genome assembly GCA_018342105.1 of Gonioctena quinquepunctata. Classification (NCBI taxonomy): domain Eukaryota; kingdom Metazoa; phylum Arthropoda; class Insecta; order Coleoptera; family Chrysomelidae; genus Gonioctena; species Gonioctena quinquepunctata. The sequence goes on from JAFIRS010000287.1 coordinate 497,749, forward strand.
TTAACTATTATATGAAATTGAAAGATTGAAAATGTATCTAACAGGAAACGAAACATATTTTCGAAATATTAAAATGTCATGATTATGCATGAATCCTATACACAAGAAACAAGCCGACGAGAATACATTTTTACGCATAAACACCTGACTCTATTTCTCGGTTGAATTCGATTATGTGCCAAATTGTAAATGAAGTATCATAAGGGCTGTAATTTGTATTGAAAATAAATACCCACTTCATAACCTTCACTCATGTCTTGCTCTATATCCCTTCCTTATCATTAATTTCTCATCTCACACTTAATTTTTTAACTCACTACTTTATTCGATTGCTCTTACTTGATTATTGTATTTCTTGGTGTAATTTTTATTTATCATAGATAAACAATGACAACTGTCTTACTGTATTCTACAAGTTGCTTATAGGTGTAAAAAAGTCGGATGTAACTGAGAAACAATTGGTTTGACATCTTCTGATTTACTTTTTGCAAAATGAATTATTCACTTCTTTACGAATTCAAAAAAATATATTGAAATTTTGGTGTTTCGTACATCAAATTTGAAAATAAAAAATCTGTTCGCTTGACTATTTGTCTCTTCGTCTATTTGTTTATATATCGGTTTAGCACAGCTATTTTCCTCTTCTACGTGAAGGGTTGGAATTTGGCATTATAATGACTCCCATATTGTCTTACAGCAAAAACTCATCTAACTGAAAATTTTGCTAAAAATGAATGCCAAAATAATAGTGTTCCATTATCTGGGAGAAGAAAGTGTTGAAGGCCACAAAAAAGTACAAGTTTCACTAAGATCACGGAATTTTGACTCAAATCTGGATAACCTGACTCATATCTTGAAGTTCTAACTTATATCTTGGGATTCGAACGGGCGATAAGCGATATAAAATTATGAAACGGAATAAATTTAACGAACAATACTCCCATTCACTTGCACATGTAAGGAACAATCATTGTCTCACCTATAAAAGGTGAGTCCACAATATCTATGTGGTTCATGTCTGTTTGAAAATGATTTGTTCTCCATTCTTGAAACCAATCAAGACTGTTTTGAACTATATTCTGGAGGTGTAATGAGCTGAATTCCATATTTTATTCGAATTCACTGTTTGATTTGGCTTGTAAAATTATTTGCAGTTAATTTTGAGAATGATCATGTCGCTAGTTGCTTTCGAAATGGGAAACATCCTAAATGGAAAATTAAATAAAAGGATTTTTTCAGAAAATTTGAAAAATCCACGACAATAATGAAGTTAATTTTTGTAATATCTGACAGAAAACAACTACTTCCTCGGCTAAAACCACGCTGGACATTGAACTACATCTGATAGATATTAAGAAACCCTATCTGGAAAGATTTTTTCATAATTTCGAACAAATCAGGATTGCTATATTATTCCAAACTTGCATTTTCAACTAGCAGTATTTCACTTTTTTATAGAACAGCCTGTATATTTTCAGTTAATTCAGATCATTCTTCATGATACCTCATTTTATAGGTCTCGTAGCTGAACTTGTTTTTTGGATATTTCATTTCTGCAGTAGATATGAGTCAGATGAAGCTTATGACAATCTGTATATACAGTGCATTCATAAAGTGTGGAAACGCTCGATTATCTCATGAGTTAATTATTTGCTCGGACAGGTCGATTTTAAATTTTAGTTTTCTACTTTTTTAACAAAAAAAAAATTTTTACCCCTACTACCTTACAAGATATGACGTCATCGATTTTTTTTTAAATGAAACGGGTATATTTTTTGTCGAAAATTAAAAGCGCATATTTTTCTGAGTTTAACTATACCACATACGTCATATGTCATATTTTAAGTTACAGTATACTGAGTATAAAGAAATCAGGTGCTCATATTTCTTATTTATTTCATTATTTATTTTGCAACGAAAATATTAAAAGTAGTCAGTAGAAATAATTACATAACACATTCACAACAAATGCTCGAATTGAGCTCTTTGGGTTGGGAATATTGTCAACTAATATCTGACGAATTCGTGGTTTACGTTTGACAACATCGACAATTAACAATTCGTTGAATTTTAGTTTGAATTCTCTCTTTAAGGTCTTTCAAATTGGTAGGTCGGTTTATGTATATTTCACTTCTCAAGTAACCCCAGACAAAAAATCCATAGGAGTCAAATCTGATGACCTAGCAGGCCATTGAATGTGACCGCATCGTCCAATCCAGTAATTGGGAAAGGTTTCATTCAGAAAATCTCTAACCACTAGAGCATAATGTGGACTAAATAGAAGAATCTATTTGACCAGGATGATTCATATCTGGAAATTTTGCAGTTAAATATGGAACTACATCAGTTTGCAACATTTCTAAATACTTTTCACTTGTCACAGTACCGTCAAAAAAATGTGGTCCAACAATGGTATTCCTAAGAATCCCAGCCCACACAGTTACTTTTGGAGGATATTGGGTATAAGCTCCCATCGTCCAATTGGGATTTCTGTTGCCAGTGACGACAAATTTGCGTATTCACGGTACTGTTGATACCAGAAGTTGATTCGTCGGAAAATAAGACATAAAATTCAAAACCATTATTGTGATTACACACTTGTTGCATATTTTTACAAAACTTCATGTCGTCTTCATCAGGTTCATGTATAAGTTTAACTTTATATGGATGTAGTTTGATTCTTCGTAGAATTTCATTGTTGCCAGATAAAGTTGTAATTGAACGATGAGGATTTTTTCCAATTCCAAGTTATACATTTAATTGGGTGTCATCGGTAACGGTAGGTCTGCCACTCTTAGACTTATTCTCAACATTGCCAATGTCATTAAATTTGTGCAATATTTTGCTTAATGTCGATTTGCTTATTGGTTCTCGATCAGGATATTTTTTTCATTAAAGATGTCGCATACTTCTTTTACGATCGCTGTATCCTAAGATCATCAAAACTTCTATTCGCTGTTTTTCTGACAATACCTATAACGTAATTTCAAATTTTTTATCCTAGGGTAATATTTCTCAGGAAGATATTCAAGACTTATAAATCGATATGCTCTACAACAAATCAATTTAATAATGACATATTATGCAATGGTAACTAAAAACTTATTGTCTGGTTGCTAAGGGCTTTCAGATATTTTCATAGCCTGCTTGAGGTTTGGAAATAAACTCGAGTGATTTTCAGGTATTCATTGCAAAATAAATTATGAAATAAATATTGAGAAACATGAGCACCTGTTTCCTTTATATTGAATGTTACATGTCACGTATGTGGTGTGGTTGAACTCAGAAAAATATGGGCTTTCAATTTTTGATGAATAAAAATATACCCATTCCATTGAAAAAAAGATTGATGACCTCATATCTTGTAAGGTAGTGGGGGTAAAAAAAGTAGAAAACTAAAATAAAAAATCGACCTGTCCGAGGTTTACCTCCGAAAATAATCAACTCGTGAGATATTCGATTGTTTCAACACTTTATGAACGCACTGTAAAAATAGAAATGAATGTTGGTATATATGTATGAGATTGATAAACTCCGACACCGTTTGACCGATCACATGAAATTTGGCATATCTAAAGGATTTTCATGGAGGTTTTTATGCTATCCATTTCACCTTAACTCGCCACTAGATGGCACTGCAGCGCATCAGCTTCTATACCATTCAACCGATCGCCTTGAAAATTGGTATATTTGATTATGGAGAATATTTTCGCGTTATCCATTTTGATATAACTTGCTTAACGGCATAATGGGATAAAGGGAAACGGCATTATGGTTTAACGGGATAACAAGAAACGGGTTAATGGGATAATAATAATAACGGCCTTCTGCGTTGCTATGAGAGTAGCGAGCCCGTCCGAAGGGGATACATGGCGCGAATGCATGCTCTGTGGTGCGTGGCACACCCAGAGTGTGCTGCATTTTCCCCACAAAATCTACGGGATTATGTATCCTACCTTCATGGGCGTGACTATGTGAGGCCTCCTAGGCAGGATAACGAAGTGGCCGAAGTGGCAGAAGTGCCAGGAGTCGAACCAGCCGAAGAGGTGGCAGGTATCAATTTTCCACCAACAGAGATTATCAGAACACGCAGGGTGCTCCGCACTTTGAAGCCCCTGAAGTCTCAAGATCTGGCTCGAGTGGATGCGGAAATTCGTGAAGCGCTTCCAGAAGAGGCTGACATCTGGCAGATCAACACCGCCGTATACGATGCTGCTCTCATGCTTTCCCGTGCGGATACGCAGAACAATGCGTCTTCGACTAGAAGGCATGAGAGACGCATGCAAAAGATGGAAGCCAAAATCAAGTCGGCGAGACAACACGCATCTCGTACCCAATGTGTGATGGACTTCGTAGTGGCCAATAGGCCATTTACGCCAACAGTCCATCACACATTGAACCAAGGAGTGCTGTTAACCATCAAACAACACTGCCTTGATAGGATACGGATGCTAGTAGCTGCGAAAAAAACACTGGTACGGCGAGCGAGAGGAATCGCGGAAAACAAACAGTTCCTCGAGAAACCTCCCGCTTATTCCAGCAACCGCCGCTTGTTGTGGAAAACCCGCCGACCGCTGATCAGGTGGAAAACTTCTGGAAAGAGATTTACGAATATCCGCAGCCACTCAATATAGACACTCCAGCCCTGACGCAGTTTGGAGCCTGCTGTAGGAGATTTCAGCAGCCTCATCCCGATGAACTGCGCCAACCGATAACCCCGGAAGAAGTTCGAAAAGCTCTTAAGGGCTCGAAGAACTTTACTGCTCCAGGCCCAGACGGGTTGAGCAACCTGTGGTGGAAGAAGTTCACTAGTACCCACCTCCACTTAGCCAGAGTTTTCAACTCGTGGCTTAGTGGAGAGCAGCAGATTCCGGCTTGGTTTGTCGGGGGGCGAACCGTGCTAATCCCCAAAAACGGAGATTTGTCTGATCCCAAGAATTACAGACCGATAACATGCTTGAACACGTGTTACAAATTGTTTACGCGCATTTTGTACACGCGAATACTCCTCGCAGTTGACACGGTGTACGAACGGATATATGAGCAGAAAGGGTCAAAGTAAGGTGTTGCTGGTTGCAAGGAGAACCTGCTGATCGATAAATATATCACGCAGGACTCCGTGCAGTATAAGCGAAACCTTTCGATGGCCTGGATCGATTACCGCAAGGCATTTAATTCAACATCGCATGAGTTGATCTTGCATTTGCTCAGATGCCTTGCGGTACCCGATCAAATAGTGAGATGCATTGAACAGCTGATACCACTCTGGGGACTCGCTTCACCATAACATCAGGTGGAGCCAAAGTCCAAACAGAGCAGGTTATCTTCAGGAGAGGTGTGTTCCAAGGGGATTCCCTCAGCCCCCTCCTTTTTTGCATCTCGCTTATGCCATTATCCGTTGCGCTCAGAGAAACCCGTGGTTACAACTGTGGCACCCCCGGAAACCGAAGGCATAAGGTCACCCATTTATTTTATATGGATGACCTGAAGCTTTATGCCTCGGGTGAGGGAGATCTGCAGCAATCTCTGAGGGTGGTGCAGGAGTACACGCATGCTATCGGTATGGAATTCGGGATGGATAAATGTGCACTGGTTCATCTCAGAAGAGGACGATGCGAGGATTACGGAGAGGACGCGCAGCTGGTAGATGGAAGCATCCTCCGCCATCTGGATGCCGGAGAGGCGTATACCTACCTAGGAGTGCAACAACGTTGCACCCAAGAGGTAGTGGCGGTTAAAAACGCTCTCCGCGGCAAGTATCAGCAGAAACTCCGGCAGATCTGGTCATCAGAACTGTCGGGCATGAAAAAGTTTCTGCCACCAACATGCTTGCCGTTCCAATACTAATCTACTCCTTTGGGGTAGTGAAGTGGACCCTGGAAGAGCTGCGTGCAATTGACGTAAAGACTCGCAAAATGATGCACCTACATCGTAGTTTGCATCCGAAATCGTCCGTTCCACGGTTGTACCTCCCCCGAAAACAAGGAGGCCGTGGACTTCTGAGTTTGGAGTGTCTACACAACAGGATGGTGCTGGATGGAGCCTGTAAAGTCATCAGGAGCTTGGATCCCCTCCTCTGCATGGTCAAAGACCATGAGATTGCAGGGAAAGGAGCGTTTCTTTTCAAGGCAGCAATCCGTGCAGCCGATGAACTCGGTCTCGTATTCGACACCGAGCGGGATATCCAAACTCTATCACCGAGTTGGAGCCCGCTCGACGGAGAGTCCACATAAGAGCTGCAGATAATACTGTACATCTGCAGCTCCACAAGGATAAGCCGATGCATGGAATCTTCTACAAACATATTGAAGACCACGGCTTATCCGAGAGGCTGACCTTTGCTTTCCTTAGGTCAGGTGGACTCAAGTCGGAGACTGAGGGATTCATCATGGCTCGCCAGGATGGTGTTTTCAACACTCTCGTCTACCGAAGCCACGTGATGGGTATAGAGGTCCCTGACACGAGATGTAGGGCCTGCCGTGGAGCGCCTGAGACCATCATGCACTTGCTGTCAGCATGTACAGCATATGCGGTCTCAGCCTATATCCATCGTCATAACGCGGCGTTACGAGTGCTGTATTACCATCTACGACACTCGTACGGTATTGATGAGACACCAGTGCTGCCATACGCTCCGGGGGATATTGAGTCCGTTGTGGAGAATGAGAAGTGCCGAATTTATTGGAACTACTCATTCCCCACCCTCAGGCAAATACAAGCCAACAAGCCTGATGTAGTCCTTTTCGACCGCGAGCAGAAAACGATATACGTTATAGAGTTTTCGGCTCCGGGCGAGACGAATATCGTGCGAAAAGAGGATGAGAAACGGACGAAGTATCGAGATTTACTCTTCGAGCTCCGCAGACTCTATCCAGACCATTCTGTAAAGATGGTGGTTCTGATCATAGGGGCCCTTGGTGGAATGATGCCAACGCTACTCTCAAACCTGGAAATTATACCGGCATGCCGTAAATCGCCAGAATCTCTAGCCGGCCGCATGCAGAAGGCAGTCATCCTCGGATCGTCACGTCTGCTCAGGACACATGATTCTCGGACCCAATGATCTCTCACCTCACGGATGTGGGGAGAGGTCATTGGTTTATATAACCAGCGCGCCCTTCCGAAGTAAGGGCCTGACTGGATGTGTTTAAAAACGAAAATGAAAATAATAATAATAATTTATTGGCCCAAGTTATGTAAGTTACATTTAAGGTTGTCAAATAATACGAAAAACAGGAAATATGAACGAAACTGAGTACAGGTATATACAAGAAACGTTGACAATTATAGTAAAATTTTGAATATAAAACTATATGTATAACGGGATAAAGGAACGGGTTGACGGGTTAACGGGAAAACGGGAAATGGGTTAACGGGATAACGGAATAACGGAATGTGGGCAAAGTCCCAGGCATAACCTAGATGGAACAACACAAGAAGAGCATAGGAAAAAAAATAATTATATGGGGACGAAGTCGCGGGTACCAGCTAGTACGATATATTTTCAGTATGTATGTAAATAAATGATGTCAATGGCTAATATCATACTACATAATATTGAACATTTTCAAAAATGAATTGGTAGAATGTTGATAATCTCCTGAGAATTTGTCAATCTTAAACATACCCCACTATAGTTGAAGTATTGTGCTATTCAAATGCAATCTGGGCAAGTGACAAGTTTTTTCAAAATCGTTCAAACAGTTATCTGCATCGGCAGAAAAGCCGAAAGAGATTATCACACAAAATATTGTAGTCGAGTAAGGCCCGATTTCACCACAAGACAGATAAACGGCATTTTACTAAACTCCGTTCTCACTAAACTCAGATTTTATTCTTGATAAACCTCGATCCAGTTTCACCGACACAAACAGACGAAAGCTAAACCGAGTTTATTGAAACTTAGTTTAGGGACAGTCAAAAGCTGGCAACATAGTAAAATATGTACGTTTCTGTCATTTTTGCATAGATTTCGTCGTTTTGTAGAGGAGCCAAAGCCAAGTGACAATATAACCTAAAAATTGAAAACCGATAACTTTCGTGTTTGGCTCATGTTTTGTGATATTTTTGTGGGTGTTCGGTGTTCAAAGTTTAGTTTTTGAAGAAACTTGATAAAAGTGACAATATCTTCTACAATTAATTTCAAGTTGGAATGTGAAAATATAATTCATGAAATAAATTCCTTCTTTGGACTCCATTCGGCACCCAGCTTATTGAATAAATTGGTACAACATATTTCTTTTACCAGAGTGAAAATGTCTGGAACAAACTCTACCATATTTCGTTAACTTATCAGACCAGTCTTTTCGTTCGATGGCATGTACCTAGGCTGCTTGCCTTCTCTGGGAGATTCCACAATGTTTTCTTTTTCTTACACCAGCAGATGGAATTCTGATAACAGGGTCAAAAATACAAACATGTACAATTTACCTGAAAAATCGTATTCGGCCGCCTTTTGATGCATTTTTATTGCATTTCACAACAGAACAATATGGAGACATGATCATCTACGAATTAAACAATAACACATATAATCCAACTACTGAATTCTTTCTGAAATAGGTAAAAATGTTCAATTCTCCAACATAAACAAATCGGAAAAGTAAGGTTGTTTCACCTCCAATGTCAACCATCTGTCAAACGTGCACGAAACCAATGAACTAAATGTCGTTTAACTTCGTAACTGGCCAAATTCAGCCCGTTTTAAGTGGAAACGCCGTTTAGAACTAAACGCGGTTTATAGTTCCTGGTGAAATCCAATATGACGTGTAGAAAGCTTAATCTAAGTTTAATTTGAACAAAACTCGTTTAAAGAGGTTGGTGAAATCGGGCCTAAGTGTCGAAGGCCTTACTGTAGTCTAATAATACCAGACATATCGAATTGTCTTTGTCAAGAGCTTTGAAAATACCACCTATAATTGAAAATAGGGCTATGGTGGTGCAGGTTGCACTGCTGTGATAATTCATCGTTCGTTCACATAATAATTAAACTGATGAGAAACATTCCCAGTTTAATATTTAATAAAATGATTTTTCTGAAAATTGAAAAATCTACGACAATAATGAAGTTATTTTTGTAATATCTAACAGAAAACAACTACTTTCCCGGCTAAAGCTTCTTTTGAACTAGATTTGACAGATATTTGTGAAAGGACGCTAATTCCAAAAAAAATCTGAAACTGAAACTTTGAATTTTTATTGAGATAGTTATTTGATTTTCTATTCCACTCAAATCAATTATTCTGATCTTTCGATATCATCTTAATAATTTTTTAAAAGCAAGGTAATTTGCCAATAATCTGGGAATTGTCGGGTAGTTATTATTGTATTAAGAAGGAAGGTAATGTGATCTGATAGAAAGACTCGATTAGATTAATCATTCAAAGGGAGATATCATCGGAGCCGATAGCATTATCCTTGATAGGATGAAGATAGATTTGCATCATTTGGCTAAAGACAAAGGTGAAATGAAAATGATTGTCGGATTCGATAACGATCCAGCAGTAAAACTTGCCTGGCAGGTAGATCAGACTGAATTGAATGCGATTAACAGATTCCAAATTGCTTGGGATTTATTTTTTCCCCATGATATCTAGAGATCTCAAAGTATTCCACTTAGTTTTTGAATCTTCATTAGTTAGAATAATATCGGGATGATCTTTCTTCTCCTGACGTATTGCACCTGCTAAGTTCATTTTATGGACAGGAATTGCTTTATTCCAGTTCATAACAGAAAGTGTAACCTTATATTTTTTCAGAGAGAAATCATTTCTTTGATATTTAGGTCAACTTACTCTTCTAGTTTGAATAGGTGCATGTATCCTGAAAAGAAGAAATATATTATTATTGGCTATGCTACCTTTTAATTCGTTGATACATTGAGTTATGTCACCCGAGGGAGGGCGGTACAAATCGCCAAAGGTGAAGTTTTACCGCGATATGTATGTTCGAGGTTTTAGTGACATTACTTTAAAAAATGGAATTGGAATATCCAAAATGCAGATAGGTATAGATGATAGGCATACTCAATAAAAAGTTTGTAGTCATTAGTACATTGTTGAATATATATGGTGTTATACATGAAAAGAGTTAGATACGAGAGATGTAAATTAGAACGTTTGTACTTATTTAATAATAATGAAAGTCACTACGCATATTATGAGTTCACAAAATTATTCTCATATATTTCTTTCGATTTGGAAATTGCGATTTCAATATCAAGAAGCCATACGTGCCTGTCTCAATACCAGTTTTTCTGTAACCAGAGTCGGAATTCCAAGATATGTCGGATTATTCGAAATATAGGTATGAATTTCAAGGACTTTGTCAAAATTTCATGATCTACATTGAAAACTGCTTCGAAATAAGAATCAAACTCATAATGGCCCTTTCACGCTTTTGCAGAAAAAACAATCTTGTGGAATATAAGGTTTTCTAAAAGTTTAACTAGCGATAAAAATTATCTAATGTCTCATAGAATTTGAGAATCTGGCGATATTATAGTACCAAACAACATTAATTTGACCTAGCAAAGAGTAGCCTAAATGAATTAGGTTTCAATCTGGATATTTTTTGCAAGATAATACCGTGTACAAATCAACTCATCTTATCTACTCATCGCAAGATGGCGAAGAATACATAAAATTATATATAGAATTATATGTATGTCATGACGCCATTTCTGGTAATTTTGTTTATCCAACATAGTAGTCATTCCCAACAATATGTGTAATTTTTGAAAGTTGGCTACCCTGTTATACGTTGCCGACTATTTCGCCTGACAGCTGTGACTTTTGTACTTCAGTTTGTGTATTATTTCCTTTGATTCTTTAGTGTTTTTTGTTTGATAATGACACATTTCTCAGAATTCATCAATCATTTCGAAAAGACCTGTGTGTTTCAATATAAACATGTCTGAAGTATTATCAAAACAGGCCCAACAAATAGTAACCTTTCGAAAAGACTACTTTGAAAGAGAACGTGAAATTGGAGGACCTTCACTCCCACTGACTGCTGTTAGAGACGTAAATTATTCAAATGACATATATCTGTAAGAAATAAAGTAAAATTACATAATAAACATATTTATAAATGTTAGGTTAGGTGTTTATGTAAGTGTTAAAGCCCGTTTGTTAGTTAATCTTAGGTTATACCAGTAAATTTTAGGATTTACTGACATGAGTTGGTGAATATAAGGATTTATAAGAAAGGGATATTTTTTTCGGGAATTTACCATTAGAATTTAGTGAATACTAGGTGTTACCAGTGACGGCTGGTGATGGTTTTGGAAATGAAACAATGAGTAATTTTCAATCATTTATTTCAATTAACTATCATTAAAATCCTAACATATTTTCATGTATCATATAAGAGTAATTATAAATCCTATTTTGAATTATTTTCATTTGGTATTCTTATTTATACATTTTTAGTAGCTAGTCATTTTAAAACACCTCTAAAATACTTCTTGAATAGTAAAAAATAACACAAATTAAATTATCTTCTCACAAACAGAACGCTTGCGTTGGTTAATTTAACTGAATCAGTAATTTTCTTATTATTTGGTATTTAACAAACAAATTGAAAAAAGCCAATTAACACGTTATGATAAGTCTTTTTCAACATTTACCGTGTCTTTGAGGTAAATCCTAAGATGTACCACGTGAATGGTGGTAAAAGTTCGAAATGAACGATGATCACAGAACTGTTGGGACTTTTACCATAAAGAGTTGGTAAATCTTAGGTTTTACTGGAAAATCTTAGGATTTACCGTAGCTCGGGCTTCTACAGTAACATATATATTTATTTGTTTTTGATTTCAGAATTTGATTATTTCCACTGTAAACCATATTTCAACTGAGATAGGTGAAGTATTCAGCATTCCATCGAAAAAATGAAAACGGGTAAAACCTGTGGTAGTTATTGATGGTTTCCATCAAGCTGCATGTGATCTATGATATGCACAAAAACAGTATTTTTAATCAATTTATTCGTCATGCACTATCTAGTAATAACAATTATTTCAGGAAAACTTATCACTTCAAAAGATGAACTGGAAACATATTTTCAAACTTCTTTGTGGAAAATCCTGGAAACAAAATTGGTTTTACGTATATAAAAAAAAATAATGCTCATCGTGGTTTGATGGAACTAGTATCGCATGTAAGCGTACACACATTTTACATGAGTACATGAAACTTAAGAAGGAGGGAGAGGTCACGCCAGTTTCTGTTCTTGGAAAATTCGGGTATTCAAAGAGGGCAAGATTACCAATGTAAAGAGTGTGAAAAGACTAAGATTCGTGGTGCAAAGCAAATAGAAGCATACATTCAAACCAAAATATAACATTTGTTTCTTTATTATGAGGTTTATTATAATTCATGCTGAATGCAGAACCGAATTTATTCGCGGAGCCCATTTGAATTTTTGTTCGAAGAATTGTGATTACCATGGGGAAATGAACCGAAAAAATCTGCATTGGTTTGAATATTAGCTATCAACAAGGCGGGGTTGGTTGCTTTCCGGGCATTGTCTCGCTGCTCAGCTCGCTGCTCGTAATCCTCTTCATGTATGCGGGTTCGGGCCGTGGAATGACGGGTCAATGTAGCAAGATCATACGTGGTCTTGCTATTTCCTAATGAAATTTCAATCCAACAAAGGAACCAGGAACTACAGCGAGGAGGATGGAACCTGTTCTCCGGTGTACGGGGGGCGACTGTATGTCATGTCCGATGTGCCGGAGAACTGGAAGCATTCGCGGAAACCTGCCTGGCACAGACTGCGTTTTTAGCTAGTAATACTAGACATACTTGGAGGCTTGCCTTAACCGGCCGGCTGAGTAGACGAGAACAACAATAAAAATTTCCCTTAGTTCAAGGTGAAACAGCTTCAGACTGCATCACTAGTGGATGAACTAGTTACGATTATGCGAACTCCTGGATATCTGGCGCCCCTGGTTTCATTTGCAAGGGGGATCTGCCGCAGGTGACTGTCTTTCCCCACCTTCTCCTGGGACCGATTATGGTTGGGAACACGGCAAACAGGGCGAAGAAAACTCTCCAAAAATCATGAGAGGATGCGGAACTGAGAGTCGTTGGAGAGGCAGCAGTGCCTCACAACGAAACTTTGCTGAACATTCTTTCCAGATGAGCCAGAAGCTCAAGGCTCTTGAAATAAACCTCCAACATTCGAAAGCAGCTACAAGTGTGCTTAGAAGAAAGTTTATCGAAGAAAACCTCAGTATAGGATTGCTTCATGAGCTTTGGATCAATAGAGGACAAATACAAGGACTCGTAATAAAATCATGTAAGTTACTTTTTTGCAACACTCATGAACAAGCAGCCAGCCATATTGCTCGCACCCTACATTAAATTTATTCTTGTTCCACAGTTCATCACCGGAGATTTGGTAACCGTCATCGTGAAAGTATCAACTTAAACAGGCAAGAGGCATATTTTAATTGCCTAGACCTACTTCCCAGGGGACTCACCGTCACACCCACCACCAGAGGAAATCCAAAGCCTCATCAAATGGTGTCAAAGAGAAAACAGGCATTCCATTCTGTGCTGCGACGCGGACGCGCACCATCTTACATGGGAAAGCACAGATATGAATGCACGAGGTGAGTACCTTTTAGAATATTTGTCTACGACTAATATAGACATTGTCGATAAAGGTATTAGACCCACCTTCATGATTGCCATCAGAAAACAGGTTTCTGACCTAACCCTTGCTGATCCATTTATAACAAGCTATATTCGCAACTGGCACGAATATGATGACTGCTCGATGTCGGATCATCAATACATGATATTCGACTCGGAGTCATCGGAAACAGGCTTCGAGGGATATAGGATACCCAAAATGACCAACTGGGATTCTTATGAAGAGCATCTTGAGAGGCAATTTTATATTCATCGATCCAGCTGAGGAACTAGGTACAGCCTCCAAGCAGCTTCAAAAAGCTAAAATGAATGTATATGAAATCAGCTGCACAGAAAAACGAAAGGCAGTCAATATAGACGTGCCTTGGTGAAATAGAGAGCTAGCCAAACTTAGGAAAAAAGTTAGGAAACTCCTCAATAGAGCTAAAAGTCTGGGGCACTGGGAAGCAGCTATTTCTGAGTACAACGAACTCAGAAATTCAAGAAGGAGAACATGGAGGCAAATGTGTGAGGTGTTGCGGAATTAGCGCCAGAACATTCCGACGGCATCGGTCTGATCAAAAAGCCGAAAGGTGGTTATGCAGATAAGTGTTCTCATCCAAATACACTTTCCTGGGTCCAACGTTGTTGAAGACGAACTGCGAAGTGCTCAGCTGGGAGGAGTGATCACCAACCCCAACAGAACCAGCAGGAGCATAGCGGGGAAAATCTTCACCACCCAAAAAATCAAATGGGTCGTTAAGAGCTTCAAACCTTCTAAATCGGCAGGAATGAGGTATTTTGTTTTCATTGTCTGACAACGTTTATTTCTAATTTGACGTCTGTCATCAATTCGCATGAAAAGTTAGCATTGAATCAAAACTGATTTAGTACATTGTATCATTGTGCGAGGAAATGTGTTTATGATCGTAACATAAAGAAATAATCCATAGAATACCTCACGAGAGTTCGATAAAGTAGAAAATAGTTCTCCAGATTTCTTTCTCAAACTTGTTGCCATTTGGCAATAGCCACTCGAGCCTGTTGGGCTCTCGTGTCTATTGCCTGGCAACAAGTTTTCGAAAATCTGTCGAATTATTTTCCCTTTATTCCCACTCTATATCGAGATTACAACTGAGAATTTTCTACCTATGATATTGCCGCGGGAATTCTTTGAGGTATTTTGTTTTTATTGTCTGACAACGTATATTCTTAATTTGACGTCTGTCATCAATTCGCATGAAAAGTGAAAAATGAATCAAAAACGGTTTAGTACATCGTATCATTTTGTGAAGAAATGTGTTCACGATAGTAACATAAAAACTAAATCTAGAGAATATACAAAATGGCCTTGCAATAATAGAGCCCTTCTTGAAAAGGCTGTTCAAGGCTAGTTTCATTTTCGGTCACATATCGAAAGCCTGGAGGGAGGTTGAAGTGCTGGTCATACCAAAGTCTGGGAGACGTCCAGCAGACGAACCAAAGTCTTATCGCCCCATCAGTCTCACCTCCTTTCTCCTGAAAACAATGGAGAAAGTCATAGACTGTTATATAAGAAGTGAAATCCTTCTAGACAGACCACTTCACAAAAAACAATTTGCCTATCAAGCAGGCAAATCAACGATTAATGCTCTACAATGCTTAGTTGAAAGCATTGAAAAGACAAAAAATGGCCATAGATAGAGTGCTCTCGATAACAGCTCACATGACTCCAACATCAGATCGCTAGAGGTGAGAAATATAAACACATCACTGATCAGATGGATACATGCAATGCTGGAAAGCGGAATGATTGTTGCTGCTCTCGGAGAGAAAACGGAGTTCTATCGCCTTTGCTGTTGTCACTGACCGTGGATAATCTGATAGTGAAGCTACATGAATCTGGAATTACGACTCAAGATTACGCCGATGACCTGGATGACGGGGTAATATCCAATCGCATGCAGATAGCCCTGAATTCGCGGAGAACAGAACAATGCTGGTTCCATCCACAAAGAGGCGTGAGTATGAACTGAAAGCCCCAACCCTGGATAGAACTCAGCTAACTTTTCCCAATGAAGTCAAATACCTGGACGTCATAATCGACCAGAGACTTACATGGAACAGTCATATTAAAAAAAATCTTCCAAGGCTACAGCCGCAACCTGGACATACCGCAGAGTTCATGGTTTGAAGCCAAAAATAGTATACTAGTTATATCAAAACTCATGGTCACCTTTGCCTCATTAGTATGGTGGCCAAAAACCCAACAGCACTCGGCACAAATCAGCTGCAGAAAGTGCAGCAGTTAGCTGTCTGGGAATCACAGGGGCAATATTCACGTGCCCCACTGCAGCACTAGAGGTAATGCTGAATCTTCCGCCACTGCACTTGTGTGTAATGGAAGTAGCGGCAAAAAGTGTCTCCAGACTGCACCAGGCATAAAATTTGAAAGCTGGATCAAGAATTTTATTTTATATGGATAGTGTGGCACTACAGCTGGAAAATGACTGTCTATATGGAAAGATGCTTTCAACAAAACTACATCTTATATATCAGCTAAAACCGTGCCACATGCTGACCAGAAAATCAAATTTTACTGGGATAGGGAAGTTGGGTTTAATAGGAAAAATGTTCAGCCCCTCCTTATACATTTTGATTTTGATGATGATTATGCTGATGTAATCCAAGAAACCCCCTTAAATTAATGAATTTGTGTTCCACTATGAACAAAATTGGTTAGGTCAAAAGTTCTTGCTATAGTCGGCCCCTATGAGTGCCTCCATGACGGATCAGAAGCCCTATATAACCTATGTGCCACGATATAGACGGAGAAAGTTCCGGCCCAAGTATGGGTCTCCTCCAATATGATGGTGCCCCATTGGTACCAACTTTAGTGCATAAGATCTGACATAACTCATTTTGTATATAGCAGAAAACAAAAAAATCAACTCCTTATTACTCAACGTGCAAGAGGATACCAACGGATATTGGGAAAATATTGTTTTTGATATAGTTCTACTGATTTTACTCCTTACTAAAACCGTTTAATATAGTGTACAAACAACCTTAACAAACCCTAAATATGGCACATACTGACAGCGATGTAATCTAACTTCTCATGGCGTCATTATCTTCTTAACCTAAAATACTATAATATACACGACCCAATATCAATATATTATTTATGTTGCGTGGTCCTTTCTCTATTCCATTTCTGTTTTAGATTTCTGCTGTAAGTGAGTACGTAGCTCGTGGCTAAACACTTAGAGAAAATAATAAAAGACTTTCACGGTACTTTATATAAAATACCTATACAAAGTTTCAAAGTTTCAAAGTTTATTCAAAGTATTGCATGTACAAAAATATTAATATTTTTTTTACAAATATAGAGTTAGATTTGTTCTCTGACTACAACATACCTAGGCATAATTGCCTGTGTGTGTGTTGTATCCAAGGCTCCTCTAAAAACTATTAGTACTGTCCATAAACTATGCTAAAAATTTAGGCGGACAAAAATTTACAAGAAAAAAGTAGAAAAGGTAACTGTCACTAGTGTAAAACATTACTTCACACACATGTGTATTTTATATGTGCACATTAATTTTAACCAACATTTTTATAATATTCGACGATTGGTAGAGGGTAGGGATAGCAGCAAAATGAAACAAAACTTCATGTGAGCCGAATCACTCTTGCACTCAAAATGTTATAATGGGATTTAAATGGCTTTGATGATCCTAAATGAAGACGTAAGTGGAATGAGGTGTTATGTTACAAAATTGTTGAGTAAGTTGAGGCTAAAGTTTTTTTTATGTATTTTTTTCCATTCAGGACTAGCTGAGCAAGAGGTTATCAAAATCATATAATTCCACTCACTAACGATTCATTAATGTGAAAAATGGGAAATGGGAAAACTTCATTCATGAAAAAAGAAACAGATTTTTAAGGATTGTAACCTAACACCTTCATCCACTTGTGTCTTCAATTGTTTTTGTACGTAGAATCATCATTCATGAACATTCATCACTAATTCAGACATTTTAAATTCACCCTGTATACCATATATTGCATAGCCGAATCATTCATCAGACCAATCACGGAACATTTTAAATATAAGTCAGAAAACAAGTCCTTTGATACAGGTTGATCACACTGCAGACTACTTAAAATAGAGGGTTGGGTTGTGAAAAATAAAAAAATTTCTACTTCTTGTGTAATCCATAACTTCAATGAATATCACCATGAATATTATTATTTCTAATTAAATTTCCATCAGAAGTTTGTAATCGCAAAGTCATTCTGTTGTCAAATTATGGCGGAGGCTTCGCATTCAGAAACTTTGGCGAATTCTCTGGTGACAGTACATCTACATGCAATTCTTGAAACTGGCTCTCTCTGCATTACATAAAAATATTCCCGCACGAATTTATACAAATAATTAAATTGGCAATGCAGGTTTTTGGATTACGTTTAGCTGATGGATAATTATAATTTTCAGAAAAGGATAAAAATGTATTTCTTGTTTGGTTTATTTTTGCTGAAATTACATCATCAGTTACATATTTTTTTCTAGTAATCGGCTAATATTTATATTATATTTTTGATCGCATATGATGATGGGAGATATTCCTGATGTCATCCAGGTTGAATAGATCCCATGTCTATCCTGTCCATCTGGAAATGAAAAAACATACTTAATGAATGAACCATGACATGAGAACAATCAGTTCAGATATATTTGCTACTTAGTGTGACTTGATTCCAGGAAGAATGAAACCAATAAATACCAAAGTATCGTATTAGAGAAGATGGAACATGAGAAGAAAGCCCAGTCACATATTTTCGAACGATCAGATGTTTTCAACAATTTATCGCTGGACATGCGTTTTCAGTGGATTTGCGAAAATATTCAAAATAAAGGTAGCTTATAATATCAAATGTGTATAGAGCATCAAATTTCCTGAAATGACTATTTCATTTATATTATTAGAAGCTTCACAGAAGCGGAATAAGCATAATATTGTACAACCTTTTTTTCAGATCTTAGAAGAACCAATTCGATTTCGGGTGAAATTCTACTTAAGAGAATTTCGTCAAAGACAACTTATTTTTTTATTTTGCTGCTTTTTTAAATCAATTATTCGATTTTCACCACTCTACTTTGTTGATCGTAATCAACAATCATTTCAACTAATTCTAGTGGAATATAAATTGCTATTCACGAAATTATGATCAAAAATATTCCTTGTTTCTTATTAGGATCAACGCTGAATTTTATAACTGAATTAGCATATTTTGATCTCTAATATAGACAGTATGAAGAAATCATATTATATCACCATATACCGGGTGAAACTATTCATAGGAACAGTCTTACATTTCGCATTTTGATTGAAAAAAAATACAAATATCTGATAATCCAAATTTGGCTTTTATTGAGATAATTAAGTAATTCAGGTTTTATAAGATAACTGCACCATATTTAATACTGTCTGCAAAATAAAATCATGTTGGCGTTTTGGATTTTTTTTCCTCATAGATCATCTTGCATACCATTTCAATATCGGATATCATACTGAAATCTCGACAATTTTCAGATATTTTTCTGGAGCAGAAAATTTAATTGGCGTAAACCATCTAAAAAAGGTGACATTTCAATATATTCCTCGAAATTATAAAAATAATTCAGGAAATGCATGTTATAATTAGTTTAATATAGAGAGACTTGGAAAATATGTTCAAACTGGGAAATATTCCCAATGTTAATGAGTTTCACATGATATGATAAACATTTCCTTCTATTACACAGAACTAATTCGACCGTACCTTCTCAAGTTAATCTAGAATTTGAGCTGCATTATTTTACTGGGCTTGCCAAATTCAATTTAAACTTCATATTGTTTTTAAAAAGCTTCTATCTAGTTTCACCTGTCCCGATGTTTGTAATCAAATTTTACAAACTAAATCTGACCCACTTTTAGTTGCCGATTAGCGTGAAATTTGGCAGGTGTTCATAGTTCCCACGACAATGCGTCTCCAAGATGGCGGACGAGATTTGTGTTTATGGTCCGATTCGATTCAAAATTGGTATGTGGGGGTTTTCGGGGTCAAATATTATTAATTTTTTGTCAAAATTTATAAATCAAAAGGCGGCTCCAAGATGGTTGATTTGTGATTATGCCTTCTATTCAAAATTGTATGTGGGGTTTTAGGGGTCGGAGATTATTAATTTTTTGTCAAAATTCATGAGTTCAAG
The DNA here is from genome assembly GCA_018342105.1 of Gonioctena quinquepunctata. Classification (NCBI taxonomy): domain Eukaryota; kingdom Metazoa; phylum Arthropoda; class Insecta; order Coleoptera; family Chrysomelidae; genus Gonioctena; species Gonioctena quinquepunctata. The sequence continues at coordinate 517,630 of JAFIRS010000287.1, forward strand.
ATGGCGGACGAGTTTTGTAATTATGTTCCGATTCAACTCAAAATTGGTATGTGAAGATTTTCAGCGTCGAAAATGATGAATTCATTGTCAAAATTCATAAATTCAAGAGGGCGGCTCCAAGATGGTGGCTGAATTTTGTGATTATGGACCGTTTCTATTCAAAATCGGTGAGTCGGGGTTTTTGGGGTCGGACATTATTGATTTCTCTCCAGGATCGCGGACAAGTTCATCTTTAGATACTAAAACGCACAAAATAAAATAATTAATAAAACACTTTTTTAAAGACAAGCACTAAAACGTAAGAAATAACCGCTTTGGATGTGTGACGTGGGTTATTTCGTGAGTTACAGATGCAAAAGCTCGTCGCTTTTGTATTCGAACTGAAAACTTTTCGCGACAAGCTGTTGAAACTATAACTCACGGAATAATCTACGTCACACATCCAAAACAATTATTTTTTAATTTATAGCGCATTTGGATAAAAGCTTGTCATTGACGGGGTTTTTTATTCATAATTTCATTTGATTTTTATGAACATACTTTCCCGAGTTACGCAGATGAAATGTGTGCTTTTTGTTTTTACCGAGCTTTGCTGTATAAAATGTTCAACTGTTTTTGTTGGTTGCGTAATACACAATAATATATCTTAAACAAAAAAACGAAAAAAAAAATTGATAATTCAGAAAAATATTTTCAAGGCAATACTTCATTGTTCCTCACTACCATTTTCCATCATCAATTTTATATTATTATGATCAGTAACAATATCATTAACAACATTTTTGGTGGAAAATATTTGAATTTATCAGCAAAAACGATATTATACAAATCCAAAATTTGAACTTTACCAAGAGCTCATTTAATCATCTGAAGTATCTGAAGATCATAAGACATATCCGAAAACTGTCATTCGAAAACCAAAACATCACCAGTTATCAAACATAGAAATCCAGTGAATGAAATCTTAAAATTTTGCAAGATCTCATACACTGCACAAACGCTTGAAATTTTACAATATCACATTCGTGAAGCGTTTGATACCATGAATCCAGCTATATTGCGAAATATGATGAGAAACACAATTGATAAAAACAGAAAATCCTGGTATTTTGGGTAGATTTTTTTGTTCGAATGGGTTAGGGGAAACCGGGTTGGAAGTCCCATTTTTTCTTTTGCATTTTTAGTGAGCATATGAGATTTCTCCCATCGAGTAGACTTTTGTCAATGGTGTCTTCAAATGATTACCCAAAATGCTCATTTTAAGAAAACGTAATATCCACTGACAAATAAAAATTTTCAAGACAAGGGATTACAAATTTCCATTACAATCATCTATGAGCCGAAGATAACCCAGATCCAAGAAGGTCGGTATCAATATGAATTTTCACTTAACGTGTGGGTCGGAATTGAATTATTGGCGAAAATATTACCGGACCGTATTTTCTAACGTTAAGGCTAACTGGTGCAGCCTATACAAATTTTCTCCAGGGGCATCTTCCCATTTTACATGAAATTGTTCCACTAACTATTCGACCACGGATTTGGTTTATGCACGGTGGTGCTCCTGTCCATTTCAGCATAACTTTTCGTCAGTACCTGGACGACGTGTATCCAAATCATTAGATAGGCAGAGTAGGACCTCAACCTTGGCCTCCCAGCTCTCCAGACTCAAACCCCTTGGACTTTTGAATCTGGGGTCACCTGAAGTCTTTGGTTTATATGATCCCCATTGAATGTGTGAATGATTCAAGGAATCGCATTCTTGCAGCCTGTGAGACAATCCTAAACACACCAGGAATATTTCAACGTTTCCGCCAGTCTATGAGACGAAGGCTTGATTCCTGTCTAATGGTTGGGGGTGGTCATTTCGAGCAGTTTTTATAACTTCGTTCCGCTTGATCTTGTTGCCTTTTTCTTTGTTGTAATACATATAATTTTGTTTTGTTTGTATTTTTAATTTGATATTCTATTAAAACAAAATATGGTACTACGATTGAAGTCACAAGTTGTGCAAACAAAGCGTGACAGCCACCTACTAGATTTTTTCGAATCAATTTACAGATGATCCGTTCATGCACAATGTTGTATTTTATTTTATTATTAGGAAACTATTGCTTTTACGGACACATCACAGGAGTTAAAAAATTTTTGCAATGAATTGTTATTTCCAATACATATTTTATATCCTGAAATTCCGTTTCGTTAAAAAGTTCTGTTAAAAAATGGAATAGGGTTGCATGTTTCACTCATTTAAAAGATCACAACAAAATTAAAAAAATATTCATAGGTAACCTTTTTATTGGCAGAACATGCCCACAAAATGCCATTTTTCAACTCCCCAGCAATTTCAAAAACTTTTCTTTTTCTTATTTTTGGAAGCGTGTAACTTTTCAAGGAAAGGAATGAGAGCTTTTACATGATGACCTCCTTCAATTTTTGACAAGGAATCACCCCCTATATATAAATATATATATTATATATTTATATACATATATATATATATATATAATATATATTTTATATATATATATATATATATATATATATATATATATATATATATATATATATATATATATATATATATATATATATATTTATTTAAAGGAAAAAACCCACAAAAAGAATAATTACTTAATAGATATTAGTTTCAAGATATTTTTTTACATATTTTGAAATTCTATTTCCTTTATTGAGCCTCTGTATAATATAAATAGATAAAAATATTCAAATACTATAATACAATCAATTTCATACACTGTCATAATAATTACAACCCATAATTATTCAAAACACAAGAAGAAAGGTCTAGATTTACAAAATCATCCGGAATAAAATGTGATAAACAAAATTATAAGCTTGAAGCATACACTATATGAAATTGTATGTAACTAAAAATAGCCAATGGGAGAACAACAAACTTTTTGATGACAATAGCCAATCAGGGAACAGTATGGTCAAATGTAAGATTTGAAATTGTGAGAAAATAAGAATGGAAAAGTGTCAGAGACAATTATGATTGAATATTGTAAATAGTCCGTAAGAAAGGAAAAATAGATTCATTCATAAGTTTTGACAAATAACCCCAAACAGTGAAAATGTGCGCGAATTCAAAAATTCAAATCAAAAGGAATGAGGAAAAATGGTATCCAAGTAACGGAAAACAAAGCCACTAGGAAGATAATTTGAAAACGAATGCCACGTTTTATTTGGAAGAAAAAAAATTCAATAATTTCAACATTATAAGCAGAAAATCAACATTACCTTATTTGTACACCATATACAAATATTCCAAAGCTGATTGCTGAATTTGTTTGGTTCCTTCTTTTGGTATTGGAGTTCCTGAGAGCATTGGATTGAGAGATAATCCAAATTCTGGGTGTATATTGAACAGCGACAGTTCCAGCGACAGGTATAAACTTTCCTAGTGCACGTCACGAACTGAACAATTTCACTAATAACTTATATCCCATCAGAAGAACTTTAATTTCATTTGATTTTGAACTATTAAAGAAATTTTCACTTTCCAGGTAAATGTGAGGTTGTGTCTATTTATCCATGACCTGTTTCTCATGATTATCCATGAATATTTGTAGATTCACCTTAGAGTAAGTTATCTATCGTAGGCCAGGTAAAATTAAGTTTCCTGAATGAAGGAAATAATTGCTTTTTGATACTTTGTCGTTTTGTTTTCCACAATTATCAGCAATCATATTTATAAACACAGACTTGACATCAAGCAGTGGTTAGTGGCTCAATTGCCTAAACCGGCTATCTGAGACGAGAGGAGTACCAACTGAGTTTAGTCGTGGTAAGAAAAATGATAAAAATTGGCAGCAACGTGACGAGAGAACTGTGACGTTAGCTAGCAATTATTATTACATCACAAATCATATTATACAGGGCGAAAATCAATCATATCAATTTGAACCCAAAGTGAAACTTAATTTAACAACAATATTTTTACAATTCTCATTATATTACATTTTGGCACACAAAAAGTGGGGAGAAATAATAACAAAATAGTTTGTAATATTCTCATATCATAACAATATATATATATATATATATATATATATATATTGTTATGATATGAGAATATTACAAACTATTTTGTTATTATTTCGCCCCACTTTTTGGGTGCCAAAATGTAATATAATGAGAATTGTAAAAATATTGTTGTTAAATTATGTTTCACTTTGGGTTCAAATTGATATGATTGATTTTCGCCCTGTATAATATGATTTGTGATGTAATAATAATTGCTAGCTAACGTCACAGTTCTCTCGTCACGTTGCTGCTAATTTTTATCATTTTTCTTACCACCATATATATATATATATATATATATATATATATAAATTATACTTTAGTCAGTAAATCAGTGTGGATATGCACAATCACAATTATGGCAAATGTTATTCGGTAGCCTAGGTGTGTATGCTTAATGAACCCATAACTTGCAATCCTGGCCCTGAATCCAGACTTCCCTAGACTTGCTAACAGATGGAGAAAAGCAGACCAAGCTAAACTCTCCATCCCCTTTCTCATCTTCGACATTGTCAACTGCTTTCTTTTTAATTTCCTATCCTTTAGAAACCTTTTTATTTTCCTTATTATCACTCAACACACGTTTAGATACTTTCTTCTTCTTCGCTTCTTCTTTCATTTTTCCCTTCTTAATATGTCTTCTCCGGTGTATCTGTTAGAACTGGTAATTTTCATATACTTCTATCAGCTCGCAGCGGAGGAGCTTCTGGTAGAGTTTTTAAAACTAGCGGCGATACTATGAGAGAACTTTTTGAACCACTTGGACCAGGACTAGTGATTGCCATAGGTTCATTTGTAGCTTGATGCATAGCTCTGGCAGTGAGCAACTTGTCCAATCTTCTCTTGCAGCACGCAGCATCAATGCTGGTGAAACAATCCCTCGAGCTGTCTTTTTCCTGTATTGTCGAGTCATGTTTATGAATAGCTCTGAAACAAACAAACGTTTATGAAACAGAACTTCAAAAAGACAACAAGAAAGGCAAAACACATGCATAGTGTTGGTTGTCCCATGTTACTCCCAGCCCCTGTCAACTGAGACAACCTGCCCCAAATTTTTTTTTTTAAATAACCTACCAAAATGAATGTAGATCAATATTCATTTAAAAAACCATATAACAATATCATGACACACATATTTTACATCATAAATAAAGGAAAAGTTATATTTCTATGCAAAATTCAAGTTTACGTACGAGGCGCGACTCAGATGCACAAAAAATTACTTTCACTGTGCGGAAAAAAGAAACACACATATCTCCTTCACGTTTTCTGTTACTCGATTTCCCATTATCCCGTTATCTATTTTTATATATATCTATTTATATATATATATATATATATATATATATATATATATATATATATATATATATATATATATTTGTTATGTTCGTATATTTGATTATTAGTAAGCTACACCTTACCACTTTTCTTCTATTTATCTTTTTACCTTTTTGTAGCACAGTCGGTACGCCTATGGAGACATGATTCTCCCAATCTCAGGAGGATTGCAGCAGGGCCATCTACTTCTTTGCTTGATGTCAAAATACTTTTTATGTTTGAAAAATTGATGTAATATAATCAAATAATGAATAATGTGTCCAGAAAAAGTTAGAATCTTGTTTTTTATTGAAAATATTGCTTAAAACCACCTATCTCTGAGATATCTTACTTATTCTAACTATATTTTCCAACCAATCAAAATTGAAAACATTCAAAAACTTGATCATGCGCAATAATGAACATACTCTAAAATAAATATTTATAGGTTATACTGAGTCATTTGTGGTGAGTAGAAGAAGAAAGCTGCCACTCAAATTATATATTATCATAAATACACCAAAAACAACATGGCTGTGCGATGAATATTATCACTTTTTGAAGTTTAAGATGATAAAGTACCTGTTATGAGTTATGCTTTGCACCCACACAAATGCTAGGTTGTTCTGTGAATAATTCATGTGGATGTTTTGCAAATGTTCAGCCTCCTCACTGCTGGTGAAGTCAAATATTGGAAATCTAACCTCCAATTCCTGGTAAGTAGTTTCTTGATAGTCCTTGGTTCCAATTTGATTCTGACCTGATTGCATGTATTGATTTTTTCGATATACTTTAGTTATAGTTTAGTTATTTAGGCATTTTCCCCATAAAATCGATCATAAAATATGCTTCCTTTTTAATTTTAATATTTCTCCTCTCCTTATTTTTTTTCTTCTTGGTAACCATCACTTTTTGTTATCTTATATCAATTTTTACTATTAGCACTTTTAATTTAAACACATGATTCTACTTCCTACCTATTATACATTATGTTCAAATTTGACTTCTACACATACATAGTTCTATTTACCAAATTTTCTTCAAAGTTCACATGTACCATTTTTCTGTCCTCAAATTTCATTATCTTGATCATTTGAAAAGAAAATAATTTGACATTTGCCTGTCATGTTGCCTTTTGGTACTAATTTTGTATACAGGATGTTTCTTGCATATAAATAAAATGTTTAGTTGGATTCTGAATATTTATTTCTAAATTTGGATTTGTATATTTTTATAGGTTGTGCCAATTGAATGAACTAATCAACCATAATAATGATAATAGAAAAACTCTACTGCCACCCTCTTGGATTATCTGCGTCGACTAGAATATGGAAAAAGGTTCTCAAGATGCAAACCGTAAAGAAAAAAATTATAGAACAATCATAGCAGGTATTTATGCGGTTTTTAAATACATTATATATATATATATATATATACATATATATATATATATATATATATATATATATATATAAACAACTGGGAAAATATACTTGAATTGGGAGCACACCTCATATTGGTTGCAGTTGGTTGTGAAAAAAATGTGGTTTTACTGTTAAGCTAATAAAAATAATAATGTTTTTGTTTCTTCAATATTTTTCGTATCTCAATTCGTTTTTGAGAAAAAACTTAAAAACTGTTTTCTTGCATGTAACAAGGAAAAAACTGTCTTATTGATATTAGGACAAATTTATTCATTTTATTTTATTAGAAAACAGGTAACATTAGAAAATTCACAAAAACTGCTTAAAATGACCACCATCTTTTTCACCTACGGACGACAGATTCTGCAGCTGCACGGCACTCTGCTGGTGTGATCTCTCGTGCTGCTTCAACAACCCTTTCCAAGAGAGTACCTTCAAAGTTGATAGGCTGAGAATAAACGAATAAATCCATAGGGGTTGAGTCAGGAGAGCGCGTACCGTGCATTTTTATTTACAAATGCATTATATTATTTAAAAAACACATACACAATTATGTTTGAAACTGTGTTATTCATACGTATCCTCCCCGGCATGAAGTTTCATAAAACTCCATAAACATTCAACTAGCGTGTATGAAAATTGTCCCTCTTACGTAGTTATAATAATAATAAATATGCTTCATTATCAGAACACAGAATCTTTCTGACAAAGTATCATAGAAACAATTTTGTACATATCAAAAAATATAAATGATTTGATAAATTATGGTTACAGGTTCAAAGAGTGAAAATGGTATAAGGTAGAAACAGTAATGGAATATAAAGTACGTTTAAATCACAAAAAAAGGAAAAATACATAAGTATACTGTTCCAACCCAAACGGGCGGGTGTGCCCCCTTTCGAAAAGAGGGCTGTGCGAGGGCGATACCATGTCTAGGGCCAGGCCGACCCTGGACTTCTCCTAGCGGCGTAGCGGAGAGCGAGACGGGCGACAGGACATTCTGGTGTGATCGATCGTATCGAACGGCGGGAGATTATTATTATATTTTTGGTGTTGTTTTTAGGGTGATTAAAATAAAGGCGTTATACGGTGAAAACGAGTTTTAACAGATCAGAAGTGGGATAAAGTACCCCGTGCTTGGTGAAGTGGTGAAAAAGGCGATTTTCGAGATAGTTTCTTTGTGTGTGCAAGCAGGCGGCTTCCCAACAGGTGTTTTTGGCGTCCCAACAAGGAAATAAAATAGTAAGGCGTACTTCTCTTCATACCTGGCGATTATTTGAGGTGTATTGGCGTTCTACAAAACTGTAAGTACAAAATCATTTATTATTTGGCGAAACGACAATCCCAGGCGGTCCGATTGACAAGATCGTGCTTGTAGCTAGCCGGTAAATTTCCACGAAACGAATCGGCGATTCGAATATTGCAAAAACTTATCGTATCTGGCGTTCTTGCGATATAGTGTTCATGCATGTACACAGTTTGTAAGAAAACAATTTACTGGTGATATAATTGTTTTGTCGTATGAATATTTAGTTGTTGAAATTGATTATTTGGCGATTTATATACGTTATTGGGAATATAACTATTTCACACTTGGCGAAAGTGACTTTGTTCATTGGCGTTCGGCGAAAGAAGAAAATTACTGTATACAGGGCGTTTCCAAAAGGCGTGGCGTGGAATATTTTTGGTGTTTCAGCAACATACAATTGATTTAGTCAGTAACTGGCGATCGCTGACGTTTCACAAGGGTTTATGGTGATAAATTATTTATATGGCGATTTCTCGTTGGCGTTTATAAACATTTTACTTTTATTGCTGAATATTAGTGGCGCATAAATCAATTCATGGTATGATTTTGAAAATATAATTGAGTAATTGTGGCGTTATATAATACAGGGTGTTAAAATTATACTCAAACATTATTGTTGGCGACTTAACCTTTATACATTTCCTTTCCTTATAGGACATGGATAAATTAGGCGATGACCATCTGGAGATACATGCAGAGGAGGATTTGGATTCCACGGAAACCCCAAGGCGTGGGGAAGGGCGTCGAAATCTTGATTCTCCACGGCGAAGGGCGGAGGCGAATGTTTCAGGTGTACCAGTAGGCGAGCTGGTGAAGCAACTTTTGGCGGGCGGTCTCTTGCAAAGTATAGAGAGGGTTGCTAAGCAGCAGGCGGCCTTGGTGGTAGGTGAAACCTACGATTTGGCGACACCAGGACCTTCCAGATCGGGGCATGGCGATAGTGTCGATTTGGCGCAAGGAGGTTTTGACGGGCGGCCACTTTCACTAGGTTCTGAGGTGGTAGATCGTTTTGATCCAGACGATGTCGACAGCAATATAGACAGGTGGCTCCAGAAGATCGATCAGCTAGGCGTTATCCATGGCTGGTCAAGCTATGTTAAGTCGACATTGGCGCAGTCAAAATTGGAGGGTGCGGCGAAAAGGTGGTTTCATCAATTGGACGAGTATAACCTGTCTTGGGACCAATGGAAGGCGAAATTGCAGGCGGCATTTCCACGGCGACGAGATTTTGCTTTAATGGTGGAAGAGATGGTTCAGCGGCGGAAACTCCCATCGGAAGGCATGACTACGTACTACCACGCGAAGTTGGCGTTGTGTGGCAGGGTAGGCATCAAGGGCGAGAATGCGGTGTCATGCATTATTAGAGGGTTGCCGGAGAACCTGAGGGCGAACGCTTACGCAGTTAACTGCGCTACTCCAGAGGGACTTTACAATTCCTTTTTGGCGGGACTAGAGGGGTGTCATGGCGAGGCGTACAGAACCAAAACGGTGGCGTCCAGACTGACAATCCCCGAACGGACAGGCGGTCCTGTGCATGGCGAATCCTTCAAAATGAAGAGGTGCTTCAATTGTCAACGAGTGACGAATCACTTCAGCAAGGATTGTCCCTTACCTAAGGCGGAACGGTGTATATCTTGTGGTTTGTCAGGGCATCGTTTGGCGGAATGTCCAAGGCGGCGGCCTTCTGAGGATAGGGCGAGCAGTTCAAGGCGACAGGTGAGACTTTTAACCGATTCCTCAGACAGTTGTTTTCGGCAAATGGTGAGAGTAAATGGCGAGAATGTGAGGGCGTATCTGGACACCGGGAGTGAACAGAATCTGATGTCCTTGGCGACGGCGAAACGGTTGGGACTCACCATCGATAACGAAGGAGAAGGGCGTATCCTTTGCGGTTTTGGTGGAGGCGTTGCTCTGGGTCTCGGACAGGTGGAGTTCGAGATGATCATGGCGGATTGTCATCTCGAGTTGAAGGCGTTGGTGACTGACTGTGATATGGGTCGGATAGAGTTGTTGCTGGGCGAGCCAACTTTCAGTCAGCAAGGAGTGTCCATGGTGGTGAGAGGCAATAAGGCGTACCTCTATCGAGAACCCGATATACTTGAGATGATCAGGCGGATCACGCTCAAAGGCGAACCTACTAGGGGTAAGGTGTTGGTGGCGGAAGATACGATACTTAATCCCAACACTATAAGTAAGGTCAGGGTGGAAATAGTTGATGGCGTCGACGGCGCGAAATATTATATGGGGAATAAGCAATACCCTGAAGGAGGATCCCTCATTATCATACCGGCAGGCGTGTTGGGCGGTCGACTGGAATGTATTACAGTCATCAACAATGGCGAGGGACAGATCGAGTGGCGGAAAGGACGACTGGTGTCTCGGGCGGAGACATGTTTGTCCAGCGAAGACGTGGTGCAGGCGGCTCACCCGTCGGCAACTCAGGTGAGGCAAATATCTGTAAACACTTTAGACCTTTCTGGCGCGAACGTAGGTGATGTATCAGAGGTGTGTAAAAGGCGATTATTTGACTTATTGAGGCGTTATTCCGTTTGCTTTTCTACAGGAGATGATGATGTCGGACTGACCCACCTGGGGACCATGCAAATTAAATTATCGAGCGATATACCTATTTATTACAGACCTTACAGGTTGTCCCATTGGGAGAGGGGACTGGTGCGAGATAAGGTGCAAACTCTCATAGGCGCTGGCGTAGTGAGAGAGAGCGAATCGGCGTATGCTAGTCCTATTGTCTTGATTCCCAAAAAGTCTGGCGAGGTGAGGCTGTGCGTTGATTACAGGGCGTTGAATGCTATCACGGTGAAGGATAGATACCCTCTCCCCTTGATTTCAGATCAACTGGCGAAATTGGCGAGAAAAGGTGTTTTTACTGTACTGGACTTGGCGCAGGGTTTTCATCAGGTTCCTATGCATCCAGACTCGGTGGATAAAACGGCGTTCATTACTCCGGATGGACAATATGAGTACCTGAGAGTTCCTTTTGGCCTCTCCAACTCACCGGCGGTTTTTCAGCGAATTGTGAATAAGATGTTAGGTCCACTTAGGTATGGCGAAGTTTTGGCGTATATGGATGACTTATTGATTCCTTCGGCAGGCGAAGAAGAAAATCTGGCGTTGTTGGATGTAGTATTGAATCTGATAAAACAGGCGGGCGTGAAACTTAAGTTGGCGAAATGTTCCTTCCTACAAAGGCGTATTGAGTATTTAGGACATGAGGTAGATGCAGATGGTATTCGACCCGGTAGGCGAAAGATACAGGCGGTATTGAATTTTCCTGAGCCTAAGGATGTTCATGGCGTGCGACAGTTTCTGGGATTGGCGTCATATTTCAGAAAATTCATATATAATTTTGCAGTATTGGCGAAGCCGTTGACTTCTCTCACGAAGAAGAATGAACCATGGCGTTGGTTGGGCGAACAACGAGAGGCGTTCAAGGTGTTGAAGACCCGATTGGCGGATCGACCTATGTTGGCGACATACGATAGTCAGGCGGAAATTGAATTGCATACAGATGCTAGTAAATTGGGCGTTTCAGGTATACTTCTACAGAAAGGAGCCGATGGTAAACTCAGACCGGTTGAATACTTCAGCAGGGCGACAACGGCGCAGGAACAGGTGTATCATAGTTATGAGTTAGAGACCTTGGCGGTGGTCGAGTCTGTTAGGCGTTTCAGGGTGTATCTTATTGGCGTACATTTCAAGGTGGTTACGGACTGTGTGGCCGTTAGAGCGGCGTTGCTCAAGCGAGATCTGGTGCCTCGCATTGCTAGATGGTGGCTGACGATTCAGGAGTATGACATGGAGGTGGAGTACCGACCAGGTCATCAAATGCAGCATGTGGATGCTCTTAGCAGAAATCCACCGGCGGAGGTTATTGGCGTAAATATAATTTCAATGGGCGAGGAAGATTGGTTCCTGACGGTGCAGTTACAGGATCCAAAGGCGCAAGAGCTTGTGCGATTACTGGCGAATGGGCGAGCTGATGGCGAACTGAAGGCGAACTACAAGCTCACACGAGGGCGACTTTATCGTGTAACTCCTAAAGGTGATAGGTTGTATATACCGGCGATGGCGAGATTTGGCATTCTAAGGAGGTATCATGATGATATTGGTCATCCGGCGTTTCAAAGGTGTCTGGCGTTGGTCGAAGAAACCTATTGGTTTCCTAAAATGAGGCGATTTGTATTTAAATATACAAGATCATGTCTTAGGTGCGAGTTTGCAAAGGGATCATATGGGCGGGGCGAAGGTCCTTTGCATCCTATTGAACGGCGGTCGATTCCATTCGACACGGTGCACATTGATCATTTAGGGCCCTTCGTCAAAAGTGTCAGGGGATACTCCTATCTACTACTGGCGGTAGATGGGTTCACTAAATTCGTTTTGGCGAAACCCACTAAGACATTAACGGCGACAGAGGCGATCAGGCGGCTCAATGAGGTGTTTGGCGAATTCGGTTATCCCAAAGGGGATTGATATCCGATCAAGGCAAGGCGTTCACCTCCAAGACATTTAAAGAATTCCGGCTGAAAAGGGCGTAAAACATGTGTTGAATGCCGTGGCGACACCTAGGGCGAATGGGCAGGTGGAAAGGGCGAACAGAACAATAATTGAAGCATTGGCTTCAACTGCAGAGACTGAAGGTCGGTGGGACGAGAAGCTGCCGGACGTTGTCTGGGGCCTTAACAATGCGGTCAACTCAGCACGCATTTCTCCCTGCTAGACTGATGTTCTCTCATTGTCATGGCCGAGTAGCTGATTTGGCGAATGGCGAGCTAGCTAGCGACAATAACATTAAGACCGGAGATGGTCTTGGGACTGGCGAAAGTCCAGGAACCGCGGGGAAGTGTTCCGGGTGTCGAATGTGCAGACCAGGCAGGTGGAGTAGACGACGCCACGGCGATGCCTGAAGACACCCACCCCGAAGAACGGAGTAACGACTCTACTCTAAAGGTTTCCAGGCGTAGGCGGGCGAAAGATTCAGGAGGAATCAGGCGAAAGCACTACGGAGGAGTGCCAGGCTACTCAACAAAAGACCATGACCGGCGATTGCCCAGAAGGCGAATTCATTTCAGGCGGAAAAGCAAAAGGCGTCTGCGAAAAAGGCGGAAGTGCTCCTGACCACAGCAATGAAAGAAAGACTCGTAAATTGGCGGATACGAATGATGAATCTTCTCGGACGGCTCAGAAACGTGCGAAGCTTGGTTATCCGGACCTCGGGGCCAATCGGATTGTCGGACCATGTCCGGTTGTACCGAGATCTGCGAGGACTAACGCTGACCGCGTCAAGGCCCAAGAGAATATTCAGAAGTCTGCACGAAAGGCGAAAAGGCGTTCGGAGAAAGTGAATGAAATTGATGCGAATAAATTCGATGGCCCTTACAGGGTGCGTAAGGGCTAGGTAATGATCGATACATCATTGAGGCGATTAAGGGCGTTAGAGGTTACAAACGATTCACGGCGACTGTTGCTGTAGATTCATTAAGGCGATATCATGGTGTTAATGATATAGAGTATGACTCTGATTCTGACGATGGGTGGAATATTGGCGAGGGCGAATGAGGGAAGAATGGCGACGTATGACTGAATGAGAGAATGGCGTTGGAAGGCGAATGAGAACGACCGGCGGTCGAGCAAGTTGATTTGCAATTAACGAGGACATTAATTTTTCAGGATGGCCGAGTGTTCCAACCCAAACGGGCGGGTGTGCCCCCTTTCGAAAAGAGGGCTGTGCGAGGGCGATACCATGTCTAGGGCCAGGCCGACCCTGGACTTCTCCTAGCGGCGTAGCGGAGAGCGAGACGGGCGACAGGACATTCTGGTGTGATCGATCGTATCGAACGGCGGGAGATTATTATTATATTTTTGGTGTTGTTTTTAGGGTGATTAAAATAAAGGCGTTATACGGTGAAAACGAGTTTTAACAATACCTTACCTCGTGCTCGTGTATTACTAGCTATCATTATATGATCGTTGCATAATATGTGAAAATTTATGTTTTTCAATTCAGTTTCATTACATTTTTTATCCACAGAATACTTGATGAGCAATACCACAATTTCTTCATAATTTTTCGACAAATAATTAGTGTATTAAGATTGCTATCTATCCGATTTTCAATTCGAAACCATCAATGGATTCGTCGTAAAAATTTGAATCTAATAAATGTATGTGTAGAAGATGTTGTCATTTAAAAAATTTACTTTCTTACAATTAGTTGTTTTGGAAATATCAAGCCGCCAACTAGGCGGAAAAAACTGTCATATAATATTTTTTTTTATTGGTGCCCCTTTTTACCCATTTAAAGCACGCCTCAGCGTGTTTAAATCGAACTTTAAAAAACGCGCGTTTTTTAAAGGTAACCATGACAACATCAACAAATCGAGGAACGTGAAGTCTAAATGACAAATTTTTGATTATTGATCTGACAGGAGTAACGTCAAATAAAATATTACTCACAATTCGTTCATTTATATGTGCTCCTCCATCCATTTGATGAACTTTTCATATTCTTTTTTATATATATATCACTGGAATTTCGCGGTATTAACCGCGATTCTGCCTCACTCTTCAAAAAATCGATATTAGAATAATTCATTTTTGAGCTCTGGTGACAACAAATATTGATCTGTGGTAACAAATTGCAAATGAATGTTTTTCTCATTTCCATGACAACGAAAGGTATACTGGATGTCACATCACGAATTCAACCTTCTTGCATTATTAGTTCTTATTTCTATTTTTTGTAGTAATAATACCAGTATATATGGGTCAAAGTGCACCAATAAAAAAAAATAACGTAAAGTATTCGTGGATAACTGGTCTTAAAAACACTTGCTCTATTTCGAGCACTCCGGCTGCGCCGTCGTGCTCGAAAAATCGCGCGTGTTTTAAAGCCCTTTTTATCCACTTATACTTTAATATACTATTATCCCATCATTCATGTCCATCGGATTGGTTGAAGTGGGTTCAAAGCACTATAGATGCAAAAATAAAAATCAAATGTACCTACCAATTTTTTGCCTCAGAACTGTGTGATCGTTCCTAAATCGTTCCAAAAAAAGTAAAAATATACAAGGTGTTTCATTTGAAATTCCCAAGTTAGGATCGTTTCCGGTGAAACCGGAAGTGATGGGAGTGTATGAAATATTGAAAAAAATTCCAATTCTTGAATCCAACATCCCTGCCAGGTTTGTATCTCATACTCTGGAAAACAAGTCTTGTCTGAACCCGGTTGACACCCGGTATACAATATAATAAAACTATTTCAGATATTTTATCGGCAAATTCTTTCGAATCATTGTAATTTCAAAGAATATCGAAAGAAGAAGTCCTGAAATTGAGGATCGTACTCTTATGTTTCGTATATCTTTTGAAAGCAGAGAACAAATGACAACACTGATCATTCAGAACAAGTCTGTCTGAAAATAAACGAACTCATTTCGAAATGTCGAAGTATCGAAACAAAGGAGCCTACGATTCAATTGTCAGACAATTTCTTACAAATCAATCCCTCGCTATAATTGAATTCAATCTCATCACAGTCATCCATTCGAAATCTCTTATTTCAATCTCCTTGACAAGTTGACAATAGCACATGTCTATAATATTGTCATGTGTGAGTTACGAACTGATATTTCTTAATAACGTCGTTATATGATATATACTCATTGACGTTCAGCTCATAGATATGTCATTTTCTCATGTTGAATATAAAGCAATCTAATGCCTTTCAGTGGAATTCTACTATTGGAATTATTTCTTGTGTGTTTACTCATACAGTTGATTCAGTTTATCAAAAATCGCATTCAGGAAAAAAAAGTCTCGATGAAAAACGGCATAAAGATCCAAAACTAAGTGTATCGAGGTACAAATTCACAAAAAATATTTTTTTGGTTATTCACTTTAATCCAATAAATAAAAACAAAAATTAACCAAAATCTGATAAAACAGCTGAAATTCTAGATTCATATAGTTAAATGTATGAATATCCATTAATCAATTCTTTACTATGCCACGACCCAAAAAATAAGGAAAAACCCAAAAACTTTTTAAATTTTCTTATTTTTAGCCGTAACTGCAAAAATAATAGGGATATATAAAAAAATTTGGAACAAAAGTTGTAGCTCGTTATCTACAAAAAAAATCGATATACGTATCAATTTCGGAGTTATAAAAATAATACAATTGGTTCTTTCCAACAATATCCAAATTTGTAATTTCAATATCTATAGAGTATATATTCCTATATATTTCGCCTTGGTCAACTAGGAAATACTTTTTTCTTTGATATTTGATCCAAGCATCACTAAAAAATCGGGTTACATGGACCCAAAACGTTCTTATTCTATTGACTCAAAAATGTCAGTATCGACTGTAATAAAAATGGTGAGGGCGTTTTTGAACTTAGAGGGTCGAGTTACATAAGAATAAATATTTCCTAGGTTTAACAAGGAGATTTAAAAAATCTATACATCTTCGGCAGCATAGAATAATTTGCGTTTACGCACAATTTGATCATTATTCTCCATCAATAAGCCGTAGTTTCCTATTTTCGCAAATTTTCAGAAAACGGTAGGTAAAAAAAATACTACAATTAAAAACGAGTACACTGATTTTATTATTAATTTCAGTGTGTCAATCATAAGGGGTTGGTACACTTGAAAACTAAATATTAATATGAATTCAACTCAAATAACAATTGGGATTCTGAAGAAATCCCACACATTTTGCCTGATATTGAAAATAGAATCATTGTGTATATTGTCTGGATCTTTTCCTGCTGAAGCAGTACAAATGAGAGATTTTAATAATTTTATGAAAATCACCCACCTATTGAGATATCTGTTGAATAATCAGTCTTGTATTTGAAGATAGAGCATAGAAAAACACCGATACTGGTTCTGTATGACTAATTCTTTCGATTTTTTTTTATTTATATTTGCATATATCTGTTCTTCTGGTGAACAGCTAGAAATCCAATGATAATAATAATAATGTTTATTGACATAATTAGGAAATATTTTCAATCAATCAGATGAAAAAGCAATGAAAATGGTGAGTCACAGAAGTGTACAACAATCAAAAGCTATTATAGGTACTACTTGGGCGTGACTATATACTACACCACGAAATATTATTACAAAAACAAAGTTATAGTTGTTGTTGGTTTAGGAATGATATATAATATATATAGGGATAATATATAAATGAACAGAATAAATATAAACAAATGAACGAACAATATAGATTAAAGTTGAAATTAGGAATGAAACTATCAATTGAATTAAAAAAATCTGAATATATATAATAACTGCAATGAAAATATTCAATATGGTGATATGAAATACATACAAGTTGAAATTACGATCAAATATATTCACTATAGAAAAATATACCAAACTGGCATAATCGATGAGTAACTGATACATATACATCACGACGAGACAAATATATATTGTTATCAAGGATATGAATAATGTTTCAATCATGAATACATTCCTTGATTCCCAAGTTCATGAGAAAGTGATCTATCTCGCTTCTTCCACAATCCATATTTTTCTCTTCTTTTGAAATTGGACCTGTTATAATTATATTTTATGTAATCCGGTACCATATAAGCTAGGTTCCAGGTGAGTTGCATTTCGCTGACATATATGGTTGTGGTTTGACTGTTCTATTATAATATTTTCTTTTTTAACATTTTTCAAAATATTCCAACAAGAAATATGTCTGAACAAGTGATTACTTGAGTAACTGTGAGCCTTATGATGAAAAAAATAATATATTTTTGTAAGGCATCCAGTTTTTTCGAATAATTATCACCTACTCCACCCCATTCCTCTATACCGTATTGTAATTGTAATTCAACTAGTGCATAATATAATATTATACAATTTTGACTATCTAGAAAATCTCTGATGTATCTGAATTTGTAGAGCATTCTCTTCAATTTTTCAACTACTTTCGATCTATTATGATGACGAGATATTTCATTGGTTTCTGTCCTGGTATTTCATAACCTTTCCTATTTTTGGAGGTCTCATATTTGGTAGTCTATTTGTGTAAGACCAGGAAATTAAGTATCTAGTTTTGTGTGACCGTTCATTTATTACCTCTCAACCATTTTTCTATTTTCAGAAAATAAGTTTCCACAAGATCCTTTATATAGTTCCGACCCATGTATTGGATCCATAAAGTATGGCTGTATCGTCTGCAAAGGACCTTGTACTTTCATTTCGAGTAGATCGTTTATATATAGTAAATAAAAAGAGTCCCAGTACAGTTCCTTGTGGGACTCCATAGGAAACAGTCTCGTATTGGCTGGTTGAACCATTGAAGCAATGGATCTTCGTAACTAACCTTTGCATCGTTCTCGCAATGATACGAACATTATCACTTTCGTATATATCAAAACTTAACCAAACTAATTCTTCTCAATATGGTATTGTGAATATAACACTAATATATCATAAGGTGTTTCGATTGTGACATGTACTATTTATATTTTGTTCATGTTTAAGGCTGACTCAGTTAGTGATTATGAAAATATCTTCTTTTTGAAGTAGTTGACGAGAGCTTATTTCCTTATTACAATCAATTCTTCTGGTGATTGAGTCTAACGAGTACTTATAAGTAGTTGTTCATTAGAAATATGCCTACAGATATATGTCAACTCCGTTTGGTTAAGGAATAATTTTGAACACTAATAACCACTATCCGATGGATTTATGTACAGCCAACATGTCTTGATAGGATTTCCCCATAGACAAATTAAAAATAAAGAGACTGTTTGAAACATTGGCGAACTTGACCACCAAGTTTTTGGTACGGCCAGTCGCGCATGGAGGCGCTGCCCGCAATCGACAGACGAATGATAACATGATAATTTTCCAATATCGACATTTGTCAGAAAATGACAAACCATGTAATTATTTCAGAATAATTCTACTGTTATTGTCATCGAAAAATTAATGATAGAAATTATACTATCGGAACCCAACGTCGAAAATAGAATGTTTTGTTGACGCTGAAATTCCTGGAAATATTCTTTTACAAGGTAAAATATAAGCTGCTTTTCCCAAACTGATACTTATTTCCATCCATCAGTTGCAGATTTTTTTTTACAAATTGGTACTTATTTCCGTCCAAAAGTTTCCATTTCCTATCACCATTTGAGGAAGTACGAAGTAGATGGTCTACTTAATATGATTATCATCAAACTGGAGTGTTTGTGATACCTACTCGTTCTCCTTTGTGCTAATAAATTAACAAAATTATTGAAGGTAGGTTGTTTTTATTTTGGTTGATTTCATGATAAGACTGAAGAATATTTTTAATTTTGTTGTTTTTCAGAGTTTTATTATTGTTTTGTCTGTAGTTTTACCTTGTCCTAGATAAAATAGAATGTATTTTTGATGGTGTTTAACTTATTATTCTTATTTTATAAGAACTTTAATTTTGTTCTTGATATCATGAAACAAAGATTTATTTTGAAACTTTCGAACTTACATCCTACGAATCGATTACTGTAGGTATATATTTTATTAGTGATCGATTTGCCATTCCTGTATTTCATATGATACAGCCATTCATATGAAATATAGGAATGGCAAATCGATCACTTATACAATATACACCATATAAAAGTAATACATTTGAAAAACCCGCCTTATACCAATCGGTAACTGAAGATAAATCTGTTTTACCAACTGTACTAACTTAGTTCGGCCAGTTGCGAGATATGTCGCCACTATCTAAACGTGTTGCCAACTTTTTCTGCAGGTTTGACAACTCTCTTTATTTTTAGTTTCTCTATGGATTTCCCTTTCTGGAGTTGTATGAATATTGTTTCTGCATTGTTTTTGATTTTCATTTCCAAATATTTTTATTCCGATCTCCAGTAATTATTTAAAACTTATCTGCCTATTTACGAATATTCTAATCTCCTCTAACTATCCAAGGCTTAACTGAAATTATTGTAGTATCAAGATTACAGATTTCGACCATGTGAAAGACATGTTATTCTTTGCTGGATGTCCGTAACATTCCTGGTGAATTCATTATTAGCACTATTATTTTTATGATAATTATCAGTGGTTCACCAACGAACATCTGCTCATTTTCACATCATAATGAGAAACATTTCATGTGTTACGTAAATCAGGAACCAAAATACGAAAAATACCTCGAAAAATTTAAACAATCAACCACTAAGAGGAAAAGCGTTCATTGAACAAGAATATAATGCTGAATTGTTTTGATTTCTTCGAATATTCTGTCAATTCATAAACTTTCTGAAAAGTAAATTTTATTTCTAGATCTTTTTAAATTTTTGTAGATTCAAAATTTTACTAAACCTTATGATTAGTAAATATGAATATTCAAACTAGCTCAAGCCTATAAATCTAAAAATGCTTTCCAGTTTTATACCATCAAGGCACAAATGGTTTTACAAAATAAACTCTCTGCGCAAGAACAGCAAATTTTCTGATGTTGACAAGATGATGCACCATCACATATCCAAATAGCACCAGCATCTCTCAACCAATATTTTTCAAATTGTTTGATGAAAAATAGCGGTGCTACAAGTTCACATGCTCTCTTACTATTCAGGCCCAATTTCAGGAAATTAGTGAATTCATCTCTCAACTTGAATGATGTTCAGGTGAAAATTGTCGAGTTTTCGATAATGTATTCGAGGAATGATGCGGCGATTTGAAAACAATTTTTGTCCAAAATTCAATACAAGATACCTAATTCTGAAAATAATTTGAATAACATTTTGTTAATATTACATTTCTTAGTATTGTTTATTTTACAGTGTGTCATCAATCGAAATATCAAATGGATTATATCAAATGAACTAAGATTGAAAAACATTTGAAAAGTGACAGAAAAAAAACTGGGATACCATTCAAAGTCGACGAATGTATCGTGTTTTTTTTTCTAATTCTTGTGTCAAAAGTACAGACCTACGTGTTTAAATACCGGTAAGACACCATACCCATCATTCTCATTTCAATCGTTTTTATTAAACATATTACAAATATATTCCATCCATACTAATGTTTTACAAGATTTATATCAATAGTACAATTGCTGTTATTCTGTATGTTGATTCCAAACGATGATTTTGGTAATACTAAATCAAATGGCTTTTCTTGTATAATTACCACTTTTCTTGATATCACCACTAAAAAAACCGTTTCCAATTTTCACTTTTTTTTCCACGAATAGCTCCACATAGCCTTCTGCAACGGTCGACGATTGCCATCCACCATGATGTTTAGTCTCAAAATATCAGCCCCTGAGCCAACTAAAAGCGACGCAGAGGACCTTATAAAACTATGGCCAGTATATTTCGCAGTATTAAGTAATCCAAGAAATGATACAATTAGATTCGGAATTTTTGCGAAAATATTTATTCCGACTAATTGAACTTTACATTTTCCATTCCTATACTGAAGAAAAAATCTAGAGTTTTCTGCTATCTTAGGACGTAGATTGGAAATTTCAGCTGGATTGAATTTGTGTTCATTGTTATTTGGAACTTCAAATGTTCTTTGTATTTTCGTTTTTGAATCAGGAATTTCAACAATTATATAAAATTCCTTGTCCTTAATATCATGTATTATCATTTTGGAACGTTCCTCCCGGCGACAGGAGCCTGACAATCCCATAATCATAATTACTTTCATCAATAAAAAAATTTCATCCGCAGCATCAAACAAAAATTTAGTTACCATTTCTCTCATGAAAACATTTTCCTTTTTCGGCTTATAGCCGGCACTTTTTCTTTTGAGAAATGCCTTCACTTGGGGATAATCACCTATTTGTATGTTCTTGTTAACAGCTGAAGTTGATTTTAACAGAAAACTTCGGCCACAGGGTTGACGAACAAATGCGCAAAAATGACGTATTCTGATACCTTAGATATTTTTTTCTGAGAACACCAACTTTCAAATTCATCACATTTTTTTTTTGTATAGTAGTCTTGACTTTACTGGTAGAAGTACTAAGCTAAATGCTTCCGCTGACTCCATCACATCGGCAGGAATATCAGATGTATCACTAAAATCACTTTCTTCATCCATAATAAAAGCGATATTTTCTAAATTTATGAAAATTATCTGATTACGGTTTTACAGTACCTAATGGCGACATCAATCATTGAAATTTTAACTATGCTCTCTGACAATCTAATATTTTTTCTGGTAGGTATGTATTGCGATTGACTGAAATAATTTTGCTTAATGTCACTGCCACTGCCAAAACAATAAAAATTGGACGTTTGCTTTCAAGACGTTAATAATAAAGTGTATTTTCATTTTTATATTAAAAAACCAATGTATTGGAAGAAATCATGTATACAACTCGAATATAAAGCCTCTTTTTTGCACTTTAGAGGTTTCATAACTCGCCTACGGCTCGTTATGAAAACTTCTCGCACGTGCAAAAAAGAGTTGTTTTATATTCTTGTTGTAGGTATAAATAACTATTTTGCAACTCTTCTGTGGCGCATAACTGAAATATCGGCTGAACAAAAAATCTGTTTCTCCCGGTATCAACTGATTTCCCTACCAACCTAGGTATATGCCGAAAATTCACAAACAGTTTGTGGAAAATCGATATTATCTTCCAATTTATGAGTTCAAACTCACTCATTTTGAGTATATTATATAAAAATACTTTTTATTGCGGATGTCACCACCACTTCACCACGAAAATGTTGGTATATTTTCGCTAAATTACCATTGACGGTTTTTTGTCTGTATGTTCTTTTCAATAGTATTCAATCTATTCAACAATTTATTTTTCTTAGACACCATACTTACCTCATCAGAATAACTCTTTCTAAAATAGGATATTATAGAATACCTAATTTGTGACAAACGAACAAACTATAAATGTTATACAAAAATAGGTCAGAATGTCATCCATTTGTCAGCAATAGTTTATTAAATCCATCTCTAATGGACGCACAATCGGAGTTTTTAATTTGGAAAGATGCTAATTATCGGACAAAAATATAGAAAAACATTCTGTTACATTTTTAGCCATTTTATCGAATGTCCCGGACAAAAATATAAGAAAATATTCTGTTATATTTTAAGCCGTTTTATCGAACGTCCCGTGACAGCTGTATGCAGACAACAATTATGTTCAATTTGTATATCAGCTATTCGAAAGGGTGCTATATCATTGTATAAAGTTAAACAATGGCTATATGTATAATCACTGATGAAAACCTTCGTGAGTGATTTTCCATTAATAAATACATTCGCCTTGTAACTTCAAAGAGGTGAGGAATCCATTCGAAATAGTCCCTGACTTCACTCTACCGTACATCCGAAATTCGCTTCTTTTTTCTCCTCCGTTCCTAAGATAAAGTTAAGAGTATTGATGCAAAGCCCGGGCCCGCCTATTTCGCGGTAACCTAGGTAACAAGCTCTAACCAATGAGATATAAGTATTGCGCGTCTTACATCCAACCAACTTTTATATTATGACTTAAGAGTGTACGGCACTAAGGCTGAAATTTGCTTGAGATAGGGGTAGTTTTTAAAAAGGGAAGGACGGCATGGGAGGGGATAAGGAGTGGTTAAGGTGCGGAATGAAATGGGGTGGGTTAAAATAGGATATTTTAAGGGAAGTTCCCTTATCCTTTAGGGTTGTTTCGCTCCGAGATTGAATTTCTAATATGTGTTCTGTTTTTGATTAAATTTATGCCGCTAGTTTTAGTTTTAGGTCCAGGCCAGTTTTCTCTCTTCTGCAGGCGTGGAATTTTAGCTTGGGCTTCAAATTGGGAAAGTTTGTTCAACATTAGTGACTATGAATTATTACTAAGATAGTTATTTTCAATTTATTTGCTATCCGTTATTAATTGCTTTTGGTGAGTTTACCAGATTCATCGATCTGAACTCACAATATCCTTTTCCCATTATAAGTTTGGAATTGATGTTTCCATGAAATGGGAAGTTATACGATGTGTATTCGACGGAACCAACATTTATATGTCTTTTGGGAGTGGTTCATAAATAATAAACTCCATAGAATCAGAGGATAGATATAATATTATAGAGTACTCTTCAAACTACTGATGAATGCATTTTCAGACGAGACATTTCCACGTTGTATCTAGAGGCCCATATCTAGTTTCAGATACCACCCCAGGTTATTCATAGAAATTGTATATATTATTTTTATATTGGAAAATATGGAATATTGATTTATTCACAAAAAAATCTCGTGAAAGCAATCAATTTTTACGTACTTGAATTTATACCTACATTTTTCACAAGTTCCAACAAATATTTTAAAAGGTTTTTGGATTGGAAAACTCTTATTCATCAAATTACATAAGAATTCAACGAACTGGGGATAGATTCTAAAAATGAAATCAATTATCCTCCATTATTGTCGTAGATGTTTCAATTTTCAGACGAATATTTCAATTCAATATTCAATTGAGAATGTTTCCATTTTAACCTCCTCAGTACCTACTTGTCATCTTTGGAAATAATATCAGTCCTCGTTCTCCAAACATTCTGAATATTTTTATTGTCAATTACTCTGGTTCACAAGTGCCATTTCGTCCTGTTGGAGAAGACCTTCACGTAAAATTATGACCATCTAGATATGATTTATGCTTTGTCCCATGTCTCGCAAACAAATGGTTCAAAAGTTATAAATAATTTAATAAAAAAAAAATAATTATCGGATTTTTGCAAATATCTCCAAAACTATTGCAGATATCAGAAACCTGAAAAAGGATCCGAAGAGAGCAGGAAATTTCCTTGAAAAATTCTCACTTTCGGAACTGTTGCACCAATATTTATAATTTTAATTGAGCGGTGAAAATACGTGTGAAAACAGATGACTAGGGGCGAGCGCGCGTCGCTCTGCTCGGATGCTTAAACAAAAAAAAAATTAAACTAATCAAATATGAATATTGATTAATGAAAAAATCAGACACTTGCTGCAACTGATGGATAGTTGAATAAACAATAATCCGCCAACAAATTTTTTGTTATTTCAATTTTATTATTAATTATGTATTTGTAAATTAACAAATTTTTCCAAGTTGGAAGTAAACAAAAAAAACCTCGACAATTTTTAAACTGATAGCCAGAAAAAAAAAATCTGTTGAGCTGTTCCGTAAAATCCTGACAAAAGATCCTTGGTGAAAAAATTAAAAAAAAATTATTATAATTTTTTTTATTAACAATTGAAGTTGCTGCAAAAGTTAAACAAAGTAAAACATTGAAATTTGTTTTTTTAAATATCCCGATTGATTCGTTTTTCTTAATGTTAAAAGCCACATAAATATTTTTTTTTACATTTGTTTAAAAAATTGTTATGAACAAATACATTGTTTATGAGATAGTTCAATTTTTTTTTGAAAATGTAATTAATAATAAAATCAATGATTTTTAGGAAAAAAATCGTTTCTTAAAAAAAAATATTGCTTAAAATCGCACTTGTCAGTTAACAATTATTTTTTGCAAGTAAATAATAATATTGAGGAACCATTTTTTTAAATCATTATTTCCATTGGTTTTTCTTATTCAGAAATTGTTTTTCTTTTAATTTTTTATTTGTGAAACACTTTGTTATAAACAAATAAATTTTCGCGGTATATTTTTTTTAAATACAACAAAAATAAACAAAAATGTGTCGTTTTTCAAGCAAAAAATTGTTTTCCTATTTTTTATATAATTTTAAAAATTTGCCCGCTTTTTTTTTTCTAGTTGCTTATAATTATAATTATTATAACTGTTTCTTTTAATGACAATGTGTAGATTTAATTATTTTCATTGAGAAATGTCTTTTTATCACATTTTATCTAGACTTGGTGTACTTCATATTGTTTTTTTATGATGTGTTGAATTAATTATTTTTATTGTAAAATATTTTTTTATCACATTTTATCTAGACTCAGAGTATATTTTTTATGTATGAATGAACCTATGCAACTATGACTTGTCCCATCTACATAATATGTAGCAAAAATGATTATTAAAATCTATCTTTTTTATAAAAACTATTGAAGATACGACGAGAACACTTGAAGTCTTTAGATATTGTTCTTCTTTTTAGGAAATGTCCTGCTCTATTTCGATCTTTTTTCAGATTTCCGGTATCTGCAATAGTTTTCGAGATATTTGCAAAAAAAACAATCCTCATTTTTTAAACTGAATTGTTTATTACTTTCAAACTATTTGTTTGCGGGACATGAGACAAATCGTAAATCATATCTAGATAGAATTCCGCATCCAATGACACCTTGGTCATAATTTTACGTGAAGGCCTTCTCCAACGGGACGAAATGGCACTTGTTCCAGACTAAATACCTAATATATTATCTTCTCTTTATGGATGGATATCGATTGAGTTATTCCATTTTGGCTTTTTATGTTTCCATAGAGAGAATCATTTGGTAAACGCAGTAAGTAACTTATATGTTTCCCCTTCTACACTTCTATATATTTTCTTATCATTCTCATTTTCAGACTGTGGATGGTTACAAACCTTAAAAGAACCGATGACATGGCTAGTCAAAAAGGTAGATTTCACAATATGTTCATTGATCTTTGTTGAGTTTGGTTTCAGTGATGTTCAACATATTCTTCTTGATTCGATGGATTTTTGTCATAGATTTTTCAATTTTCAGGAAAATCTTTTTATTTACCTAATGTTCAATTGGGAATGTTTCCCTATTCAACATTCTACTAACATTGTGATACAATAGAAATAACGTAAATTATAGATAAAAACACACTTTGAAATCATTTACAATTATATGAATATAATAAGTTGTTTACTCAACTTGGCATGACTATAGTGAAACTTACAGGTTATGAGAAATTTCCGCAAATTTTGATCTAATAGCACGGGACAAGTATCAATTAGAACTGAATTCAATGTTACCAACTGTTGTTACTGGATTGTTATTATTTGAAATAGTAATGCTGGTCTATATTACATTGTTGCCAATGCCATTAGATATTAAACAAAAAGTTGGCAACAATGTAGGTAATATCCTCCAACATTAGGTACCATTTAAAATAACCACAATCCGATAACAACAGTCGGCACTAATCCAACAGTTGGCACCACTGAATTCAGTTTTAATTGACACTTGTCATATGTCATTGGTTCAAAATTTACGGGAATTTTTCCTAACCTGTCAGTTTCACTAGTTTTGCCACATATAGTAGATAACTTATTATATTTATTTTACTTGAAACTAGAACGATTGACGATATTGATGATACTGAAATAAATCTTGAAAATTACAAACATGTACTATGTGAAAGATAAACGCCATGTGAAGTGGAATAAATATTGTTGTGAAGAAGACTGCACTTCGATGTTTCTATGTACTATGTGATTCAACAAGTAGGAATACGGGTGGAATAATAATATATGTAAAAATGTATTATAATTTTACCATTTTTAAAACTTATTATTTACGTGACAATTAATGGTGTGAAGTACTGAAAATTTCATAAATATGTTACGTCTCTACCATTCTCCCTCAGGTTCAGATGCCAATTTTATAAAAGAATTCGAATCAATTTGGTTGAAGGTCTCAATATAGATTGGTTCATTCCTTTTTCTTACGATAATACATTGAAAAACCTCAAAGAAACATATGGTATATTGCAATATGCAACAAAACCTACGCGTATTACAGATACTAGTAGTTCATTAGTTGATTATGCGCTGTCTAACTACGATAATACTGTGACTAATGTACATGATTATCCAAAAATAATGCACCATTCTACAATGTCTGTGCTGACATTCATATGAATATAAATCACTTTAGAAATTTGAGAATTCAAATTTCTAATAATATCAAAACTAGTCTCATTATGACTGACTTTATTTACAAGGACATTTCTCAAACTTGCGATAGGGTAATTAATAACGCTGCTCCAGTAGAAACATGTCATTATAAATCTAAATTGCCTTGATTTGACTGAGGTACACAATAAAATCAAAACTAGGGACAGAGTTTACAAAGAATTCAAATCTCGTCCGGAAACTGAGAAACAAAATAAATGGAAGAAGTTCAAACATCATAGACACGGTGTAGTTGATATCCTGAATTCAAAGAAAATAAAGTATTATTTTGATAAAGTGGACTGCTGTAGAAATAACCTGAAAGAAAACTTGAAAAAAAGACGACGTACTGAACTGTATTTCTTTTGAAACGGGCAATGTACAAAAAATACTAAAAGACAGATTAGAAATAGGTAGTTCAGAGTTTCAATGAAGTATTTATAATATTTCACCCCCCCTTAATAATTCGATAACATGGTGAAACCTAAACAATAACTCATACGTACAATTTGACGAATATGAAATGCTTTCTATAAAGGATTCGCAAAAAACAGGTGATAATTTAGATAATAAATCCGCATTGCACGAAATCTTGAACTGTAGAATGCTGAAATAAGTATTTGCAACGATGGGCCATGTCATATTGGATCTGGTGAATACATTACTTACGAAATCAGTTATCAGTTAATTTCAGATATTTATTATACAGGGTGTATTTTAATTTGTTGGATACCCGTGAATGATGGGAGTAAAATGTCATTTTAACGAATAACAATGGTTAAAAATTCGCAAAAATACAATTCTAAAAATTCCATTCCGTTTGCTAAATTGGTCAAAATCTTGTGAAACCCACGAAACAGCAAAGTTTTTGTAGGTAATACATATTTTTTTATATTTTTTTTCTGGCGATCAAGGACTTTATTTTTTGATAGACTATCGACTGTTCGTGGTTCTGCAAGAAGGTAGATTAAACCCTGTATATCTTATATATCACTTTTTATATTGTATATATCATTTTATATAAAAGAGACAGAATTATTGATATCAGAAAATTTAAGTAATTTCATGTAATATTTACGGAAAGTGTAAGGCATGGCATTGTAAATATTGGAAATATTATAAGAAAAACCACGCTCAAATAGAGGAGTTTTGTGGATTGGTAGCGTTATATTTTTCTTTTGATCTAATGCTGAAGTTATGAACATCCGTAAGAAATAAAACTTTACTAAAAAGATAAGATGCAGTTTTTGAACGAATTATTTTTTGGTATAATGTTGAACAATGTAGTTTTCTACGAGACTTCATGTTCAACCACCCGGAATCCTGGAGTTTATGCATCATTGATGGAAGTCTGCGAATACCACAGATAAAACCAAGAACGACAATGGTTCTGGATTTTTTCAATTCTCTGCGCATTTGCAATAGTGATACCATAACCAGTAAGACAATACGTAAAAGTAGATAATACTGAAGAATTACAAAGCATTTTTTCCAGATCCTTATCAAGCAGTGAAAGAGAAATGAACAGGATTTTTAGTTTCCAAATACTTTTTCGAATGCATTCTGAAATGTGCTTTTCGGATCGTAAAGTAGTAATTTCTTTACTACTTCACAGAACTGAAGAGGTATACCATTCATCTTGATAGATATTATTTGAGCATAATCTAATTTGTCGGTGTGTCGGCCGAATAAGTTAGCACTGCATTTGTTCTGGTTCAAATAAACATGATGATCTTTGGTAGATATTTTGGAAATTGTATGATTTTCGTTGATTTTAAGTCATCCATTACTTATATCGGAAGGAAAGAAGAATATATAATCTGGGTATCCTCAGCGTACATTATGTAACAGTGGTTTAGAAAGTTAGAGAAAATAAATAAGTCGTGTGAAGAATGGGTCCCAAACTGGCCTCTGGGCGACACCATCTCAATTCCCTCATTCTGGAAAGTCTATTATTGATAATAACACGTTGTTTTCTACCATCGATTGGGATCTATTCAAATATAGTTTAGAAAACTAAAGATACACGCTCATATAGCAATATGGACTAAAAAGTTAGAAATAATAAGAATAAAGTCATTGACCAAAAATTTCCTCCTATGTCAAAAAAGCGTGAGGTGCTTGACATCAGTCATCTTGATATAATTATGAAAAGTAAGTAAAGCACACCACACGCTTTTTCACACAACAGGAAATTTGTTGGTCAATGACTCCTTATTTTTAACTTTCAAGTCCATACTGCTACAAAAGACTACTGCAGGAACACTCTTCGATTGATTCATTCACATAGAATTGAAGTGTGTATTATTGTGGTGAATGTGCTGAGACCAGCCACGCATTCACCATATCTTTGTAATGTACATTATTGTTTGCTGACGATAGATATGAAATTATTGTATTGTTATCGGTTTTCAATACCTGTGCAGAATTTCAAATAAATCAGACATCTGGAGTGAAAATTAATTTTGAAGATTCCGTTACATACATACATACCGGTAAAGCTAATGAAGCGTGTATAATAGTGATAATAAAAAACATATTTTTGCCAATAAACTTTAGAATATAAAGAGTTTCAGTACAAATTCCAATCATCTTCAGGATAAAACATATATAACATTAGGCCAACCAATAGAAAAAAAAGACGCAAATAACCTATCCTACCTTTTGAAAAATAGTTCGTAGATGAAAACTCCGGTGTCAGCCCCAGCAAAATCGCTTTGTGGAATTTTTTTAACAAGAAATAGTGTAAAAAATTACCACTTTTTTAGTTTTTTACAAATATCTTAAAAAGTATTGAAGGAATTGTTCCACTTTGAATGGAACTTTTGTAGATAATTAAAAAACCTACAAAATGTTCTCTTGTGCGACCGGATCGGTGCACTTTCCACTGAGAAAATCCGGTGAAACATCTAAAAATAGATCATTTGTAAAAAATTCATAATTTTTATAAATTCAAAGCTGGACAAACAATCTTGAGGAAAATGATAGATAATAACATGTAGTTCAACTGTGTACAAGATGGTTTCTGTCCGATCTATAGTTTTTGCACTATCGCGTTATAAAAAATATAGGGGCTTATCTTACAAAATGCGCCGATTCAAGGGAAATCCTCGTATTCGAATTCTGTGAGGGGAATCTGGAAGTGGAGATCGATATCTACAATTTGTTCATTTTGGATTTTCTCCTGAGAGGTGGGAAATCTGTTGAAAATGTCACTGAAAGTTGTTCCAAACACTTGAAGGTACGCTCGAGGCAGAGTCGAGTAGCGGTAGGGGGGGAACGAGCCAGCGAACGATGGATTTAACTGATGAAAGTTTGATTACTCTAGTTCCGGACGTCCATCGTCTTAATGGATTTAAAAGGTTTTCACGACGTTTCGAATGCTTGTATCTGCAATCGTCTTCAGGTGAATACTGAAGACGATTGCAGATACAAGCATTCGAAACGTCGTGAAAACCTTTTAAATCCATTAAGACGATGGACGTCCGGAACGAGAGTAATCAAGTTACCACATCGTCTACAACCTTCAAACAAATGATGAAAGTTTAACATGATACAAAAATGTTACAAGTGTTGATAAAAACAAAAATATTCATTAATATCCTTTAAATTTAAATTTTGTGTTTTTCTAAGGCATTGAATTAATCGAGTTGATGCAAAATTTAATGAATGAAAATAGGAGCTTTAATCTTTTTCGAATACGGTTTGAAATGTCATAAAAATTTTTTTGGAAAATTAATTGTAAGTGAATATATCACATTGTATGTGAACATATTACATTTATGTATTGAAAACAATGTTTTACATTCATTAATAAATGAACAAATGTACGAATATGTATAAAACGAAAAAAACCGAAGAGTTTTGTTCAAAAGCTAATTAATGTACCTATCACGAATAAGTATACTTATCTTTCAATACTAGCAACCCTAATTAACTAATGTAATATAATTGAAAAGGGAAACATTCTCAATTGAGAATGTTTCCTTTTTCAACATGAATACCCCACAAGAGGTTATCTTCAACGATGGAAGATAGTGACGAAAGTTTATCTTTCAGTCGCAGATGATTTCACATCTGAGGTTATGAACATCCTGTTCATATTTTCAAATAAATCAAGTAATATAATTGTTAATGAAATAATTAAATCATTAAATAAGTGAAAAAGTATGCAAAAACACGCTAACTTATATGGACTAATATAATATGCGCCAACGTATAAGCTCGTTCCCCCACTACCACTACTCTACTCTGCCTTGAGCGCACTTTCAAGCATTTGGAGCAACTTTCAGTGACATTCTCAACACATTTCCCACCTCTCAGGTGAAAATCCAAAATTTTTCAAATTGTTGATATTGATCTCTACTTTCAGATGCCGTTTACAGAATTTCCCTTAAATCGGCGAATTTTGCAAGTTAAGCCCTTGAACACAGTTGAACTACATTTTATTATCTATCAATTTCCGCAAGATTGTTTGCCAGCTTTGTATATATAAAAATTATGAATTTTTGGAAAATTGCCTCTTTTTAGAGGTTTTTCCGGATTTTCTCAGTTGAAAATGCACCGAGGCGGTCGCACAAAAAAACATTTTGTAGGTTTTTGAATTCTCTACAGAAATTCTCTCGAATGTGGATCGATTCCTCCAAAACTTGTTAAGATATTTGTTTTAAACCAAAAAAGTGGTTATTTTTGACAATATTTCTCATTAAAAAAATTCCACGAAGCAATTTTGCTGGGGCCGACGCCGAGGTTTTTATCTGTGAACTATCTTTCAAAAGGTAGTATAGGCTATTTGCGTCTTTATTTAAGTGGGGAAAAGAACCTCTATTGGTTGGCCTACATGACAAGACAACTCATTGAATCATGAGTGTATTGATGAAATCATATGTACCAAAACTAATTCTGGGTTTGAAAAACACAAAAACGAAAGAGTTCATTTTGGCATAAGTTCTTAAAAATATTGAAATAATCCATGGAACCGTTCATGAAACGAAAAATATTAATTGCAGAAAAAATGGAGGAAACTCAACTACTCCACCTGATCCTTGAGTAGTTTCTGGATCATCGTTAACAGTTTGAATCCGGCAAGTAACTAATTACAACGCATCGTGGACTACCCGTTGGCATTTTTCTTGAAAACTCTTGGCACATGACAGATTAAATTAGGAAACTTTCTAATGAAATTAATTTCAAACTTCCTCATCCTTTGAACATAACATTTCATATCCTTCAACTTATCTATATTGTGATCCCATAGTAACGCACAGGCTTGCGAGTTATTGTTATAGAAACATCTCCCCATCACTTGAGACGTGGTATATTAAGAATTTAACATTAATCAATATGCTTCTAAGCCATCATTATTCAAGATGGAAGCAGCCAAAACTTTTGCCTTCATTATAACTATATCAAATTGTTGAGGGTGATTGGGGTGCGCCCAAATAGTTTCGATGGAAACTCTGTTGTAATGATGGCGTAAAAAACAGTCCAGCGCGTTAGGGGAAAATCTGTCAAAAACACAGGAATTTCGACAAGGATCTGGAAATTTCAGTTAATCACTTCTGAGGAATTTAAGGAATAATTGCGTGGTTGGACAACTTTGGGATCTTGTGAGAATGTGACTATATTGCGGTCAAAATCAGAGGAAAAAGTATATGCTTTAATAACAATAATGAGGTTCATTTTGAAATATTCATAAAAAAATTAATAATAATATAATGATTTGTTGAAAATATAAACAGGATGTTCATATAATCAGATGTGGAATCATTACGATAAAAGATAAACTTCATTTTAATCGTGGATTTTTCAATTCACAAAAAAAAAAAAACTTTCTATCAATATTCAATTGAGAATGTTTCCCTTCTCAATAATATAATGGATCTTGAGCATCAACATTAGGAAATATCACTGAAGCTTGTGCGTGATATTTTACTTTTGGTAATAAACCTAACACATACGTGGAGATGATTTTCCAATTATTAGCAATGAATATCATATGATAATCTTCCTGAATTTTTCATGTAAACTTGAAGGTTTAAAGGTTTGAAATTATGTTTTCTATTCCTAATAAAACCATCCACAAATTGGTTATGCGTGGGCTGTTTGATTTTCTTTATTTAGGAGCAATTTGGTGGAATGAAGTTGCATCAAAATAATGTATAATAATAATTCCCTCATGTGAAATGTGGTGACAGTGTTAAATAATATAATGGTGACAAATATATACCATTACCAAACAATATATACAATTTTACGAAGTAGAAAAACTCAAAGTCGTCTCCACAATTTAATATTGCAATCGATTAGTTGAATGATGGTGAAAAAGTAAAAAACCATCGACTACACATGTTTCGAACCTCTATAGGTTCATCATCAGCCGAGTTTAGAATTCTACAATGAAAGAAGAGCAAATAAGTAAAACAATAGGTAGTGCAGTACAATATGTGTTACTTACATTAGGATGAAAAAAAATATGGGTTAAAAATTATTATTATTTATAGTCAAGAGTTCATAATAGAAACAATTGAAAACATGAAGGTTTGCCTTTAAGGGTTGTATATCCCCTTTTTCAATTAAGGTAGGCTAAAGGCATTAGCACATACAAAATAACACGACGACATTTGGAACGTGAAACAATGGTAGCAATGAATGGTGATTGACAGCACACCAGGAGCCATCCATCAAGCAAACTGAATTGTCAAAACCCTACCATGGAGCGATGACAGGAGAACAACATGCACGGAACAATGATGAAATAGAAGCAAATCCAACCGAAGCAAATAGTATTCCGTGCAAAGAGCTCAGATGTCACCTATCCATATTTATAACAAATATCTAATATCTAGGAGTATCACATTTATGTATCAAATTAAAGATCAGTGCGTATATGACAGACTAGTTATTCCAACAAACGCCATGAAGTGTGACCTATACTGAAGAAATGAATAACACAACACAACGCTAACCGGACTAACACCTGTCCAAACGAACACATCTACTATGACATAGAACAATCGGTTTATCGGAGATCAAGGCAAGAAAGAATTCTGATGAAATGTAAGGGAATTAAAAAACTTTCGGCAATAAAATTGTACTTGTTCGTTCAGAGAAACAACACTCGGATTGTTTATAATAGAATTGATCTAAAAAATTTCAAGAAAATTAAGTAGAGAACCTTTTTGGCAAACGTGTAAAATATCTGAATCAGTCAAAGCTATGATGGTGATCAAGAATATGGTTAGCAAATGAACTTTTAGTATTATAATCATCTATGTGTGGGTTTCTAGAACTCTCAATTAGTTTAACATGTTCCAAAACTCTTGTTTCTATTTTTCTACCACTCTGACCGACATATTGAGCAACACAATGGACTTTTACCACAGACATATATACAAGTTATACATTATATCTAATTTTATATCTACTGGGCCTCAAAGAGCGAATGGACTATGTCTCTGCCTATCTGAATTTATCATTACCATTGAGTTTTTCAGTTGGAGGTATACAGTGCGTTCATAAAGTGTGTAAACGCTCCATTATCTTACGAGTTAATCATTTTCGGAGGTAAAGCTTGGACAGGTCGATTTTGTATTTTAGTTTTCCACCTTTTTTTTTTTAAATTTGATTTTTCCTCCACCACCACACAAGATATGACTCATCGATATTTTTTGAAAATTAAAAGGGTATATTTTCATATCAAAATTTGAAAGCCCATATTTTTGTGAGTTCAACCATACCACATACGTCATATTTAACATTTCAAGTTACAATATACTGAGTATGAAGGAAACTCACTGTTCATATTTCTTAACATTTTTTTAAATATTTATTTTGGAATGAAAACCTGAGAATTTCTCAGTACTCAGTACGAGTATATTGGCAAACTTGAGTAGGCAATGAAAACATCTGAAAGCCATTGCATATGTCAGTACTAAATTGATTTGGTGTAGCATATCGATTGATAAGTCTTCAATAATACCTTTCTGAAAAATATTACGCTAAAAGAAACCATTTGAAATTACCATGGTGCTGTCAGAAAAACAGCGAATAGAAGTTTTGATGATCTTAGGTTACGGCGATCGTGGAAGAAGTATGGCAGAAGTATGCAACATCTTTATTGAAAAATATCCTGATCGAGAACCAATAAGCAAATTGACGGTAAGCAAAATATTACATAAATTTAATGAGATTGGCAATATTAGGGATAAGTCTAAGAGTGGTAGGCCTACTGTTGCAGAAGACACTCAATTGAATGAATAAAGTACTTGGAATTGAAGAAAATCCTCATTGTTCAATTACAATTTTACCTGACAACAATGAGATCTGTCGTGGTGCTGTGAAAAAAATTCTAAGAAAAGCCAAATTACATCCGTGGGCAACAGAAAATCCCAATTGGACGATGGAAGCTTATTCCCAATATCCCCAAAAAGTTACTATTTTTTTTAAGGTGCTATGACGAGTGAAAATTATTTGGAAATGTTACGAACTTATGTAGTTCCATATTTAACTGTAACATTTCTAGACATTCATCAACCTGGTCGAATAGTTTCTACTATTTGGTTCCATCAGGATGGAGCAGGTCCTCATTATGCTCGGGTGGTTAAAGATTTTCTCAATGAAACCTTTCCCAATCGCTGGATTGGACGACGCGGTCAGATTAAATGGCCTGCTAGGTCTCCAGATTTAACTTCCATCGACTTTTTCCTCTGGGGTTACTTGAGAAGTAAAGTGTACATAAATCGACCTACCAATATGGAAGACCTTAAAGAGATAATTCGAACTGAAATTCAACGAATTACACCAGAGATGTTGTCAAACGTAACCCAAGAATTCATCAGACGTCTTGGATATTGTCAACTAACCCAAGGAGCTCAGTTCAAGCATTTCTTGTGAATTCGTTATTCGTTTATTTTCACTACTTATGATATTTTCATTGCAAAATAAATAATTAAATGAATGTTAACAAATATGAACAATGGTTTCCTTTATACTCAGTAAAGTGTTACATATGACGTATGTCGTATGGTTGAACTCAGAAAAATATGTGCTTACAATTTTGATATAAAAATATAACCTTTCAATTTAAAAAAATATCGATGACGATATATTGTGAGGTGGTGGAGGAAAAATCTATATTTAAAAAAAAAGTTGGAAAACTAAAATACAAAATCGACCTGTCCGAGCTTTACCTCCAGAAATGATTAAATCGTAAGATAATAAAGCGTTTCCACACTTTATGAACGCACTGTATATATATATATATATATATATATATATATTTTCTTCAATTTTCTCGGAATAAAGGTCTGATTCAGTGAATTCATAATATTTCTTTTAACGACGTTTCGACAAGGTAATTGTCATCATCAGGTTAAAACACTAAAATAAAAAATATGGACTTTGAGACATATTTAACTTAACACAATATTAAAATGTATGCACTAAAGTAATTCTTTAAAAACATATGGTTCGAAACATAACACGTTATTTAACGCAATATAAAAATATCTGTTATATATATATATATATATATATATATATATATATATATTTATATATATCTATATTTATATATATATATACATATATATATATATGAGTATTCACTTACAAATTATTTTATTTGAATTTCTGCGTTCGCATTGTACGAACGTTATTGTAGGTGTGTGACTTCGAAGTCGAAGTTAACGGGAATGGTTTGTTCATCTTTCATGCATTTTTACCCCCTTTTCATAAGTGTGCTGGATTGTTTATATTGCGTCCTAGTATATGAGCCGGACTGTATTTTTTTGGCAGTATGTAAAGATCAGTTTTCATTATTATTACTATAAACAAAGTTTAAAAAGGTTGTTATAAATCTAGCTTGAATTTTTTATATCATTTCTATTATTAATGCTATTGGGGTCTTTTTCAATGTTTATCATCTCAAGGAATGTTCTTACTCTTGGAAAAATGAAAACTGATCTTAACATGCTGCCAAAAAAATACAGTTCGGCTCATATACTAGAACTCAATATCAACAATCCCGTGTACTTGGAAAGGGTAAAAATGCATGAAAGAGAAACAAACCATTCCCGATAACTTCAACTTCGATATTTTTATATTGTGTTGAATAACGTGTTACATTTCGAACCATATGTTTTTAAAGAATTATTTTAGTAGATACATTTCAATATTGTGTTAAGTTAAATGTGTCTCAAACTCCAACTTTTTTTAATTTTAGTGTTTTAACCTGATTATGGCAAATACCATGTCGAAACGTCGGTAAAAGAAATCATATGAATTGACTGAATCAGACCTTCATTCCGAGAAAATTGAAAAAAATAATATATGGTCAAGAATCTGAAGAAATATATATATATATATATATATATATATATATACATATATATGTTTCTTCGTAGGTATAATATGTTGAGATAGTTTCTCGGGTTTCTGTCTGCGTTTTGTGTTCTTGGTCCTCAAAAGGTACGATTTCACGACGTTTCGGCAAATTCACATTTGCCATCTTCAGGTGATGTGTACTTCATTCGATTGTTTCGAACTCGACTGACTCGAGATACATCATACTCAAGATCATATGATTCAAGCAATTTCATTTCCAGACATGTTGATATCAACCGCATTGAATAGCACCAAAACCGAATATGACGCATACAAACTATATAATTATCACGCCTTTCGATATACTTAGGTTACCCAAGTAACCTACAACAGAAGATATATCTTAATACTGTGAAATCACTAAATACATGCATCTTATGTTAAACATGCTGAGGAGATCTAATCACTACAGAAATGGGTATGGGAGTTGTGACTAAGTTGTGAGAGTAACCAACTGAACTGATTTGAACGATGCCGAGAGAGTGACTAACTGAAACTGTTAGTGAACTTGAACTGATTTGAACGATTTTAGAAAGTAATATTTATGTCCCAGCCAACTGTATGGCTGTACTTTCAGATAATCTGTTAATTACCTAGGAATAATGCCAGGAATTTTCACTTGGGCTGATTTGGTTTACTTGATGAATATCTAATGAAATAGTAGTTATTAAATTGTCTTGAGATGGCAAAATTCCAGAGAGATTTTATGATAAGTCGAAATCGGGATAGTTCCCCACAAAGTTCTTATTATTATTTTGAGAAATATACTCTGTTATGTATTAAAGAAATAGATAACCCTTGAACAAGCAATTTTAGTTTTATTCAAAGCTTAATTTATCACTCTTTCTGTAGATGTACAGTTTCAATGCAAATAATGATTTGATTATACCTCCTCTAAATCCTTACTGTTGGATAGTATTCTTTGAATAACCGTAAATTTAGGGTTTATGATAGGAAAATATAATAATTTTCTCAGAAACCATTAGAACGCGGATTAATCGCTATTGTTTATTGTAAATATTTGTGAACTTCTAGAAACCCGTTATTTCAAAAAGTTGGGTTGGGGGCTCAGGCAATGTTTCCGTTCCACGTGTTCGAATATTTTGGAAAAATGATAAAATTCTAAAAAAAAAAACATTGTTTGAAGCTTGTTTTAGGTGGAGGAATACTGATTCTTGACACTTTTTTTGGGATTATAACCTTCCACAATCTGAAAACAAAATTAAATGGACCAGGGAATCTATTCAAGTGTAGAAAGGCAAAGTTTTGGATTCACTTTCAAATACTTCACCTGACCAAATTCAAAGGAAAAATGTATACACCAATCTTTCTCCTACTCGTCATTTTCTAGATCATAA
Source organism: Gonioctena quinquepunctata (assembly GCA_018342105.1). NCBI lineage: Eukaryota > Metazoa > Arthropoda > Insecta > Coleoptera > Chrysomelidae > Gonioctena > Gonioctena quinquepunctata. The sequence goes on from JAFIRS010000287.1 coordinate 557,348, forward strand.
TATTTTCGAGCAATTGAAAAATGTGCGGATAGGTTTCATTACCATTTATTGACTTTGTAGTTGATTGTGTGACTGCTGAAAGTAAAATCATTGATTTTTTACTTTGTATGTTATGTTTGCCATGAAATTGCTAGATAAAGATTATCTGCTGTACAATTACTAACTGTTGTTGAATTTCTTTATGTTTCCTATTTTCCGTGAGTGTCACAAAAGTTTCCACGATTTCCTATTCACCGAAAACTTATATTACTTAGAATTGGAATTTTATCATGAACATACGAAGATATAAAAATACAGAATTACACCCGACTAACTGTTTCATCATCACCGAGCTGAAACCCCTGGAGCTATGTATATAAACTTTGGTCAGTCGTTTTGCTTGTTAATGTTTTCTTTCATGAATTTTACACCACCGCCAGTAAACACTATCCTATTACGAAACAGACTATATCTCAAGAAATATCGGCAACAGAAGAATGTGATTTTGTACGAAGGTTGTGATAGGGAAGATTTTTTTAAAATTTTATTTTCAAGGTGTTAAAACCACCCCCGGAATAATTGAATGATATTAATCTATAAAACTGTTACTTCAATATCTTCGTCTATTATAAAATAGGTTATATCTCAAAGAGTATCAGTAACAGGAGAATTACATTCTGCATGTTACTTACGTTTCATCCTGTGATTTGTTCCATATTTTGTTCTATTACTTCCCAGTCTCCTTTTACGAATAGTACTGTATCATCTGTGTACGAAATCAGTTCTCCCGTGTAGTTAAAAGTCAACATACTGTTGATGTAGGCAAAAAATAGTATCGGTCCAAGGACAGAGCCCTGTGTACACCATATTTCATAGCTCGACTTTTGTTTTTAACATTTTCTATTATGACTCTTTGTTGTATATTTCCAAAATAGCTGTCAAATAGTTCTATAGCCACACCTCTTATACCCATTTTTGAGTTTCTTCAAAAGTAATTATGACTGACCGTATCAAAGGCTTCAGCGAGGGTGTAAGAAAACTGCTGCACAATGCTTGCTACGGTCTGGGGTTCGAGAACTGTTTTCTGTCAGAAACCCTATTGCGTAATTCGTTGATTTATTTTCCCGAAAACCGAACTGAAGGTCTGATAGAAACCGGTGCTTATTGAAAAATCTTACTAATCTCAATTTTTTGGATTTCTGAAACATTTTTTGCAATATTAGAAATAAAAATTGTAGGTCGGTAAATGCTGACTTCGTTTTTCTCCTCTGTTTTGAAAATAGGTGTTACAATTCCCCCCTTGAATATTGTAGGACACTGTCCTTTGTCGAAAATTAAGTTGATAATATGAATAAGAGGCTTGCAAGGATATTCAGATCTTTCTTTCATAACCTCAACCGTTATACCATCATCTCCAGGTGAGGATGTATTTTTCAGAGAATTTTTAATTCATTTTCAGTCAAAGGACTCAAAGAGATGGAATCGACGACTTCTGTTCTGTTCTTCCCTTGGGGTATGTAACTATTCGTCAATTATTCTTGAGTGAAGTTGAGTTTTAATGTGTTCACCAATTGTAATATGAAGCAGATTAAACATTTCTGTGATTCTTTCTTTAGGAGTAAATATTACACAATTTTCATTCATTTTTTTCGATTGTCATGATAACCATATTGCGATATTGTTTGCCATATTAGTTTTGGATTGATTTTATTCTTTGATGAAATATTTTTATAGAAGTTAGTTTTGAGGGTTTTCGTTAATTTTGTTATTTTATTTCTATGAGTTCTGTAACTTTGGAAAATCAAGACATCCTTTGTTTATTTGTATTGAATATAAAGTATATCTCTCTCCTTTACAGAGTTCAGCAGTCTCTGGGTGATCCAAGTTTTTTTATTTACCATTACTGTGTGTGTGCTCTCCTCGATATTAGTTTATACGTTATTAGAAATAGATCTGTTGCAACGTTAACATCATTCTTTTCTTATACTTCAATAGAACAATTTCTGTCAATTGATTTTTCATAAACGTTTGGGAATTCCCCTGTACTGTTGAAAACTAGTATAATTTGAAAAACGAGATTTGGGACATCAAGATCTTTTGCACCACAAGTTGAAGAGATAAATGAGTAGAAAGCCATAATAATAATCCTTTCAACCGATTCAGCTATGAGGATTTACAAAATTGAGGGAGATTTCTTTAAAAACTGTATATGCACTAATCTGGATTATTTTCAGTCCATTTACGTATAGGCACGAGAAATATTAATGTGGCACCATATTTTCTCCTGAATATTTGAAAGAATAACTGACTGACTGACATATCAACGCACAGCTCAAAACTTCTGGGGCTAGGACAGTGAAAATTTGCATGTGGGTTTCTTTGAGCACTTTTTGAAATTTAACTCCTAAGGTGGTGAAAAAGAGGATGAAAGTTTGTATCATTCATTTTTGAATCATTAAATCTGACAAACTATCAAATTAATGTTTGAAGCTAGATGGAATCACGTGAAGAAAACCAGGAAAAATTCAAACTCTACGCGGCGAAGTCACTGGCACCAGCTAGTGAATTTATATTGCATTTCGCATATTTCTTGCATTGAATGAAAAAAGTGTATAAAAAAGTATAACCTTCTCGAAATACACGTGGTCAAAGCCGCGGGCATGAGCTAGTCACCATATATAAATGTTGAATTATATGATATCAACTCTTTGGAAACGACGTAGGTACCTTCGATCTCGACTGAATATTTGGTTATCACTGATCACTTAATGTCACTGTACGGTGAAAAACACAAAAAAACTCATTGGAGGTAAACCCAGCTTTCATCACTCATATACGCCCGAAGAATCGATATAAACCATCCTTCAATATCCACACTTTCATACTAACACTGACATTTGGAAATATCAGTCATCGCCCCAATTCGTATTTTCTCCCCTCGTATCAAATTCGATAACAGAATTAGACGAAATTTGTTTCGGGGTACAGGTTATCGCATTTAAGAAGCACCATCAACCCTAAGGAGAGGGTAAGCAAGTTATGGTCAAGGTTCGGGGTTGATACACTTGTTTCCAGCCCTTCACTTAGGCTAATGACCTGTGGCAGTGACCAGTGGTCAACTATGTAGCTGTTGTTGGCATATTGAGAAACTATTCTAGTGTGAGAAACAAAACCTGAAATTGCGTGGATTTGAATTAAATTATTATTCTTTTTGAGAACCAGTTATACGATCTAGAGAATGAAAACGAGAAATGCGAGTGATGGCGGTTTTGGGGTAAAAGGGCCAAAAGGAACAGGATTTATAAATATGACCTCTTTTTCGAATGTAACCGTTTTCTGTTGATACTCGATGATTTCACTGTTCGGAAAGTAGGCTATGCCTGTTTCATAGAACTTGTTTTAGGATTATATACACCGATCGTATTTGAAACGGAGGAATTAGCACACTAACGACAATAATATTTTATAAAAAATAATAAGATCCTTTGATGTTTTTCTTGCCATTATTTTAGTTTAATAATAATAATATTGTTCATTCAAAATACCGATGAATAATATAAAAAAACCTTATTATTCTAGAAACGAGATAATTTTTGAATTGACATGGCCGATACTTGCTGAAAATCCACATTGAAAGCAAAAAACGACACGTGTTTCGCTAGATAATAGCTTCCTCAGGTGGAGATGACACTAACTAAACAATTACTATGTTTCATGTTGAATAAATAGAAGTAGTTCTACGTATAAATGTAGTTGAGGATATTACGTGTTTCATCTTCAGTGAAACAGATTTATTAAAGGAACATTATTTAAATTAATCCGGTTGTCAAGCAAATATTGTGACTTTTTGCATTTATTGATTTCCAAACTTTCTAGAAGGTCAAGTTTATAATCTCTTTTCTTCATGTAATATTTCGAAAGTTTTTCAGACAGGAAGTGAGTACAAAAGTTGAACAGTTCCTATGCTTTGATATTCGTTTCTCAAATGTTCTACCTGTTTGGACTATGTTGAAAGTTACACAAAAACTATAACTTAATTGATACACTACATATTTTTTCGGTTTTATTTTTATTGTTCTCGATAGATTTGCCCAAATTGGCGATATTGGCGTTGTCTTTCCCGTAGAATAGCAGAAGTATGTAATAAATTCATAATAATGCTTTTCAATTAGAGTAGAAAACACTTGTTCTGGAGTTTTCTATGGAGTTTTATTGAAATAATATCTATTATCCATCAGGTTGAACTATGTTGTTGAAAGAAATTTATTTAATTATATTCAATTATCTATCAAAATTTTCTTCTGGAATAGGAATATTAACTAACTTTATGTTGGTATAGATGTTTTGATGTACCTACTGTGTATTGTGATATCTGTATACGAAGGTTTATGGAAATTGAAAATTTTTGTGTATTACTGATTTTTTACAAGCTTTTATTTAATTTCACTTGTTAGTTCGTTCGTTTTTGACCGACTTCTAGTCGTCCGATTGATTTGAAATTTGGCGGGTATACATGATTCCGGTGACAATGCATTATGGAATTTTTGTTAGAGAAAAAAACAGAATGGCGGCTCCAAGATGGCGGACGAAATTTTTAATTATGATCCGATTTCATTCAAAATTGGTATATGGGGGTTTTCGGGGTCGGAGATTATGAAATTTTTGTCAAAATTTATGAATTTGAGATGGCGGCCCCAAGATGGAGGACCAGTTTTGTGATTATGGTCCGATTCGAATCAAAATTGGTATGTGGAGGTTTTCAGGGTCGAAGATTTGGAATTTTTGTGAAAATTCATAAATTTGAGATGGCGGCCCCAAGATGGAGGACGAGTTTTATGATAATGGTCCAATTTCATTCAATATTGGTATGCGGAGTTTTCGGGGTCGAAGATTTATGAATTTTTGGTCTGAATTCATAATTTCAGGATGGCGGGCGGCCCCAAGATGGAGGAAGAGTTCTGTGATTATGGTCCGATTCGATTCAACATTGGTATGCGGAGATTCTCGCGGTCAAAGATTTAGAATTTTTCGTCAAAATTTATAAATTCAAGATGGCGGCCCAAGATGGAGGACGAGTTTTCTGATTATGGTCATATTTTATTCAAAATTGGTATGTGGGGATTTTCAGGTACGGAGATTTTGAATTTTTTGTCAAAATCTATAAATTCAAGTTAGCGACTTCAGAATGGCGGGTGAGTTTTGTGATTATGTTCAGATTCTATTCAAAATTGGTGTGTGGGAGTTTTTGGGGCTCAAAACTCACAGGGGAAGATACCTTGTGATAACTATGCTCTATAAGAAATGAACAGATTAAGGCCAACTAACTAAAAAGCAAAAAATAAAATAACTAATAAAAAACCTTTTTAAAGACGAGCTTTAATTCAAGCCGTGTACTACAACGTATAAAATAAATTCAGGTCATCGCTGACAATAATTTAATTATTTTTTGTTGAATTATTTGGTTTCAAAAAGCTTGTCGTGCGAATTGTAATAAAATCAATACTTCGATAAGTTGTTACTTGATTGGTAGGTACCTACTTTTATGAACACTTTGCCCGATAAGGTTTTTGAAATCAAATGATTTAACAAAAAATTATTAAATCATTGTCAGCGATGACTTTAAACTTATTTTATACGTTTTAGTACACGGCTTCAATAGAAGCATGTCTTTTAAAAGGTTTTTTATTAGTTATATTATGTAATAGTTAGTTCAGAAAAGTTTATAGCATTATCAATTTCCATTTTTTTGTAAATTTAGTTGGAGGGTAAGTTGCGTTGATTAAGTCGAGAAACTTTTCAAATTGTCTTTCAGTTCCCGCAAAGCACACCAAAATATCATATATGTACCAGTATGATACATATTTAATTAAAGGATTATGATGAATTTTTTCTTGCAAGTTGCCCATAAATATCAAGGCTACTAAGGACTCAAGGTATTGCACTTCATTAGAAGAATATAGATTATTGAAGAATTTAAAATAATTTCGAGATAAACACACTGGAAGTAAATCTAATATTTCTTGTTTAGTATTGGGATTAATTTTTTCCCAATATGATAGCTTCTCGTGGTGAAAAATTTGGAAATATATTTTGAACATCGAAGGAAATAAGTTTGGAGTTACCTGGAAATCGTGTATTCTTAATTTTATCAATTAGTTTTTTTAGCTGAATTTGGGAACGAATTCACAATATCTCCTGATAAAGTTGAACTATTTTCCAGAAAGTTCCATTGACGGTACTGTGAAGAAAGATATAACAGGACGAATACGATACTTTCGTTTTTCGCATTTTGTTCAGTAATGCGTTACATTAACGACCTCAAAATCGTAAAGTAACTGGCCATTTCACAGCATATAGCAACCATTACAGTATAGCAACCATTACTCCATAAAAACGTCAGTAATATTTGAAAGATACAGGAAATGAAGGAGGTTTGCAAAAAATTAAAAAAAATGGAATTATATTTTACCAACAAGAGGCCTGATTATCTCATTTTTAACCCTGTCGTTTTCATCAGCTATTTCTATAATTATTTCTAAATTTGCTCTTCAAAGTGAGATGAGTTTATTTGGATGCTGTCAACCATTGTCAATTAAGTACAAAAACATCCTGTTTAGATTGCTAAGTTACCGAAAAGTCAGACTACTACGTTTTTTTTTAGATTTTCTGTAAAATTGCCCATTACTGTCGTCATTCATCAATGAATATTGGCCAGAGATATCGATTTCCAATAATTTGCAATCCACAATAATACTAGACCAGGATTAATTTTAACATGTTTGTACTCTGAACTTATTAATGTTTTATGCAGCATTGATACTTTTTACGGTTTTCTGTAAACTTGACGATTAGCACTGATGATGACCCAACAGTCGAAAGCGCTCTGCTATGAGTTTTTGAAATAAATTTATATTCTTATTTATTTGGTCGAACTTTCTGAAAAATCTTTTTCCCCACCAAGACATCCATAGACAACAAAAGGTGACCATATATTATTATATTATTTATATTAAAGAGACTTAAAATAAATTATGTAATATTTTCATTGTGAGTGTATACCTATATATATATATATATATATATATATTTATATTTATATATATATATATTATATATATATATATATATATATATATATATATATATATATATATATTTATATATACAGTGCGTGTGTAAAGTATGGAAACATGAAGATATCTTTGACCCCGTAAGATACAATAACAACATTTTGATTATGTATATTAGATGGACCCGCAATTTTAAATTTTATATTTTCGACGTTGCCAAATGTACAGTTTCTGAGATATATGAACAATGTGTTTATTTTTAGATATGACAACCCTTATATTTTACAATTTTCTGTTACAGTTTCTTATTGCCGATACAGCATACGAACTGTTAATGAACAATATTGACCATTAATTTTAAGAAATTAGGAAACATATTTTTATTGCAACCGTTGATATCAACATAATGAGAAAATAAAATGGGCCACTTGGTATTTATTAAAGTTTAAAAAAGTCTTTGTTGTTTTTGTACTGATAAACATGATATGAATATCGGTTTCATTTCGTTAAATCAAGTAGGTTTTACTGTCAGTAGGTACGTCGTGATTTACTATCAGTAGGTACGTTGTGATAGTTTTTTGAAAATAGGCTTACCAGCGATAAAAATCACAGTAAAATACAATGGTATATTTAACAGAGCGGCGAAGAATTGAAATTTTGATACTGAAAGGATGTGGTGACAGGTAATACCATAATATTATGAAATTTGAGTAGGTTTTATTTGCGATATTATTTGTAGGGCACGAACACACGAAGATGTATTTGAAATATTAAATAACAAGTATGGAGACAGAACTCCTATAGCACGTGGTACTGTATCTAAGATTATTCATAAATTTGAGGGAAGCGGGCGAGAACTCCCAAAAAGTGGCCGCCCTGCTATTCCAGACCAAACAAAAACTGACATTTTTTTGTCGATGGTTGAAGACCCTCATAAGGCTACTAGAGTTGTTGCAACCGAAAATCACATCAGTCAAGCAACTGTTCGTAAATATTAAAAAAAAAAATGGCATCCCTATGAAGTACAATTGGTACAGGAACTGAACGAAGACGATCCAGATCGCAGAATGGAGTTCTGTGAAACAATATTAAATAGATTTGACACTTATCCTAATTTCTTTAACCAAATCCTTTTTTCAGATGAGACTACTTTCCAATTAAATGGCACGGTTAATAAACAAAAGTGCAGGTACTGATCAGATGAAAATCCTCATGGTATGGTGATGGTACATACGCAGTATCCACAAAAGATCAATGTGTGGGCAGGAATTATCAATAATACCATTATTGGACCTCATTTTTGGAATAGAACCATTACGGTTGAAGAATACTGGCCATTTTTAGAATTAGTATTGATTCCAGAATTAGCCAGATTCTTTTCTGATGATATGAATCCTCATATCATGAATAAATCAATTTTGATTCACCAAGATGGAGCGCCTCCTCATTATCTTCGAGGCGTTTGTTTCTCGACATTACATTTCCAAATCGTTAGATTGGAAGAAGAGGAGCTATCGAATGGCCAGCAAGATCTCCAGATTTGACACCTCTAGATTATTTTCTGTGGGATTATTTAAAAAGCAAAGTGTATGTGAATAGGCCACAGACTATCCAAGGACTGAAAGACAGCGTTACAGAGGAGATAGCACTAATTTCTCCGGAAACGATTAGAAAAGTATTGGATGAATTTTCATTTAGAATGGATTTCTGTTTCCAAAGACAAAGAGGTTATATTGAATATCTTTAGGTATTTTTTTCTTTTGGTATCGTTTTCTGTTTATACTGCAATATTAATTACAAAATAAAAATGTTTTTCCAAATTTCTTGAAATTAATGGTCAATATTGGCCATTAACAGTTTGTATGCTGCATCGGCATACAAACTGTAACAGAAAATTGTAAAATATACGGGTTTTCCCATTTAAAAAAAACATATTGTTCGTATATCTCAGAAACTGTTCATTTGGCAACGTCGAAAATATAAAATTTAAAATCGCTGATCCATCTAATATACATAACCAGAATTTTCTCATTGTATCTTACGGGGATGTCAAATATATCTTCATGTTTCCATACTCTAACGCGCGCTCTTTCTATATATATATATATATATATATATATATATATATATTATTATATGTTTATTTTTTCCTTCAGATCAATATGTATTTTCTATTGCTAAATGTCTTAGCTGGAGTGCTTAACGTATATTCATTGCCAAATAATCAGGATTGAAGCCTCACACAGATTTGTAGGGGAATTAATGAAATGAGTTCATAACTATATATAATATATTCATGAACTCAAAAACATGAATCACGAAGCCGAACTAAGATTCAACGGAAATATATCCAACTACTAGTTTCAATGAATTCAACGAAATTCCTTATAAAAACTTATATAAAAAAACTTGTAAGGACCTATCAGTCCCATATTGCTAATTGCACAGGAATTCCCAATAGGTTCTTACTGGGAATTTCCCATACGTTCTTATTGAGAATTCTTCATACGTTCTTGTTGGCAATTTCTCATAATATTTCCTTAGGTTTGTATCGTAATTTCCTCTTAGGTTCTCATTGTGATTTTCACATAGGTTTCATCAAAATTTCCTCATATGTTCTCATTGGGATTTCCTCATAACTCTTTATGAGGAAATCCTTATATTTTATGCGTTTCATTCATTGCTGAAATGTGCACTGCTGATGAATCCTCAGAAACTAGATCAGAGTGCCTTATATGTCTGAGGCTGGCTCCTGAAGGAATATTTTTTCAGAGTTACTTTTACAGAAACATCCTTTATAAACTAATCATATTGGCATTGAAAGGAGATATTATGATTGTGGCTCAATGGAAATATCTATGGAATTTGCTCTGCAGAAACCTTCCTCTGGTGATCTGGTCTGAGGCTTCTCAATGCAACTATAAAGAAAATCCCAATGTAATTTATTCTAGGGATATATTTATAATAACATTTAATGTAGATTGGACTTGGTTGGGAGAAGGTCAAAATAATTAAAACCACTATAGTTCTGTTGCCGACGTTTCGACTGTTATATAGTCATCCTCAGGGCACTACAAAGGGGATTGTGATTATTACTCAAAATGTGGATTGTAAGGTTAATAGTAAAAAGTGCAAATAAGTTAGTAAATTACATACAACAGCTCCAAATTAACGTTGATAGAATTGTAAAACAAAAAATATAAAAACAATATAAACATAAGAAAAGTTAGATAACAACAGGACACTCACAAGAACGGTGGGTTCCTTGTAATAAAATCTGTTGAGGGGACATTTACATATATAGATGTATATATATATATATATATATATATATATATATATATATATATATATATATATATATATATATATATATATTTAGGATTCCTCTTGTTTGTGTATATGAAAAATCCATGCGTTTCGTTGAATAACGTGATAATTTTTTTCTGAATGAAGGCATCCAGTATAGATTGAAAGAGGCTGGTTTTTTCTTGATTTGTGATTTCTTTCGACTATTCACTGACAAGGTATGTGTATCATGTTAATTTGGTTATAAGATACGTATAAGAGTTAGGTATCTGATATTCAAATAAAAAGCACGACAACAATGACAGATCATGCACGCCTATCCCGTTATCCCGTTTCGCGTTTTACTGTTATCCCGTTATACCGTTTCCCGTTTCCCGTTATCTCGTTCGGGTGGCATAATTGTTTTGACAGCAGAAGTAAGGCTTTGTGACGACTATTGAAAATTATCAACCCTTCACCCTTTCACTAAATTATAAAAAATTTGCATAAACATTTTCACCACTCATTTAACTTCTTTAGGGGTTGAAATTCAAAATCTCTGAAACACATATTTTTTTATTTGTAACGAAGACCTCAAATACCAATTATTATGAGCATAACTTAAAAACTAACGGTACCCCCATACAAATGGTCACCCCCCCCATTGTACCCCTTTAGGGGTTGCATTTCTAAAATATCTTAATTTGTTACAAAGTCCTCGATTACCAATTTGTATGCCCCTATACAAACTTCGAATCCCCATTTAATTCCCCCATCCCTTTAGGGGTTGAATCTAAATTTTCTAACAAAGATCTCAAGTACCAATTATTATGACCCTAACTTAAAAAACATTCTCATATACCGGATATACAGATTTGATTTTCATTCGTGAAAGAAGAAGATATTTTTCAAACATTTTCATATATCGAGGGTGTGGAAAACTTTCCGTAAACTAAATGGATGTTTTTCTTCAAACTTCTATATATCGGGTGGGATTACAACATCTTTGTGTACACAGAGTAATTCTTTTCTCAAACTTCACGTATATCGAGGGTGGGCCTAACTTGTTTGTATACAGAGTATATTTTTTTTCAAAATTCTTTCATATTGAAGGTAGAAAACTTTTTCACGTTTTGAAGTATTGTTTATTTATTATCGGTAAATTTTGCAGTCCACTGTGACGAGCAGTAGCTGAAGAAAAACTCTATTAACTTTAATGATTTGGAAAATTCGAGTATTCCAGGTAGATTTGACATAATAATGATATTCTTCTTATTTCCAACCTACCATCTACAAATCATTTCTGTTCAGATATTCTTAATTTTTGAATATGGATATTTGGAGTTTTCTTCCACCATATGATGAATTTTTATTAAAAAAAAATATGTTATTAAAAAAAATTGGTTTCAAACGCGAATATGCTTTGTAGCAAAAATGCTCAAAAGTATCATTGATGTTCACATATGTTTGAAAAATTACGAGGAACGTTCAAAGTATTAGATTGTATATTGGATAAAGTTAGATTCAATATCAGACGCTTTTCTGTAACTTACAAATTTTCACCTTTGATCTTCGTATAATGAGAAGAAGTCGAGACGAGAGGCATAATTTTCTCATCGAGACGAGGGAATTATTCCTTTCTACATGTCGAATTGAACCGAAATGAACTTATTTCTCGTGACAATGAATTTGCCTATCGAAAAAAATAAGTAAGGATTACTTGCTGTAATATTTTGAAATTTCGGGTACTATATCCGTCCACTTTTCCAGAACCTAAGAAAAGTATCCCAATGTACAAGGGATCTCGTTTTTTGAGTTTCTCACAGATTTTCCCAAAGAAAAATACTCAAAATCCAATTTATTTTGAGTAATAAAAATTATGTTCATATCCAATTAACAGTTTATAATCTCGCACTTCTATTAATTCTCTTACTTCTGATGAACAATGCACTATCAATAAGGCATCATTTCGACATAAAAAATATTTAGGGTTTTATCGCAGTTTAGAAGCATCGGTCAACATTAAGGAGAGGGTAATTATTGTTCATGTTGCGGGGTTACTACACTTGCTTCAGCCCTTCAGGCCAATGTCCTAAAGAAATGACCAGTGGTCAACAATGTAACTGTTAGTATTGAAGGAGTATTTTTGTGTGAGAACGGAAACCTGAAATCGGATGGATCTGGATTATATTATACTTTTTTAAAACCAGTTACAATTATAAGGGTGAAAAAGAGAAATGTGAGTGAGTAGGGTTTTGGGGTAAAAGGACTAAATGGAACAGGATATATGAATGTTACCTCGTTTTCAAACGTTACCATTTTTTGTAACTTGTTATATTCAATTGTTAAATAACGTTCGAAAAGCAGCAGACTCGTTTCAGGGCATTAATGTTATCATGAACCTATACACACACATAGTTGAATCAAGTTATAAACAACTGCGCAAAAGAATTGTTCAATACAAATAGGGTTAGTAAATGGTAATACAAATATTGTTACTGATTTTCTGGAAATTTTGCTGAGCCGCCCTTTTTTCACCGTACGTAAAATATCTTCTGATATAATCAAAACCAAACAAAGGCTGAACTATTTACCAATAAATACTGAACAATTGACATATTATTTTATTTGGTAATAGCATTCTATAAAAGTCATCAATTGATTTGTTAGGGTCTCTACTTTGCTGTGTCTTCTGGCACATTTCATATGTCAGATGCTCCTGTGGCATGATGTTTTTTCTTTCCTATTTTTATTGCTCAAATTGAACTCGAGTTCGAAACAATCGAATAAATAAGATGTCATCCAAAGATGGCAAATGTGAATTTGCCGAAACGTTGTGAAATCGGACCTTTTGATGACCAAGAACTCCGAACGTGGACACAAACCCGAGAAACTATCTCAACATATTATACCCACGAAAATCTACGATATATATATATATATATCTTCTTATATATATATATATATATATATATATATATATATATATATATATACAGAGTGACCCATTTGAAAGTGGGCCACCTCTATAAACTGTTATTTATTATCCGATTCATAAGTTTTTCAGTAGATAGAGCATCAATAGTTCTAGTGGAATGCCATAAATTCGAAATAAAAATAAAAATTTCACGGCCTACTTTGAATTTTTTTCAAAGTCAAAAATCCAAAAACATACTAGCGATTTTTTTAAATAAAATTTGACGATGCCACTGGATTTGTGATGCTCTCAAATGAGTGTGACCAGAATTTCATGATAATATTTATTTTTTAACAGAAATATAGCATAAGTAAAATATTCAGATCAATATCGAAATAATTCAAATAGTTGTCATATAAATCACAATTTTGTAAATAATATGGTATGAAATACTCCTTCAGAACATAACAACTCTATGTGGGATATGTTATGTCTCTTAGAACACTGCAGTTTGTTGTCAAAGAATAGAAATGCACATCTTTACATCCAATAATATAATTAACAATATTAATAATATAAATGAACTACTACAAAAGAATGTATTGACATGACAGTGCCTATAACATTCGATAATTGGTTTGGGGTGATATCTCTGCAAGCCTGTCCTATTCTTTCACGCAGTTCCTCTTTGCTCGTTGGGCGAGTTTTGTAAACTTTTTCTTTAACGAAGCCCCATAAAAAAAAATCCAATGGAGTCACGTTCGGGGATCTGGGGGGAAACTCGATCAGTGCACTATTTCGCCCTATCCACCGATTAAGAAAAATTTTTCCAACCAATCTCTCACAATCCTGCTATTGTGGATGAAACAGCCATCTAATTGAAATAGAAGATGAGCCTCTTCTGCCAGTGGAAGTTCATCCATAGCGTTGGAGAATTCGTTTAAAAAAAAAATCAAAAAAAATTGACCATTCAAATTGCTTTAAAAAAAAAGGGGTCAATTATTTTGGTATGTAATATTCCACACCAAACATTTATTTTTTGTGAGTACTGTCTTCTGCAATTTATCATCCAATGTGGATTTTCTTCCGTCCAGTACCTTGTATTTTGAGAATTAACTGTTCCATTGGTTGTGAATGTTGCCTCGTCACTGAACAAAATTTTTTTCAGAAATTTCCTGTTATTTAGATATTCTCCTTGAGCCCATAAACTATACTCCATCCTCTTTTCATTATCGCCTTCTTCTGAGGTGTGAAGAAACTTTGGTTTAAAGGGCTTCATCTTATTATATTTCCTAAGATTTCTCATTATTGTTTCACGCGGTAAGTTAATGTCCAAACATGCAAGTCTCACACTTGTTTTCGGATTATTATTAAAATAATTTCGAATTCGTTCAGAATTATTTTCTCTGTCTTTGTACAATATTACTATTTTCAGAATATGTTTACAAACAGCTCCATACTGATTGAAAATTTGGTTTATTCGGTCAACTGTAGCTCTCTCTGCTAATATTTCGACGCTCCGGATGCATGTTATTGAAAATTCTTCATACTTCCCTTTCAGATCTGTCGTTGTTACCACGAAGTCTTACTATTTCAATTTTATCCTGCAAAGTCAAATTATCAGCTATACTTCTTTATTAGTAAAAATAATTTCATCGTGAAATTTTGGTCACACCCATTTGAAAGCATCGCAAAACCAGTGGCGTCGTCAAATTTTATTTAAAAAAATCAATAGTATTTTTTTGGATTTTTTACCTTGAAAAAAATTCGAAGTAGGCCGTGAAATTTTTATTTTTATTTCGAATTTATTGATGATGTTGAGGCTCTATCTACTGAAAAAATTATTCTGAGTCGCATAATAAATAATAGAGAGGTGGCCCGCTTTCAAATGGGTCACTCTGTATATATATATGTAGTTTTTTTTTCTTGAACCTTTGTGTATATTTTCGGGTTGCTTTTTCTTGGAGATTATGGTTCCTAGGTTAATGACTTCGTGATAAATGTAATATTTCCTATTGTTGATGTCGACGTTTCGACGGAGGTGCCCTTGTCTTCTTCAGGAGGTGGAGGCGTTTACAGTTAAAAGTTGAGTTTCTTCGGAATGAGATTGCACCAGCACTTCCTTCTTTCAGCGTCTTCCACGTTTGTGTCCATATATATATATATATATATATATATATATATATATATATATATATATATATATATATATATATATATATATATATATATATTCGGTATGTCAAAGTAAAAAATTGCCAGTGGGAATATTTCGCGAATGAAAAAAGATATATTCCATCCATCAAACCTGTTTCGAGGCAACGGTCACGAAAACCAAAATAGCATACGCGCATCCTTTTCTCAAAGTTATATATTTCAGGAGAGTGTTTCTAAAGTATGAATAAAATGTATTAAAAATATATTAATCCGCCGATTGAACTTTTTTTATGAATTGGATCTTTTTAAGTAAGACCTGACGGTTTTCCGCTGTTTTAAGAAGAATAAACAAAAACAGTTTGAACTTTTAAACAGTTCCTTTTGATTTGTGACGTTCTTGTTCAAAATTTAATTGATGGTACTTGGAGTATGTCTAAATATGTCGTTATTTTCACTAAAATACAAAATATGGAGGTCTGACATTGAAGTATCTTGAGCTATTTCATCCTTGCGAGCATAAATTTATTCCAAACAGGCAGTTATACCCTAATTAGATTATTATTTTCATTACATATTCCAGTTTAAATCGAAATAATGGGGTTGGGAAAGGCACATTTTTATTGAAATAAAACACAGATAGAGGCAATTTAATTTTATTTTCTTAGACGATAGATAATAATACAAAATTCAAACACTGAATAAGACTGTCATAAAACGTTTTGTAAACTTTTGGTATTGAATTCTAGCCAATGAGTAGCATAAGGTTTTGTCTTTGCTTTCCTTATAATTATATAACTCTCAAAAATATCGAACCTAGGTGAACGTGGCCCCTCGAAAATAAAATCGGAATTCTCCAGCCTTTTTTTCAAACAGGGTTAACAACTTTCCAGTTAGGTACTGTCCTATAACAGGAATGAAATAAATACAATACCGTCAAGTTCTTTTTCTCACGGATTTCTACAACATCAGAATGACAATGCAGCCGTCTGACCAGTGGTCACTCCGAATGGCCCTTCTTCTTGAGTCTTCTTATGTATAACTAGGACAAGTTTGACCAGTCCATGTATCTTTTTTCATTCAAATTGAAATATTGACTAAGAAACTAGATTTTTTTTTATTGATCTTAAATATTTTCCTTGAGCAATGTTCTCATTTCGATGAATGTTTCTGCCAGAGGTCTATAATGCACCGGATATTGAAAATATATCATAGAAGGGTGGATTATCAGCTCCGAAGGAGATCCTTGTGGGGCAACGGAAATGACTGATATTTTTCTCGATATACAGTTATCAATTGCGATGAATTGGAACCTATATTGCCAATGATGAATTGTGAATGATTCTTCCTGAATTCATTAGAAGAAGGTTGTACTCTGAATGAGAAAAGATAAAAAGTGAAAAAACCTAGAATCATCCTATGAAAGGTGCTACCACTTCCGTGAAGCCAACTTTTCACTATTATACGAAGTGATATCCAATATTGACTGGACATTCTTTACAGAAGCAGAGAACGCCTGCACATACTTCTACGGCAAACTATATAGCATTAGACTGCTCTGCATTCTATGAGTACTAAGAATAAGCATCCCCCCTGTTTTACTGGCAGCATTATTAGACAAATTCGTAGGAAGTTCAAATGCTGGCGCTCGGATAGAAATAACAATGATACTCAAACACTGGAAGAATTTAAACAACTCAGACAATCAATAAAAATTGCCATTGACATTGCACATACAAATTATAAGTAGAAGAGGAGATTTTGTATTAAGTGTATATTTATAATCAATTAGCAAAGCGCTTTCGACTCACGTCATCATCAGTGCTTCCTGAAAATTAAATACTCTGATTGATATAAGATGAAACATAACAAAAGTTGAAAAATGTAGAAAAATGATAGGCGAATACTTACATAGTCAGGTAACAGGAAATGTTATAATAGAAGAAGACATGAAAGATAAGTGCCATGTGAAGTGGAATGAATAGAAAAATCGAATTAAACGGTTTTCTTCACATAAAGGATTCAATATAAAATTGAACCAGAAAATGGTAGATCTCAGGTGAAAAACAACTACTTTCCTGGCAAATACCACGCAGAACATTGAATGATATTCACCTGAAAATCCATGCATACTTCCATATAATATCAATGGACATTGAATGCAAATGTTTCTTTCTGATAAGCTCGATTATGTTTAATTTATGTCGTGTTCACCTAACAATCCGCATACCGGTTTCAGGCTTCTTGGCCCTCATCAGTACGGAGTAGTCAACCAGCCAAAGGTCCAAAGAATATCATTCAATGTTCTGCGTGGTATTTGCCAGGAAAGTACTTGTTTTTTCACCTGAGATCTACCATTTTCTGGTTCAATTTTATATTGAATCCTTTATGTGAAGAAAACCGTTTAATTCGATTTTTCTAAAACAATACATGTTTATAATTTGTAGATGTTTAGGTTCAACGAATAAAACGTGTTGAAGATACCCAAGACCATATGAGAATGTGATAGTTCAATGACAACTCCAAATGTCGAGTGTCAATGACAACTTCAAATTTCAAGTGTCAATGACAACTTCAAATGTCAAGTGTCAATGACAACTTCAAATGTCAAGTGTCACACATCAACTCGAGAGATGAAGTTACCAACTTGAGGAAGTAAAAATTGAATTCAAATAACTGAAAGAGTTTAAAAGGTTAGAAAAGAGAAGAAGAATTGAGTAAGGTAATAATTAAGTGATGATCATTTTATGAAGGGGAAAGAAATCTCTATTCCAATTAACTTGGGAATTGAGGCTAATTCTTTAGAGATCTCCAAATCTTCGAACAAGTCCAGTCTCAGGTAGTTTTTATTGTGAAGAATTTTGGAATCTTTGTTAGGGCTAAAACTATGGTTGTTGGATTTCAGGTGATGTCCAAAAGCAGATTTGTCAGGCTTCTTCAAGTGTTCATTTATTCTAGTGATTAGAGGTCTGCAAGTTCGACCGATGTAGGAGGCAGAACAATCAGAACAGTGGAGCTTATAAACACCGCTCTTCTTCAACTTATCAATTCTGTCTTTCGAGTTAACTAGAAAGCTGCTCAACTTGTTAGAGGAACTAAATAAAAAATTTATATCAGGAATTGTTTAATTTATAAATTTGGAAACGTCATTACATATGTTGGAATCAAAAAAGGGTAAAGAAAAATATTTGACTGGGGCTAAGTTGTCCGAAGGAATGGAGTTGAAAGCTAACTTCTTTTCATTGCGAGATTTGAATTTTAGAATTAGTTTATCAATGATGGACGGATTGTAGTCATTGTTGACCGCAATTGACCAAAATTCTTCACAACATAAACAATAAAAACTACCTGAGACTGGACTTGTTCGAAGATTTGGAGATCTTCAAAGAATTAGCCAAAAATGACATTTGCCTCAACTCCCAAGTTAATTGGAATAGAGATTTCTTTCCCCTTCATAAAATGATCATCACTTAATTATTACCTTACTCAATTCTTCTTCTCTTTTCTAACCTTTTAAACTCTTTCAGTAATATGAATTCATTTTTTACTTCCTCAAGTTGGTAACTTCATCTCTCAAGTTGATGTGTGACACTTGACATTTGAAGTTGTCATTGACACTTGACATTTGAAGTTGTCATTGACGCTTGACATTTGAAGTTGTCATTGACACTCGACATTTGGAGTTGTCATTGAACTATCACATTCTCATATGGTTTTGGGTATCTTCAACACGTTTTATTCGTTGAACCTAAACATCTACAAATTATAAACATGTCTTCTTTTATTGTAACATTTCCTGTTACCTGACTATGTAAGTACTCGCCTATCATTCTTCTACATTTTCCAACCTTTGTTATGTTTCATCTTATATCAATCAGAGTATTTAATTTTCAGGAAGCACTGATGATGACGTGAGTCGAAAGCGCTTTGCTAATTAATTATAAATATACACTTAATACAAAATCTCCTCTTCTACTCATTACTACACAGTATATTCAGCTTTCCTCAATCAAATCATACAAATTATGTCCGACAATGTGAATCTGAAATAAATATTAACTGTAACAAATTCTGGGCATACGTTAACAATAAAAGAAACTGGTAAAGTACCTAATGGCATGACTTACGGAAGTAAGCTACTTACTAATCCATCGGATACACTAAATGGCTTTGCGGACTTTTTTTAGCAGTTCCTTTACTAACCCTTCAACTCAGACTCGAATACCACGCTGGATAATGAACCATCTCACTACTTGAATTTGAACTTAGACAGCTTCTAAGAAAAAGAAGTCTTATCTGCCTTAACATATATTGAAGCAAAATGCACTACAGGACCTGATAATATTCCTTCATATATTGTTAGAGACTGCTCGTTAGTATTAGCTCGTCCTTTAACAATCCTAATTAATATTTGCATTCGTTCACATACGATTCCCTCTATGTGGAAGTGCTCTGAGGTTTGTCGGATCTTTGAAAAAGGCACGCGAACTGACATAAAAAATTACAGACCGATTTCAATTATATGCAACTTTTGTAAGGTCTCTGAAATATTGTTACAAGAAATCGTTTATCAGCAATTCTATTCGGGATCAACAGCACGGTTTCGTAAAAGGTCGATCAACGACAACAAATCCCACCGTTGTTACACAGCATATAGCA
The DNA here is from genome assembly GCA_018342105.1 of Gonioctena quinquepunctata. Lineage (NCBI taxonomy): Eukaryota > Metazoa > Arthropoda > Insecta > Coleoptera > Chrysomelidae > Gonioctena > Gonioctena quinquepunctata. Next base: position 577,415 of record JAFIRS010000287.1, read on the forward strand.
GAAAATATTGATAGCAAAACTCAGACAGATGTTATTACATAGATATGACCAAGGCCTTTGATAGACTTGACCATACTTTAATACTGCAAAAACTCTCGAATTTTGGCCTATCGAGTAAGCTACTTGCATTATTCAAATTATATCTGTCTGACCGCACGCAGTATGTGCAGTTGAATGGATTTAGGTCCAACGAGTACTTAGCCACATCAGGTGTTCCGCAAGGATCTAACCTCGGTCCACTGTTGTTTAACATCTTCATCACGACATTGGTGATATATAATTGATTTAATTTCTTGCTGTATGCTGATGATCTTAAAAAAAATCCCCTATCACTAACATATCTGATTGTAAAAAACTATCAGAAGATCTAATTGAAGTCAATCAATGGTGAAATCCTAATAAGTTAACGTTGAATCCTACCAAATGCTGCGTAATGTCGTATACATTGAGATCTCAACCTGTTATATTCGACTATAAGATAGATAATCATTCTCTAAACAGACCATATAGTTTTGAGGACCTTGGAGTTACCTTCGACTCAGAGCTGTCTTTTAAAGAACACATGGTCAATATAACCGCCTCAGCAAACCGTATGTATAGATTTATAATTAGATTAGGCCGTGACTTTAACTATACAGTGCTTCTCAAAAGTCCTCTCCCCCCTCTTATTTTTGGAACGATTATACATAAACAAGTGAAATTTGGAAACTGAATATAAAAGGTTGTAAACTTCCCTACTAGTGATGATAGATGACGAAATTGTCAAAGATGATGTCACAAGGCCATTGTGACCAATAATTTTAAATGGAATCCTACGGCATGCGACACCCCTTTTGAAAGGTATCGAAAAAACCTATTCAATGATACTAATCTTGTTTGTGTTTATGGCAGTTTTGGCAACTCGCTTTTAAAAAACGCAAAGCTGTGATGAATTGAATCAGTTAATACTAAAATTCCAAATTCATGCTCCGCCTCTGGATAGTTGTCAAATAAGCTGACTTTTTTGTTAGTCTCCCTAATTCGCCGTTTTTGTAATTGTCCAAGTTTTTGTACATTTAATAATTGTTGATCGAACGTTCAACTGTTTTAGCAGCTTTTGGTACTTTTAATATTTTTGTACATTTTAATGATTTGTTAAACTATTGTGAGCCGAACGTTTAAGTGCTTCAAGAAGCGAAATGGTACGCGCTTTAGTACGCGCTTTAGGTGACAAAGTAGCAGCGATCCTAATTCTTGGTGAAACTGGACAAAATATTCATGCAGCAGAACGCATTTTTAATGAAAGGTTTCCCGATCGCCCCGTTTTGAGAACTTATTTAAGGGAGCTTCTCCATAACTTTGGAACAACGGGTAGTATTAATGATGCGAAACGATCTGGCAGACCACAAATTCCTGATGAGAAAAAAATTGATATACTGGCAGAAGTAATAGTCAATCCTACTTCTTCAACAACTCACGTTGCATCTACCTGTGAAGTCAGTCGAAGTACAGTACACAGGGTGGTGAAAAAAAACAAATTTCATCCATACAAATTGAAAATGGTTCATCAACTCTCAGACGACGACCCAGATCGAAGAGTAGAATTTTGTGAAAATATGGAAACTAAAATTAACCAACAGCCAGACTAATGTCAAAACAATTTGTTTCAGTGACGAAAGTACTTTCTATCTAAATAGAAATGTAAATACACAGAATGTGAGGTATTGGAGTGACGCAAATCCTCACCTGTTTCGTGAAACACATACCCAATATTCCCAGAAGGTGAATGTTTGGGCAGGTATCCTGGGAAACCACATCGTTGGGCCTCTTTTTTCAATTACTAATTTAACTGGTGAGGTTTATCTGGAGCTGTTGAAATTTTGGAAGATAATCCAGATGAATTCGGCAATTTGGAAATAATATTCCAACAGGATGGTGCTCCTCCACACTATTACGGTGCAGTAAGACGGTATTTGGATGAGGAGTATCGTGGTAGATGGATTGGACGACGAGGTTCAACGGAATGGCCAGCTCGATCACCGGACCTCACACCTTTGGATCTTTTTCTATGGGGGTACCTCAAATCGAAGGTTCACGCCACTGAACCTGACAATATTGACGTTTTAAAACATTGTTGCAGAATGTGAGGCTGTTTCCGCAGACACATTTGCAAAAATACGAGAAGAGTTGTAAAATAGGATATTTCACTGTCAGGAAGTAAATGGAGGTCACTTCGAGCAATTTCTTCAAGTAAATACTGATTCTTAAATCTGTAATTAATATCATACTGAATGAAATTTAAATTTTAATGTTTACTAATGAGCCATTGAAACTTCCATAAACACAAACAAATGTAGTATCATTGAATAGGGTTTTTCGATACCTTCTAAAAGAGGTGTCGCTTGCCGTAGGGTTCCTTTTGAAATTATTGGTCACAATGGCCCTGTGACGTCATCTTTGACAATTTCGTCATCTATCATCACTAGTAGGGAAGTTAACAACCTTTAATATTCAGTTTCCAAATTTCACTTGTTTATGTATAATCGTTCCAAAAATAAGAGGGGGGGAGAGGACTTTTGAGAAGCACTGTATAGATACATATAAAAATATTTACTATGCTTTTGTAAGATCTAAGCTTGAACATGCATCGGTTATCTGGAACCCTTATTATCAAGTGCACATCTATAAAACTGGAGGCAATCAAAGACGCTTTCTTAAATACTTGAGTTTTAAAGTAGATCAGACTTATTCACCATTAGATGTCAATGCTCACTACGTCTGATAAACTTTAAAATTCCCTGTCAGGCATCTCGATACACCGACTCATTCTACACTACCACTCCACGAACAAATATATATAAAAACTCCCCCGTTCATACAATTTTAGTATTGAGAATTGAGACAAATTAAGAACTTTTACTTTCAGCAGTAACATTCCTGTATGAGACTTAAGCTTTCTTCTATTGTTAATCTTTTGTGCAAATTGCGTATTAGTCCTAAGTTTCTACTAATGTTAGTATTATTGTGCATTTTTTTTTCTACTTAATTCCTGTTTCGTAATTGGAGATATTTTCTGTAGAACAGTGTAAGTAAAATAAATAAATGAAGAAATACCAACGAAAAAACTAACCCACGAAAATAAAATTCAAACACTCCAGTCATTTCCATAACTAAGGGGTAACAACTTTACATTCTGTAACTGAACTGAAACTGGAATTTCATGAATACAAGACCGTCAACTTCAAGTTCTATTTCTCACGGATTTCTACAATATCAGAATATTAACATTTCATTGTATAGAAAAGTGACAATGCAGTCGACTGACCAGTGGTCATTCCGAATCGCCCTCGGCTCAAGTGGAGATAGAGGGTTAAACAGGTGTGACCTCGTTCTTGGATATAACTTGTCTACCCTCTTCTCATACGCATGTGAAATTCATGAATTTACATTATGTGGATCGACTGGATAGTGTCGCTTAGGGTTAGAAGTTTGTTATCATCGACGATCTCTTTTTCACAAATGGAATATTTGTCGAAGCAACTGTTACATACATTTCATATACATATACTGATTTTTAATTTTTCTGAAAATACCGAGAATTTTTTCATTAGGTTTTGTATCTCGAAGAAAAAAATGAAACTCTTTTGAGATCACCTACGTGTCCATCCGTCTCTCCAACTGTTTTTCTCAGAGAGTGTTGGAAATGGAAAGTTGAAAATTGCTATGGCAATGGAGTTTTTTGTTCAGCATATTTTTAGATTGAAATAATATTCATCTAAACATTTTGAGGGCCAAGTTTGGTAGAAAATTTAATTTTCTTTGTAAGTGTTCATACGGAAGGTGGCTCGCCCCTATAACTTTTTTGTTTTCGGAGATAATGGAATGAAATTTGGAGGATCTGTTTAATGCATAAAACTGCATTTTTTGACAAATAACTCAACTCCATGCAAATTCCGGATTCACCGGAAGTGACATAAACTTTCGATTTTTAAATGGGACACCTGGTATATTTTCAGTTTTTTTGTCGCCATATGACATTTAGAATACAACCATGTATCTATCATATTTGTGATGATTTTGTTATTTTTTTTTCGAAATAAATTTTTATTTCAGAGGGCTATGGATACGTTCAAATAACTAATTTCAGTCCTAAAATGTTTGTAAAAATACAACTTTACTGTTTTTGATCAAAATGTTTCAGCTATGTGACGTTTGATTTTAAAATTTTAATTACTATCATTTTTCAAATGGCAACATGGTGGTTCGTCGGGTTAGAAAAAAGAGCATTTTATTACGATTAATTTGATACTGCACTCTATTAGGTTATAAGAAAACTTTCGATAAAAAACTGAAAATATAACGTTTGAACTTTCGTTAAATGAATAATCTTATTGAGATTAAAATAAAATTTGAAATCATCGAGTAGACTGTGACAAACACAACAGAAATAAAATCATTAAATTGTTGAGGTAAAAATTGACGTGTCGACATATTATTTTACATCTCTTCTACAAAGTCAATTAGGTAGTTATTGTGTACCTCATTGTTTGAAAATCATGTAAAATAACAATATTTATACAAGAACTGAAAAAGTTGATATGTTATTAGTTTTTGGAGAGTGTAGGCAAAATTCAACCGATGCTGCACGTCTCTACGCACATAGATATCATGATCGGCGTCACCCGACCCGGCACTATTTTCCAAAACTGGTTAAAAAAATTCGAAATGAGCCTGATAATGATGGGAACGATTCGTTTGTTGTGAGTGAAGAAAAATAAATAGATGTTCTGGCATACGTTCAAGTAAATATTGATACTTCACTCAGGGAGATCTCTAGAGAATGTGACATTCCGAAGTCTTCTGCAGCTAACATTTTGAAGAAACATAAATATCATTCATTTAAATATCAACTACACCACCACCTGTACCAAAACGATAATACAAGGAGACTTGAGAATTGCAATTGGTTCTTTGGAAAATATTTGGAGGATGACACATTTCCATATAAAATTCTGTATACTGACGAAAGCCGTTTCACTAATTTGGGACATTTCACAGAAATAATAAGCGATATTGGTCCGATGCTAATTTACACTTGATGGAGGAAGGAAATTTCCAGGAACGGTTTGGTTTCAATTGTTGGGTTGGAATTTTAGGGGACAGAATTTTAGGTCCTATAATTTTTGACGGTGTCCTGACAGGGGCTAGATATCTAAGTTTCCTCACGCAGGAAATTGAGCATTTCTTGGACGAAGTTCCATTAATAAATCGAGTTGGATTATTTCATCAACAGGATGGTGGAGAAAAAATAGTAATAAACATTTTAAAATCAAACGTAACTTAGCTGAACAGTAAAGTCGTATTTTTACAAACATTTTAGGACTGAAATTAGTTATTAGTAATTTTTTTCTAAAAAAAAATAAAGAAACGTTGACAAACAGTAACAAATGATACATGGTTGTATTCTAAATGTCATATGGAGACAAAAAAACTGAAAATATACCAGGTGTCCCATTCAAAAATCGAAAGTTTGTCACTTCCGGTGAATCCGGAATATGCATGAAGTTGAGTTACTTGTCATAAAATGCAGTTTTATGCATTAAACGGATCCTACAAGTTTCATTCCATTATCTCCGAAAACAAAAAAGTTATAGGGGCGAGCCACCTTCCGTGGACACCCGGTATAGTGTGACCCAGGGGTGCGTGCAAGTTCCATATCTTTTTTCTATTCGATTCGTTTTTTTTAACTATAGGTCTGACAATGAGACACATTTTAAAAATATTTTTATTTATATAAAGGATGTCCCAAAATAATTCGCACAACTAAGTTCTGTTTTTTTGAAGGGCACATCCCATTTTTGTTACATTTTGGGATTCGCCACGAATTGTCGATATAACGCACCCATGTTTCTCAGACTTATCTGCAATAGAAACAGAAGGAGGTTGTATGCACTTGCATGATTTTTGTTAATAAATACAGATTGTGAAGTAAAAATATATTTATTGTCGTAGGCGAATCTGCCTTTAGGCTATAGTGCACAAAAAAAAATTATTTGCAATTCCCAAACGTTTTCGGTCAAACGGCCATCTTCAGGAGAAATTCTGAAAAGTGAAAAGGTTATCTGCAATAGGTTTTGACGTCTGAACCATTCAAGATAACTTAACCGACTTTTTTTTTCCGTCGATTCTGGTGCAGGCAAACTCTGAGTCGATGTTCCATCGCCTACTTCGAATTTTTGAAAATGACAAATTACCAATGGCAATAACTCGAATTTTTCAAATGCAATACCTTATATTTATATGACATTTTTCAAGAGATTTTCGTCGATATTGGGTTTGTGGGGTCTACTTTCTGAAGTTTGCGAGACTTGTTGCAAAATAAAAGAATGTTGGTGGTTTTTTCGAAAAAAAAAGTAATCGAGTAGGCCACTGTGGTCAAATTTGACACACGTCTAATTGTTCATAGTGAATTCCTTTCGCGAAAAATTAGTTAATATTGTCTACTGTTTTGGCGAAGCTGACAGAAATCCTTTATTGGATATCAGAATCTACCATAAAAAATATCCAGAAGAAAGAACTTGGGTGTCTTCATTCCAAAAGTTGAGAGATCGGTTTGAACTCACTAGTAGTGTGTCTTATACCAAAAAGGAAATTGTTGGTGGTCGGATCCATGATGAAAATGAGTTGCAAGTTTTATTGATGTTACAGGAAAATCCTCACTTAAGCACCAGAGAAATAGCAGCGGAAACAGATATTTCACAACGTAATGTGAACAGAGTAATATTGAAATATGAGTTCCACTCTTATCATCTGAATGTACATCAAGAATTGTATGGAAATTATTTTGCAAATAGAGTTGCGTTTTGTATTCAAATGAATGCCAAGATGGATGAGGATTATAATACTTCAAACAAAATTCAGTTTTTTGATGGAGCAACGTTCAACAAACATAATATGCATTATTATGCAATCAAAAATTCTCCCTGGTTAAGGAGTGTTGATCATGGTCGCTTGGGGAGGAATCATTGGAAATCTCATTATTGGACCCTACTTGTGCTACTTGTACTGAATGGTGAAATGTATTTACATTCTCTTCGCGAACATCTTCTCAGAATGTTAGCAGAAGGACATTTTATTTTTCAAAGTTATTAAATAATCCTTCCCTAAAAGGTGCGAACTCTAATAGTAGTGGCTGTGGTTCAATCAGTGAAGTGACTATAAATTTCAAAAATTTATATTTTCTAGAAAATAAAGTTGGTTTTATAAAGTTGGAATTTGAACGCCATCTACAGTTAATGTACACTGTTCTACAGAAAAAGATTTCCAATTACAGAACAGGAATTAAGTAGAACAAAAAAATGTACAGAAAAATCGAATTTAAACGGTTTTCTTCACATAAAGGATTCAATATAAAATTGAACCAGAGAAAGGTAGATCTCTAAAAAAATGTACCATAATACTAACATTACTAGAAACTTAAGACTAATACGCAATTTGCAGAAAAGACTAACGATAGAAGAAAGCTTGAGTCTAATACAGGAATGTTACTGCTGAAAGTAAAAGTTCTTAATTTGTCTCACACTGCAATAGAATATATCAAATTGATCACTTACTAAATTATAGTTGCTACACATAGTATGAACAGGGGAGTTTTTATAAATATTTGTTCGCGGCGTGGTAGTGTAGAATGAGTCGGTGTATCGAGATGCCTGACGGGGAATTTTAAAGTTTATCTGACGTAGTAAGCATTCACATCTAATTTCATTGTTGATTTTTTTGTGTATCGTAATGACACTTGAACATTTTTTTCTTATGTCCAGACTGATAAAGCTGTGTCTCGACAGTAGGTTCTCATGTGACGTGCCAATTGGTGCATAAGTCTGATCTATTTTAAAACTGAAGTATTCGAGAAAGCGTCTTTGTATTGCCTCCAGTTTATAGATATGCACTTGTTAATAAGGGTTTCAGATAACCGATGCATATTCGAACTTAGATCTCCTCACGAAAGCATAGTAAATATTTTTATATGTATCTATATAGTTAAAGTCGCGGCCTACTCTAATTAGAGATCCATACATACGGAAAGCATAGTAAAGATTTTTATATGTATCTATATGGTTGAAGTCGCGGCCCACTCTAATTAGAAATCCATACATACGGTTCGCTGAGGCGATTATATTGTCCACGTGTTCTTTAAAAGACAGCTCTGGGTCGAAGGTAACTCCAAGGTCCTTAAAATCAGATGGTCTGTCTAGAGAATGATTATCTATCTTATAGTCAAATAAAACAGGTTCAGATCTCAATGTATACGATATTACGCAACATTTAGTATGACTTAACGTTAACTTGTTACGATTGCACTATTGATTGACTTGAATAAGATTTTCTGATAGTTTCTCACAATCAGATATGTTAGTGACAGGACAAAAAATTTGACATCATCAGCATACAGCAGGAAATTCTGATTAATTATATCACCAATGTCGTTGATGAAGATGTTAAACAACAGTGGATAGATAAGCTCTCTGTACAAGAAACATTCTCCAAATCACACAATAAAACTCTGAACCTTTGAAATTACAATTTAATTCCTGGTTATGAAATACATGTATATAATTCATATGCAGAGAAGAAAAATAATTTAGCCACTTTCAAAATGAGTGTAGAATACTGTTTCATTTCAGAAGAATCTCAGAAACAAATATGGTTTTTCATGTTCGAACACTTGATTAAATGCATTTGACCTCACATGTTTCCGTTGTTACGGGCCGTTCACACAGTCTTGTATGAGGTCTTCCTCGGCATTCCGATCCCAATAACCAATATTTAGTAGATCCAATAGTTTATGATCCAGGCTTCCAAGACCTGGGGATCCTCCAATTCTCTGCCTTCCTATGGTATACTTAATCCTGCCAGTATCTTAATATGTGGTTTTCATCAAGCATCTGCTAGGGGTCTAATTTATTTTTTCGTACAAAGAGATGTTCCTAACCATCGATTGATTCACCTCATATATGGATTGAAATCCAATTTACTTTAAAGATCTGATTAACGATCTCTGATAAACGAATTTGTAAAACCAGCTATGATTAACGAGCTGTAATGAACGATCTGTGATTAATTAACCTGGCAGAAATATAGCATCAAACAAAAAAAAATAACTTTATGAATCATATCTAACAAAGTTCGAAGTTAACCAAAATATAATTTTCATGAATTCTTTTAGTAATCAGGAAGTTATATTCAACTCTTAGCAAAGCTGTCCTTCTGCTCAGTATGGGGATCATATAATTAATTATCTATCTCCACCCACGAGTTCTTTCAGTGAATCCAGGAACAGAAATTGAAGAATTCCAACTTCCTTCTTCCCCAAATAAAATATCAGACTTCACCTTTCAATTTTTTTTATCCATTTCCTGTTCCTTCAGGTATGTTCCAAAAAACCGATCCACAGAACTCATCCCAATCATAAAACAATACATATATTTGCTGAAAGCATTTATTCTCAAGTGTCACTTCTGTTTTGCTATTGTGTAACATGGTTAGACTAGAGCGAAAGTGTCCGTTCTATTTGAAGTTATTCTGTAAAGTGGACAGATGACACATATGACATTTGTAAATTGTAAAAGACATAGAAATTGGTTTGTTTTGGAGTTTCTTCATCAGATAGTTTTATTATTCGAAATGTGCCCTTTTCTCAAAATATATTCAAATAATATCCTGAGGTGGAGAATCAGAGCATCCCGGAGAATCAGAGCTATAGAAATAAAAGGATTTTCCATGGCAATTGTCATAACCTCACCAGTGAGATGTTACCAGATTCAAAATTGATCTATTTGCTATTATATTTCATGTTAATATGTATTGAAATGAACGTTTTACGAAAAGCAAACGTTACAAACCTTAGATCAATCCTATCCTAATCGTTGGATAGGCAGAGGATGAACTATTCAGTGCCCCCTAGATCCCCAGACCTCACTCCTAAATATAATTTTTTGAGGGTACGTGAAAGAAAGGGGTTCCAGAGATCATACAACAACTGCAGATGATATGAAAAACAGGATCACGGAAGTCTTCCGTTCAACTGACAGAGCAATGCTTGCTAGAGTTTGGGGCTCATTTACTGGAAGATCAGCAGCTTGTGTCGAACATGATGGTGACCTATTTGAGAATTTATTAGTAGCCTTGCTGCAAAATTTTCGCATTGCTTCCTGTTAATCATCCTTTCCTGTTCTTATAAAGATAATAGAATTGTGTTTTTGTGATGTACTCATGTTCTATTACAATTTCATTTTGTTGAAATATATTCTTTTCAGAACTGTATGGATGGGTACAAATTTTCCGACAGCGGCCTACTCAAACCCATTTTATTTCGAAAATATCGTCAACATTTCTTATTTGGTAACAAATTTCGCTAATTTTACAAATTAGGCCTCACAAGCCCTATTTTGTCAAAAAGCTCTTAAACAATATCATGCAATGATGAAAAAAAATATAGGGGGTTGCATTTGAAAAAGTAGAATTATTGCCATTTATAATTTGTCATTTTCAAAAAATCATCGAAACATCGACTCCCGGTATGCCTGCATCTCAAATGGAGGCGCTCAAGCCTAAGAAATTGACTGAAAAAAAGTTGGTTGAGTTATCTTGAATGGATCTGAAGTTATGAATTTTTCCATGACGCTATTTTGACACAAATCCAAAAATGTAACAAAAGTGGGAGGTTGCCGTTTAAAAAAACAGAACTTAGTAGTGTATCTTAGTTTGGGACATCCTGTATATAAATAGAAATATTTTTAGAATGTGCCTCATTGTCGGACCTATCGTTTGAAAAAAATAAGTCGATAGCATGGATAGGCAAAAAAACCTGGGTCACCCTGTATAAAGTACCATTTGAAAAGGCTAGTTATAAGTAAAACCCAGCTTTTTTTTTAGAATTTTGTGATTACCAGTCCCAGATATTCACTCATCTATGTCAGAAGCTATCAAAGATAAAATGTGAAAAAATAGGGGTTTCAAAACATTATAGGAAAATTCATACGTCCAAAAATTATTGAATTTTCTAGTCCTCAGAACACCCAAATAATAGTACAGGTTGTGAAATCCATGATTAAGACCAGAAAATACTCAACATTCATCAACTCCATAGGCAAAATGCATGATGGAGAATCAGTTATTATTTCAAACACAGCTCCACAGCTCCATGTAGCTAATAGTAATTTTTCAAGTAGTCTTTCACTTAAAGTTTGGCAGCAAAGTATATTCAAGGATAATTTCCATTTGAATAATCACCTAATTATATCCTCAAATATGTTCGCAGAATCAGGGAATAAAATAGTCGGTAAATAGATCAAATGTGAACTTCTTTTGCCCAGTTCTAAAGGGTGAAACATGCCTGTTGGCTTGAATGTTTTAAAAATACATTGATTTCCACGAAATGACCACATACTGAACCCATGTCAGTTTTTTTTGAACGTATCATAAGTTTACGCACCCTGACCAACAAGGGAACTTGTGGTATCGATGTCGACGATGCTACAAACATGCCCGCCATACATTTTTTTGTGGCAAAGTGATGGTAGAAGGTGAAAAATATTGAAAATTCACGACTGAGATAAACAAAAGAACAATAAAATTATGCGACGCTTGTTGGCTGTCAGTCGTCTACAACTTGGCGTTCACCTGCACCGTTCAAAATATGTCAAAAAAACGGGCCCGAGTTTACAACTGACAATGGGGAGATCTTACCATTTGCCTTTGAACAACACAAATTTCGTCCGCCAGTTTTTTTCAATAGGGCAAGAGTACGTTGCGCCCACCAATTTTGGAAAAATCTGAAGATTTTTTTATGACAAGTTTACGACTGACTTCTTCAAAATGTGGTTCAATTCCAACTACATAATCATAAAATTCAATTACCAGTCGTCCAACAGGTGTTGGGAATCTGTGGAGCATGGCTACTAGTTCTGGATTTGTATCAATAAAATCAGATGTTTATGACTAACATTCGAAAATTTAGTTACAACGGAAGCACGTAATGGTGAAAATACATTTCTTAGCTGTTTATAGTATGGATAAAGCCCCGTGGATCGCTAAAATAGCATGTAACCCGCAATTTTTTGGTGCAGGTATAATATGAATTTTATTAAAACGACGCTCCTGATTTCTAAAATACTGTATTCTGAAGACTGGCACTTCGATATTTACCCGAAATGGGCCTGCTGGATCGATTCTCACTCGACTTGTGTGTCGGTGGAATATTGTCAGTGAACAAATGGAGCCCCGCGTGAAGGGCCCTAATCCGTATTCGGAGCTATATATTTGCAATTTCTGGGTTTTCATAGCTTATATGAAGTGTTTATGACTGACACTAGAAAATCTAGTCACAACGGAAGCAAAGGTAAAAATACATTTCTCAGCTGTTTTCAGTATGGATAAGCCCTACCAGTCGCAAAAATAGATTACATGTCACGACTTCGGTGATGTGAAATTATTATTTGATGTAAGATTATTTCAAAGATGTTTGTATGTGAAGTTAGGGTTGGTTTCGATAACATTGTGGATATACTGGTAACGCATAATTGATTCACAATGAAAAAACTGTTTTGCAGGCTCTGGTGTGGGGTAATAAGTGTCATTGAAATATAATAGGAAACACGAAAGGAAAACAACACGATAGTTCAGCTCGAGTGTTTGCTTTTCTGGAGTGGTTTATTTTATTTACTAATGAGACATGAGCTCCAATACAACATTTCATCCTTAGCTAGTTTGTTATAAACACGAAGAGTTGAGAGAGCGTATTTGATGTTTATGGCACTTGTTGAACATTTATAAAATATGTTGTTAGGAGAGGTGATGATATGTTTTCTATAGCAAATGGTTTGTTAATTATGCGAGTTCAGACTGTTTATCGACTCCATCTGTAATTTCAAAGATGTTACAAATTACCAGAAAAATGTGTCTATTGATATAAATATCAATGTGTATATAAAAAATAAATAAGTTGACCTAATGATTACTATCATTGTATAAGAAAAGTTTCTCTTGGAATTACAAATGCAGTCAATAAATATCTAGAATTCTTGTTTTCCTTGTGCTTTTATTGCATTTTCAGTCAAATGACGTATATTTCTAATTTTTAGCTTGCTTCTGCCCACTTCACATGCTTATGGATGACAAATCCTTGATTTATGTGGTACAACTAACGTTGTGTGAATTTTTCAGCATAAACGAATAATATTGCAGTATTCCTTGATATTTGTGTATCTTTTCAAGGGCGCAGTACCCTCTCGCCATATAATATTCAACTGACGGTTATAAATTCCCGAATTATGCATTACAGATAGCCCCCTGAATTTTGGAATGTTAATGGGTTGGTTTGGAAAATATCGAATTCTGAGTGTTTTTAGTAGCTGAAAATATGTAGTTCTAAAAATCGATATTCGTTCATCTAGAATTCAACTGTATAGAAACAGTCAATCTGGGACAAGAAGACATGTATGTCAAGTCAGAACGTCATTTGTCTGCGATCGTTCGTGAAATCTCGCCACTGGTTCATTTATGGCACAGTCGTCAACTCTGCAATAAATATTCGAAAACATTACTTTTTTGAAGAATGTTCTGCAATTGTTTGTGAAATCTTGCTATCGTTTTTTTATGGCACAATGGCCACCTCTGCAATACACATCCAAAACATTCCTTTTTTTAGAATGTTCTGCAATAGTTGTGGTATTTTGTTGTCGGTTTTTCATGCAACAAGCGTCACCTCTGCAATACACATCCGAAAACTTCCTTCTTTTAGAGTGTTCTAAAATAGTTTGTGAAATCTCTTTTTTTATGGCACAATTGTCACCTCTGCAATGCACATCCGAAAACATTCTTTTTTCTAAGGATGTTCTGCAATAGTTTATGAAATCTCGCCATCGGTTTTTTATGGCACAATGGTCACCTCTGCAATACACATCCAAAACATTATTTTTACACGCTTTATATTAGCTTCACTTGTATGTTTGTTTGTTTGTAACCGACACCTTTGGGCGCGATTTTGACCCACTTCCAGACGTCCGAATGATTTGAAATTTGGCGGGTGTACATAATTCCGGTGACAATGCATTAAGAAATTTTTGTGCGGAGAAAAAACAAAATGGCGGCTCCAATATGGCATAGGAGTTTTGTGATTATGGTCCGATTCGCTTCAAAATTGGTATCCGAGGGTTCTTGTGGTCGGAGATTATGATTCTTTTGTCAAAATTGAAAAATTCGAGATGGCGGTACCAAAATGGTGGACGAGTTTTGTGATTATGGTCTGATTCTATTCAAAATTTGTGGGGGTTTTTGGAGTCGAATATTATGATTCTTTTGTGAAAATTGGAAGATTCAAGATGGCGGCTTTAAAATGGCGGCAGAGTTTTGTGATTATGGTCTGATTCTATTCAAAATTAGTATGTGGGTTTTTTTGGGGTCGAATATTATGATTCTTTTGTGAAAATTGGAAAATTCAAGATGTCGGCCGAGTTTTATGGTTATGGTGTGATTCTATTCAAAATTGGTATTTTTGGGGTCGAATATTATGATTATTTTGTTAAAATTGGAAAATTCAAGATGGCGGCTCCAAAATGGCGGCAGAGTTTTGTAATTATGATCTGATTCTATTCAAAATTGGTATGTGGGAGTTTTTGGGGTCGAATATCATGATTTTGTGTGGAAATTGAAGAATTTAAGATGGGGCTTCAAAATGGGGCCGAGTTTTGTGATTATGGTCTGATTCTATTCAAAATTGGTATGTGGGGGTTTTTGGGGTCGGAGATTATGATTACCTAATTTGATAAGATCATTTTCTTTTTAATTTGCAAAAAAATAATAAAAATAATAGTTTTTATGAATAAACCACACTAAAAAGTAGGAAATAAATAATAGTTTGAAAAAACTAAAAAACACGCTTTTATAGAAAACCAGACAAAAAAATAGAAAATAAGAAAAAAATTATTTTATTTAAAAAAAAGCGTGGGGTGCATGGTATCAATAATTATATAGTACATTACACACCGAGGCGATACCATGCACCCCACGCTTTTTTTAAATAAAATACATTTTTTTTTAGTCTGGTTTTCTATAAAAGCGTGTTTTTCAGTTTTTTCAAACTATTATTTATTTTTTTCAATGTTCTGAAATAGTTTGTAATATCTCGCTATCGTTTTTTTATAGCACAATCGTCACCTCTGCAATACACATCCGCAAAAACATTACTTTTTCTCAGAATGTTCTGCAATAGTTTGTAAAATCTCGCCATCGGTTTTTTTATGGCATAATGGCCACCTCTGCATTTCATATCCAAACCATTATTTTTTTTTAGAATGTTCTGCAATAGTTTGTGAAATCTTGCCATCGGCCATTGGCACAATCGTCACATCTACAATACACATCCGAAAGCTTTTCTTTTTTAAGAATGTTCTGTAATAGTTTGTAAAATATTGCTATCAGTTTTTTATGACAGAATCGTCAGCTCTGCAATGAACATCCGAAAAGATTCCTTTTTTTTAGAATGTTCTGCAACAGTTTGTGAAATCTCTCCCTCGGTTTTATATGGCACAATCATCACCCCTGCAATACACACTCGAAAACATTACTACTTCTTTTAGTATGTTGTGAAATGCAAATTTTGATTGCGATACAATAGAAATCGTATGATTCTATAAACATGAATGGGGAAGCACCAAGGGATCGACCCTCCTAATGAGAAACTTTCTGCAAGACCTTCCCGGATGAAATATTCCCGCCTCATGTAATAATACCAACAAACTTCGGCAATATGCGAAGGTAGAACTGAGTAAAATCCACGAGTAAATATATATGCGCGGCAAGGCATAATTAATCATAATACGGTAGTTTCTCCATGACAGCGAGCGTCAGCTTCGCTTACTTAAGGTTTATGTAATTTCCTTACCTACCCCATGTGCGCCTTCCCATCCCCCGACTCTCGCGAAAATCCACCCTCCACCTCAGACCCCACGTACTTCCAGTGAGCTTTCAAAATGGCTTCCATGCAAATTACATAGAAAACTTAAGACAACGCGGATATTGAGTTAACAGTGCGGGGAGTTCGTTGGCAGTTTTGGGATTTGCGAAGGAAGAGAATAAGGACCGAAGTTGCCTGAAATCGAATTTTGCATATTCCTTCTCTGACGGTAATAATGTTTCCAAACTTGTTACTCATCAGGATATGGTTAAAATTTCAGGGAAACTTCACTATTGCGGTGTTGGAAATTTGCCTCGTTCTTGGGAACAATCCTAACTACTCGCCACTCATAACCACTTTCAACTCAAGCATACTCTATATTATTTATTCCGGGAAAACAAACGGGACGAACCCATTTCAACGTATCCTCTAGTTGTCGTGAAATTACAAAATAATTACAATTTGATGAAAACATTATCAA
The DNA here is from genome assembly GCA_018342105.1 of Gonioctena quinquepunctata. NCBI lineage: Eukaryota > Metazoa > Arthropoda > Insecta > Coleoptera > Chrysomelidae > Gonioctena > Gonioctena quinquepunctata. The sequence goes on from JAFIRS010000287.1 coordinate 593,830, forward strand.
AGAGATTGAGGAACAAATTATAATAAGAAACTATGATCGGCAATTCAACTTGAGAGCTATTCCTTTAACTGAAAATATGTCGATGCTGGTGGAAATTGAGGTGGTATCACGGGTCATACTTTTCCTTCGATTGTAGGGGATAAATTATAAAAAACCCGATGGCGTGGCCAGTCGGAAAGGTAGATTTCAGAATTTGATTGTTGATTCTGAAAAAACCAACAATCAAGCTAACGAATCATGTGACAAACAGAATAGGACATTTATTCACTGGAAAACACAAACAGCATTTCTATTTTTCTATAAACCTCGAACTCTACAATAAAAAACTGGAGAAGAGTTCAAATCTCTCTGAACGCTTTTAATATTTTCATCTGGCTCGAATAAAAAACCCAGAAATTCAATTTTTCAATCAAAAGTTAGCGAAGAATCCAAATATCCCTGAATTCTTCCTAATATTTCTATGTAATCTGATTCAAATTAAAAGAAAGAAGTATAACCAGCACACAATGATATAGACAGTACCTACTTGGATTTCAATCCTAATATCACTTGGAAAAATAATTAATATATATTTTTTTAAAGACAAGCTTTTACTAAGACCGTGTACTAAAACGTATAAAATGGGGTTGAATCATCGCTGACAATGATTTGATTATGTTTTGTTGAATTATTTGGTTTCAAAAAGCTTGTCGCGACATAAAAGTAGGTATCAATTAATTTAATTGGACAATGATTGGTTGGTAGGTAACAACTTGTCGAAGTATCAATTTTATTACAATTCGCACGACAAGCTTTTTGAAACCAAATAATTCAACAAAAAATTATTAAATCATTGTCAGTGATGACTTAAACCCATTTTATACGTTTCAGTACACCGCTTAAAATAAAGCTTGTCTTCAAAAAATTTGTTTATTAATTATTTAATCTCTTGCTTTTTAGTTGGTTCGCCTTAATCTGTTCATTATTACAAGGTCTCTTCCCTGTAAGTTTAAGCTGGAAGAAATTATGATTTCCGAACCCAAAAACTTCCACACACCAATTTTATATAGAATCTGACCATAATCACGAAACTCGTCCGCCATCCTGAAGTCGCCATCTTGAGTTTATAAATTTTGATAAAAAATTCAAAATCTCCGACCGCGAAAATTGCCGCATACCAATTTTGAATCGAATCGGACCATAATCTCACAACTCGTCCCCCATATTGGGTCTGCCATCTTGAATTTATGAATTTCGATAAAAAATTCATAATCTCCGACCCCGAAAATCCCCGCATACCAATTTTGAGCCGAATTGGACCATAATCACAAAACTCGTCCCCCATCTTGGGGTCGCCATCTTGAATTTATGAACTTTGACAAGAATTTCATGATCTACGACCCTGAAAACTCACATACCAATTTTGAATCAAATCGTACCATAATTACAAATCTCATCCACCATTTTGGAGCCGCCAATTTGTTTTTTTCTCTAACAAAAGTTTCATAATCCATTGTCACCGGAATTATGAACATCTGCCAAATTTCAAATCAATCGGACGACTCGAAGTCGGTCAAAATTCATTTGCAAGATTTGACCCTAACTAACGAACGAACTAACAAGTGAAACTAAATAATTCTATCTATCTAATATTTAACTTTGATTTCCAGAAATGTCAAAATACAATAGTGTTCTGTTTGTCGGTGGAAGAAAAACTCAAGTAGTACCTGATTGACACGAGCGAATGAATTGCAAATGAAAGGAGCATACAGCGTGAACAAAAATTATTGATAATAAGGAGTTTGTGGCTTTGCAGAAAAAAAATTAAGTTCCAGAAAAAAAACATATTTTCAAGTATTATTAATTAACATTTGATTTGGGTGTACATCTTAGAGAAAAAAATAAGAAGAATGAAAGTTGTAGAGCTCATAAAGCTCTATCAAAAGACTTATAGTTTTTTAATATTGGTATGAAAATGAAACATTGAGATTTCTTTGAATCTTTCAACAGCCGTCATTTTGAAACTACCAGGCCGATTTGGGACATCTTCGAACTTATCCGAAACATTGATAGAAAATATTTCTATCGCCCAATTTCGTTCCATTCGGTTGAAAAATGTGGCCCACACTTTGTTGACAAATTTCGTCATATTCCATATATTTTAAAGTTGATGTGCCCCCCCCCGCGCCATCTATCGGGCAATCCAATGTCTTTTATTTCAAAAAGTAGAATCGGTGATATCATACAATACCTTTATTTTTTAATTGTTCTACGTCGAATCGTTCAAAAGTTATAAGGGGGGGGACCATAAAAAGCCGCAAAGTCACATATCAATGAAATTGAAAAACGATTAGATATTTGGAAAGAAAATTGAATTATCTTGTCAACGATATGCCACATGACTCCCCATGCTAGTGCCCCCCGCGATATCTATCGGGCAATCACAATTGATTTCAAAAAGTAGTATCGGTGATATCATACAATACCTTCCTTTTTTCATTGTTTTACCTCGAACCGTTCATAAGTTAACAGGACGGGGGACTATTAAAAGCCACACTGTATACATGATATCAAACGAGGCCAACTCTTGGGCATTCTGCAACATTTTAATTCCTTGAAGAAAAATATCCTGATCTCTAGGATACCAGTGATTTTGATTTCTCAAATGTGGTCTAAGAAATGGATAAGGAGGTTATTGATGGTAAAAAAGAATTCGAACAAAATATATAATATATTTCGAGCAAAGTAAAAAAAAAGTTTTTATGCATTCATTTATACGAAAAACCGAAAAAAAATCATGCAAGGTTTGAACAAAATGTAAACTCGCTAGAAGGACTGAAAAAGGTGTTGAATTTGACAAATGAGCATAAAATTCAACACAACTCAATATAATCGAGCGAAATCCATTTGTTTACCTTTTTTATTAGTGTTTAATTACTTGTTTGTTTGTGATCACTAAGTAGTCGATTATGTTGATGTTTTATGTCAGATTTGACAGTGAGATTAATAAAAAATTGTTAAAAGTTACAAAAGGAAAGCAATACTTCTTTTCATATTATGACTAATATTTTACTAAATTTAAATTAGTTTATGTACCACAAATAAATGTCACTTTATTATATAGTAATGTCACTATTAATGGAAAACAGTTTGACATAAACTTTTTTATTCAAATATTGGAAACATTTTTACATATATTAAAAGTTCAATTATTCAAATTAAAAACACCAAATTGATTCAATTCTATTTGTTTCCCCTGAAAACTGTTATGATGCTCTGTCTTCACTCCTGAATGATCTTGAGGTGCCACTAGTTCTTGCTGTTGGAATATACTTTTTCAAATTCTCAACTCAATGCCGAAGCTTTCCACACTAATTGACTGCCATCCTCCATGCCTTTTGAGTGTTTGAATGTCAGTTCCACTTTCAGCGATTAAGGTAGCAGACGTCCTCCTCAAACAATGGCCAGTGTAACTGGATGTATATTCTCCGTAAGTGTTTTACTTAGCTTTGTTATTATATTATTTTATATATTGACCAATAGTTGAATGTTAATAATGATGAATCATTTTCAGTTTTGGTTTTACATCTTCACTCATTTGCTAATAATTCACCATATCTGCAAAATGTTATGGGCCCAGGTCATGAATAATTGTGTGGGATCCCTATTCAACAGTGAGTGAAAAAAACAGGAATAGTTCCAAAGGAAAGTTAAAAGGCACGTATCAAGTTTACAATTGTGACTTATCCCGATGTCATTGTCACATTGGTAACACTTCCTGAGAAAACTGTGAGGAATAAAATGGACAAGTTCAGGAGTCTCAACATTCAAAAGTTCGACGGCAACAACTTCCAGTTATGAAAATTCCAGATGGAAATTATCTTCAGAAGGTTTATTCGACTCAGTCAACGGAATAACCCAAAAACCCATGGAGGTGGTTCAAGAAAGAGGAAGAAAAGAATGGGAAGATCGCAACGCTAAAGCCATGCTTTTCATATCTACAATGGAATTCTCTCAACTCCAAAACATTATGGCATGTGGAACCTCTTCAAGAATTAAGCTCATACATGAGCAAAGATCTTCTGTTAACAAGGTTTATACTGAAACAACAGTTTTTCAATTACCAAATGTCAGCAACAGATACTATCGCACAGCACATAAGCAAAATCGAGTCGATGGCGTCCCTAGCATTGACCGATGTGGGAGAAAAAGTTTCAAACATTGATAAGATAGCAAAGGTTTTGGGTAGTCTACGTCATAAATATGGATTTTTGTGACTGCCTGGGACTCTTATGATGAGAACAAGCATAGTTTTCATAATTTGACTGCAAGGGAAAAGGTGGCGTAAATGGGGACAACGAGTATATTGATGAAACTTTCATAGATGCTTTGAAACATGATATCGAAGCTATCGAAAATTTGGCGCGAAAAGCCTTTTTGAATTGAAAAAAAATGTCTAGGATGAACTTACTTAAGTTAGGGATACATTGCTTTAGATTCGGCATTTTGGGTATCAATCTGATTCAAATGCACTGTTCTCAAATATAAACACTGGAAATTATGTATTTGTAACACTTCATTCACTGAAATTATATCAATAAGAATTTTTTTAAACCATCTAAAAAGCCTGAATTTCAAACTAAATAATGACTACTGAACTGACAGTATAAATAACAAGTTTGACAGATGACAGCCAACTTGAGAATTGAGAAATACTATGGAAGCAGATAATGCGACGTTGCCAATTTGTTTCTAGAATAAGGAGATTTACTTCAACTATATATGAATTGTTTACGAAGTCAGGCCCGAATTGAAAAAAATATACGTTTTTGTTCGCAAATATGAACAGGTAGACGTTTATCAGTTAGGAAACTGATGTCAAAAAAATGGTTGAAATGAGTTAATATCACAACCACGTGACTGAGTTCGATGTTATGGTGAACGAAACACGCCAGTGTTTCTAGTTTTTCAAAAGTAAAAGAAGGGAACACAACCTAACCTAACTTGGATAACATTGCTTTCAAGTTGAACAAAATCATTTTTTTTATTGAAAATTAAATGCTATTGCTTACCAGGAAATGTAACTTGATGACTGTTAAATATTGCTTTTAGTGGACTGTAAACACTTTTTTATTGACTAAATTTTGAATATTCAGACTTGTAATTCGAACGTTTATTTGACATTCGATATCATTGACATAACATACAAAAGTCTTTCGTTTCCATGATTATGAAAATGTAGTAATAAAATAAGAACGAAACGAATATACAGAGAGTTCTTAACATACCGCCGGGCATTGACAGGTATCGAATACCTTCAATAAACAAAATATTTTAAAGTTCTAACCATAGTTTGGTATCGTCTAGTAACTTTTTAGAAATTATTTTCACTCTGTTCAATAGGAAGTACACATAGTTTCGACACAACTCGTTGTATTTCACTTCCATTGGCAACCCTTATGGTTGCTACTCGAACTATATTGTCTTTTCCTGGATGAAGTTTGACTACTCTTCCCATTTTCCATTTCAAGGGAGGCAAGTTATCATCTTTGATTAACACTATTTTCCCAACTTTCAATAAATTACTGAAATTGGTTTTCCATTTGATACGTGTCTGCAATTCTCCAATATATTCTCGCTGCCACCTTTTCCAAAAATGCTGAACAGCCTGCTGCAGTTTCTCATATTTTCCTAGTCTAGTTTCTTTAACTTCCAGTAAATTTGTTTCTGGAAGAGCCGTCAAGCTTTTTTCAATCAAAAAATGTAATGGGGTCAATGGATTATCATCTGCAGGATCTGATGATAACGGGCTTAAAGGCCTTGAATTGAGTATACTCTCAATTTGAATTAATACTGTCAATAGATCCTCATAAGTCAATTCCAAACTACCTACAATTCTTTTCAAATGATACTTGGTACTTTTAATACCCGCTTCCCAAATTCCCCCAAAATTTGGAGATCTAGCTGGAATAAAATGCCAAGAAATACCTTCTTTAGACATATTATTACTGATTTCATTGTTTGATAATGTAAGAAATTTATACAAATCTTTCAACTGTGCACTTGCACCAACAAATGTTGTAGAATTATCCGAATATATATGGTCTCTTCTTCCAATGAATCGTTTCAAAACAGACATGAATGCATCTGTTGATAAATCTGTTACAACATCAAGATGAATAGCCTTTGTTG